>JAKSZP010006665.1:0-207331 GCA_022478985.1 Massospora cicadina | reverse complement strand
GTGATGGAAACCCTTCTGAAATCCCCACGGCTTAAAGCCCCAGGCCCAGACGGAATACCCTTTGAGGTGTACCTTCTGGAACCTGCAGTGATAGCCAGAACCCTCCGCGACCTCTTCGCTGCACTCTTGGTGAATGGCGAGGTCCTCCCCGACTCAGAGGCTCAATCACGACCCTCATTCACAAGAAGTCAGACCGTGAGAACCTGGCGAACTGGCGCCCCATAGCGTTGATCAACACAGACCACAAGCTCTTCACGAAGCTTCTGGCCAACCGCATCACCACAAATGGGTGTCACCTCGCCTCTCCTCATCCCAGTACGGTTTTATTCCGGGGAGGTCGTTATGGGACAACTATAATGACCTTCACGTGACTTTGACTGCTAACTCTCGTAAGGTGAATGGCTTTGTGGCTCTCCTGGATATGGAGAAAGCATATGATCGGGTAGCCTGGAAGTATATTGATGCTTCCCTGGCCCGCTTCCATCTCCCACCCGCAGCTAGGCGCTGGATATCAGCGCTCTATGACCAGCTCCCACCAGAGTCCTGGCGCCAATGGGTTTTACAGTGGCAGTACCAGTTGGACAAGGTCTCCGGCAAGGGGACCCCCTGAGCCCTATCCTTTTTAACATCACCCTTGACCCCCTCTTGGCCTCCTTACAGGACAAGCTAACAGGGATTCTGGTCCCAGGTAAAGCCCCCACACGCACCATGGCATTTGCAGATGACACTGCCATTGCATTTGGCTGCCCAGGGGATGTTGCCCTCGCTGCTGTGACCATTAAGAGGTACACCAAGGCGTCCAACGCCATGGTCAACACCTCCAAGACAACAGTTGTACAGGTCGGCTCCCCCACCTTCCCCCCACCATTTGGTATTGAACCTGAGCGCGGTACCATCCGTCACCTGGGCGTTCTCACCAACCAACAAGGAGTTGCGCTAAAAGACAATGAGGACTTGCTCCTTGCAGCAGTTAACTCCAGGATTGCCAGCTGGAACCGGCGGCACATCACCCCCAGGGTCGAGCTCTGATGGCCAATGTGTTCCTTCTCTCCAAAGTCTGGTTCCTAGCGCACGTCTGCCCATTCACAGATGCCTTTTATACGCGGTTCAATGTACTCCTCCGCTGTTGGATCTGGGGCTCAAACCATCCACCAATGGCCCTCTCAACCATTGCCCGACCCTGCAATGAAGGGGGCCTAGGGCTTCTGGACACGCGATCCCACGCCACCACAATCTTCCTGAAGTTCCTATGGCCGATTGTCTGCTGGGACGCGACCCCATGCCCCAATGGGCGCCCGCCCTCCGCCAGTCAGTGTCAGCAGCTCTGGGTCTTCCTAGAGCATCTCTGACCTCATTAGGGGAGTGGCTCACAAACCACCCAGGCCATCGCCTAAAACCATCCTCATCCCCCTACTGGAACCAGGCTCTCCTTGCCCTGAAACGAGTAGGCGCGCGGATCTACCATGCCTTCCCATACAGAAGGGAAGGCCCTGGCCTCAGCCCACGTCGCCATGCAATTGTGCACAATGGACAAGTTGTCACAACTCGCCTCAACCCCCAAGATCGTCCTCCCATCCGCCCAAGACTCCTTGAGCTCCTCCCTCCCTCCGTGAGATTTGACCTTAAGGAATTGTGGAAGGACGTCTATCACCCCATCCTGTCAGCAAAGGTGTCCAACACCTTATGGAGGGTGCTCCACTGTTCATACAGGACATGGGACCGGACTGGCCCTACCTTCCAGCACCGAAGCTGCCCCCGCTGTGTGGAGCCTATTGACTCCCACCTCCATCGTTTTTTCACCTGTCCAGGTGTCGCCGCATTTTGGCCAAAGGCCCGCGCGCTCCTCCATGCTCAGCCCTGGTCTGGACACCCTGTGCAAGACCTCATGTTTGAGCAGACATTGCCTGGTTGCCACCGACCCCTCCGTGTCCTCGCCTATGCCACAGCCATCTGGACCATCCATAACTCCTTCCTTCATGCTGCCTTTGACCAGCAGGTGTGGACCCTTCCACACATGATCACCCACTTTCAGGTACACTTTGAGATGGCCCTGAAGGTCTGCACTATGTCGCCAACCCTCCCCCGCTCAGTTGTCACTGCAGCACGGCTCTGGCGCGCAAACCCCCTCCCTTTCTCGATGCCTCCTCCCTCCCCTTCCCTCGCCTCAGGCTCTTAGGAGCCCAGGCGTAATTCAATAAACATCGATGAATCCCCCCTTGGGTTGGGACCATCTAGTAAAAAAAAAAAGAGGGATAGCTGGAATTTGAGGTGGAGGAAATCTTGGAATCAATAAAAATTAAGCAGGGAATCCAATACTTGATAGCATGGAAAGGGGTACCCAGCCTACAATAACAGTTTTATTCTGGTCCATAATTTATCAACTTTGGGATCTAATAACTGAATTCCATGCATTAAAGCCTGCTGCCCAGGCGCCAACTGCTATTAAACCCCATATCATCACTGCTATCAAGATGCTTATGCCACAGAAAAACTATGCTCTTATACGGGCTCCAGAGGAAGGAGTAGACCCTGTCCTTTTAGTTGAGGGTAATGTAAGGATCCTAGCCACGCTATAAAATTGAATAAGTTGATTCACCCCTTTTTAATAAAGAAGGAGAACGTTCCTGAGCCCTGCCATTAAAAAATATAGCGGATTTAGGGCACACCCTTAAAGAGCAGTGGGTTTCTGCCAAAGCCCCTTATAATTAATTTTACAACAAGTTGAAGAACAGAATGGGATGATTTTTCCTTAAAATTTGATTCAACAAAGGCTATATTACAAAAATTGAAAAAATCTGCAACAAAGTCTGAGCATGATTGGATGGATTGAGTCCAAAGTCTTAACAGGAGCGCTAGCACAGAAATTGTTTTGGCAAAGATCCCTCTGAAGATAAGGAAATTTTTGCTAGGAAATTTGTGAGATATGCTGCAATGCTGGAACCCTAATGGAAGCAAAAGATTGGGCAACAGGAATTGCAATTCAAGGCACCCACAATGTGCAAGCTGAGCTATGGCGCAAATTTCATGGCACCTTAAGAAGATTTGCGTGTTCTGTTGAAAAATATTTCACAATCATCGCCCCTCCACCTTCAATTATAAAAACCCAGTGTACTGCTGATAGTATAGTGCTAGTTTACTTCGTCAATTCCTTGATAAACCTTATGGTTAACCAAAATTTCTTTAAAATTTTTTTATAAATTTTAACTAGCCTTGCTGTCCCAAAGGAACCACCCCAACCAAAGCAGGCCTGCACTCATTTGTAACAGTAATGATTGTGGCTATAACATTGGATAACACAGCTATTGCCTCTCTCACACGGAAACCCTTGGGAGTTATGCCCTATGAGTTTCACATGATGCTCCTGCCCAGAAGCATGAATAGTGATAATATCAAAGTGTTTGGAATGATCAACCTCTAACTTAAATCCATTATGATTTAAAGAAAATGAAAATGATAATTTGGAGGTCATTACTCGGGGAGATACTGTTGCAATTAAACCTGACTAAGTGACTGTCACCCTTGGTACCAGGTGCTTGTTCAAAAGAATTGGGAGTACAGCCCAAATGTAAACCAAAGAGGGTGGATCAACTCATCACTTATTCCAATATGCCCCAATCACGGAAGAAATGGGAATGAAAAATTGGCAGATGCCACTCAAAGCAAAATTGTTGGGATAGAACCTGTAGAAACAATTGTTACTGCATTTCATTAAGCGCATATCCAAATAGTTTGAGAGTATAGCCAAAAAATCTCAGGTGGACAGAAAAGTCCCCTCCCACTGACATCAGCAATTCAATCCCTATACTTGAAGTGTGATCAAGATTACTACCAGCACTCAGCTTAGTGGTTGAAGCGGGAACAATGTTCATAGATTAATTTTTTGCATTTAGCACCGCATGGTTCTTATTTATATTACATCTGTGGGAAACTGGCTTAATTTTCTCGCTGGTGCATTCTTCCAGCTGGTTTCCGCAAATATTTTTTAATAAAATAAAGTTAAATATAAAGAGCTTAAAAAAATTGGATTTTTATGAATTTTACATAGGTGTGATACATGTGAAAAACGATGATCCTTGACCTCCAACTATTTAGTATTTAAAGTAATTTTGAGGGTCAAAGGGGAATGTGGGAATATGTTTGGAATAGCTGAACCTAGTCCAAATTAGGAAATATGCAGGAAGAGCGTATCACAACTTGGAAACTTTCTTCAAGACAGCGGAAAAAATCAAGAGGAATTTTGATTGGCTAGAACTTACCCATGAGGTAACATTTTATGTACTTGTGCCAATCACCACCTGTGAAATTTCTTGCTCCTTAGGGGGACCCCCACCAATCCTATAAAAGGGGGGTCCCCACGTAGGTGCGTTGTAGGACTTTGAGGTGATGGAGGGAGTGCCTTCCAATGGTAACCCTGAGATCTGTGGTAAGGTCAGAGTAATCTGACAAGCTTATTTTTCTGCTAGTGCCATACAGGTTTTGAAATGGTTTTTCCCCAATTAATGGGGTTCCACTAAGAATCATCCAGAGACTTTTGGCCAATTTCCTTGACTTTCTCATTTTAACTTTTTAAATGAACTCTTAATGACATCAGAAAATCACAAATGGCCGACATTTCCTCTCTTTAGCTGAATTCAACCTAAAACATTCTTAATCTTCAGCTGTGAGGGCAAATGTCTGACATCACTCCCCTCAAGAATGTTGGGTGGTGAGTAGAGCCAGAGGAAACAGCCATGTACGCGATTAATTATGATACCAGTAGCTAGGTTTTTGATAGAGTACTCATTTCCTCTCTTGTAGATGATGGTGAAAGGAACTCCCAAATTGTTAAGCTTGCCGCTCCTAGAAGTGATGTGGTTATGGTAGTACAACACCATGTTGGATACTTGGAAGGTAGGTAGGGGGTTTGTAACTCTTTGGAAACCTGCCCTTCTTTGGTTACTGTTTTTGTGTAATTGGTCATAGCTTTGGATTGAAGTTGGATTATGCACTGAGACAATCTTCTCATAACTTTATCTGGTTCCTCAACTCTAGAAGAGAATACATTCTTAGCTAAGAGGGCAGGTATTCCTGGTTCCCGCCCATACAAGACTCAGGATGGTGACATTTCAAAATCTGGTGATTTCTAATCCAGTATGCCATTAGAGCACTACGCAAATATTGATCCCAGTGAAGAGGATCAGATGAGGTCAGCTTTTTGCAGAATGGAAACCAAGGTTCCATTTGCTCTTTCCACTGTCCCGTTAGTGGAGGGGTTATATGGAGCTGAGAAGAGTTGTTGTGCTCCCTTAGAAGTGACCATAATTTTGACTACTCTGGAGGTGAAGTTCTTGCCATTAGCACAGAGTAGTACTTGAGGGCAATTGTGACAGATTAAGATATGTTAATGTAAAAAGGTGGCGGTGGCCATAGCTGTTTGAGCAGGAAGAGCCACGGCTTCAACCCACTTAATGAAGTGGTCAATATCTACTAGGATAAATCTTTTTCCATTAGTAGACTGAGGAAGGGACCTACTAAATCCAAGCTGATGGTGTGGAACTGTTTTTGAGGGGTAGTTGGTTGATATTGGTATCTTGATTTGAAGCCGGATTGCTTCTTACAAGTAAGGCAGGCTTCCAAAACATCAACAATAGATTCCATCATTCCATCCCAGTAACTGATCCTTAAAAAACTCATAAGTTTTCTTTTCCCAACAATGACCTAGAGTGGAATGAGCTTCTAAAATAGCAGGTATGCGTTCTGAGGGTCGAAGATAAGGTAGCCATTCTGTCCTCGCCTGCTTATACGACTTCCCACTTTCAACTTTTGTGTTATGGTAGTGCCAGGCTAACATACTATGAACAGGCTCATCCTCATCCTCCCATTCATTGGGGGTCATTAAGAGGTCATGTAACCTCTCCGCCTCACTATTATCCAAGTGAAGGACTGGTAGCTGAGTCAACCCATCAACATTCAAGTGACAGGTTCCAGCGCGGTGTTTGATCTTCATGTCATAAGGCTGGAGCTGTAGAGCCCAGCGAGATAGCCGACCAGTAGGATCCTTCATGTTCTGTAACCACTTTAGAGATGCGTGGTCAGTAACTACAGTGAAGGTAGTTCCATAGAGGAAGGGGAGATAGTGCTTTAAAGCTAACATAACAGCAAGGCACTCCTTCTCCGTGACACTGTAGTTACGTTCAGCCTTTGATAACATCTTACTAAAGTAAGAGACAGGATTATCTACACCGTTTCCATCCAACTGGGCTAAGATGGCCCCAACGGCATAGTCTGAAGCATCAGTGAATAGGATGAAGGGTTTATAATAATCTGGGTGATATAAGATAGGGCGTTATTGCAGAAGTTGCTTCAGCGTCTCAAAAGCAGCCTTCTGTTCTGCAACCCAATGGAAAGGAGTGTTCTTGGTTATAAGAGGACAAGAGGTTCACTGAGCTGGGCAAACATAGAGATAAACTGATGCTAATATACCATCATCCCTTGAAATACCTGAATGTCCCGTAGGTTCTTAGGGGGAGGCATCTTCGATAGTGCTTTAACCTTATCTACCATGGGTTGGATTAATTTTTTGGGAAATGGATTGTCCAAGGAAATCCAATTACTTTTGGAAGAAGGTACATTTTGAAGGCTTCAACTTAATATTTGACTTGCATAATTTTTTAAACACCTCCTTCAGATGATCAATATGTTCATTGAAGGTTCGTAAGAATACTGTGATATCAATAAGATACACTAGGATACAAGTTAACTTTAGGTCCCGAAAAATATTATCCATTGCTCGCTGAAAAGAGGCAGGTGTGGTACACAACCCTTGCAGTAATTGGGTTGGTTGGAAGAGACCCTCACTACAAATGAGAGCACATTTCTCCTAGTCCTCAGGGGAGAGATCCATTTGCTAATAGTTGCTACCTAAGTCCATGGTAGAAAAGAACTTAGAGCCAGAGAGTTGGGCCAAGACATTGTCAATACGAAGGAGAGGATAGCTATCCTTTTTTGTGAGGTTAATTGACTTGTGGTAATCGATGACTATCTGATGTCCTCCATTTTTCTTTTTTATTAGCAGGAGAGGAGAAGACCAGGGGCTTTGTGAAGAAACTAGCAACCCCGCATCTAGTAACTTCTGAAGCTCTGTCCTCATTTGTTGCTCCTCCACCTTGGACTTGCGGTATGGTTTTGACCAAATGGGATGGGCATCACCCACATCAATGGAGTGGCCTAGTCCTTCATTTGACCATAATCATTATCTGATTTGGAGAATATGTCACTATAGTCATCAAGGAGAGTATGAACTTTTTCTAGCTCATTTTGAAATATGGACGTTGGGCAAGGTACACACCAGGTTATCCGTTGGCAGGCCCATATCAATCATAGAACCAATGGAGTGAATTTGTTGAATGTCCTCCACAGGGACTAGCAAACCTCTGCCAAACTCGTGGTGTTTTTACAGCTATATTCTTGGAGGTGAGGTTCCCCAACAGCAACTTAATGGGTCTCTGGTAGGCTAGATAAAGAATACCAGGCAGTACCTGAGGCTCCAAGAGACTGACGCCCTCAATACTAACGAGGTGCAACAAACAGTGGCAAGTAATATGAATTGTGCCTTTTGTGTCAACCACTCGTTGTTCACCAGGCTTGATCACGACCTCATCTGCAGCATAAAAAAGGGATACCTTCCCTAGCATCCACTGCATCATACAATTTCTTTGTGTGACGCCAAGAGGTGGTATAAGATAAAGGTATAGCTGGGAGGGGGTATTCAACTAGGCAAGAGTATTCGTGCTTACTGGAGTCTTAATTGGATAAGACTAATGGGACTTCATAGTTGAGTATTGAGAGGTAGCCTTGCTTCATTTTGATTATTCCCTCATACTCAATCATAATTTGGGTGCCGATGAGCTTATCATATGCATTGTTGTCCAAAGCCACAGCAGAATCTGATAATTTAAGTTTCCCAACTCGAAAGGAAGGGAGGAATATGTCCCTTTAACACGGGTATTGCTGAGGCCAGCGGTTCCAAATTTTTGCGTATATTTTAATTCAGGTGCTAGCTTTATCTTTTTGATAAGCTTAAGAAGATCACGTTGATGGGGAGCCAGTGTCCAAGATGGCCAATATTCGGACTTTTTGAATGACAACTTCAACTTTAGTAAGGGTCCCTCCAAATTTAGGTGACAAAGATAAGACCTTATTGAGCCATAAGGTGGAGGTGAGTTTTCTAGCCGTTTCAGGGTAGTAATTCATGTTGGATTGTAAGCGATGAACATGCTGAAGAGATTGAATCAAGCCAGCTAAGATTTGATCATCATCTCTAACAGTGTCAATCACTTGTGGACACCCTAGAATTTGATTGAGGTACGTTTCTTCAGGTATGGTGGTCTCGTCTACTCCTCCAGCGTTCAAGTGATCAGGAACCTCTACTTCTGCGGGGGCTCCAAGTATATAGTAGCCAAAATCATCATAACCCCCTCAGATTTTCCCCCAAGGGTATTCTCAACAACTGGCAAGGCCACTATGGAGGTAGAAAAGATGGCTACAGAAGCTTGGGTAGCCTTAGGGCACGCCTGTACCAGCTTAGCTGGAGGGGTAGGCACCGCAGCTTCAATGAGCTTGTGTGGATGGATGGTTGTTACCACCTTACATGGTTTTGATTCATAAGAAGGAGTGGTAACCTTTTTAGGTCGCACAGAGGGAACAGGTTTTGTAGGGAGAATAAGCACAGAAGGTCTGAAAGTTTCGAATTATACTTCCAATGGGGCAGGTTTTCACTCAAAGTTACACAGAGTGGATTCTCCAAAAAGGTAATAACATTAAACGAAAATACAGTTTATAACTCAACCTAATTTTTATTATCGAAAAGAGGGGATATTTATAGGCTTCATAACGGCTCATAATCTATTAGAGAGAATTAATCTCTGCGTGATTGAATCTTCAATCAATTGATCAGGATGAGATTAATAGTCAACTTTGATAAATTAAGATATATTGCTCTCTTTTCTGATGATGCGGGGGAATTGAAGGGGTAGAATTTTCAGAAATAAGAGAATTCAATGAAATCCTGACACTTCCCCCTCAAGATTTGATTGCGGTGGAGGGTGACTTCTTAAAAACCCAGGATGAATACAATTTACCACTATACCAGTATCAACATGAACAATTGAACACTCTAGTCTTTTTTTAATATAACTCAATAGGGACCATACCAATTAGTTCCTAACTTTTTAGTTCGCCCACTAGGCCAAGAATGGTAGTACATAACGTAATCCCCAATCTGGTATTCAGGTAAGGCAGGTTTTTGTTGATTACTCCTTTAAATCTCTTTTCAAGTGGTTGTTTCGATTGATTTCATTGCTTGAGCTTTTAGATGGATAATCTCATCAGCCACATTCCTCATAATTAAATCAGAATTTTCTGGAATGCTTTCCTCAAGGATTGTCTGAACACTAGAAGGGACTGAAGGATCCCGCGCATATATGCACATAGAAGGGGACATCTTGATAATGCGATGATAGCTTATCTGTTAAGCAAACAAGACACTAGGCAAATAAAAATTCCACCAAGCTGTCAGTGGATGCCATATTCCTTAGAATTAAAACTAGGGTTCCATTAACTCGTTCAATGGCCCCATTTGTAGATAGATTATATGGGACAACAAATCTCTTAGCAGTGTTAAATAATTTGGATAAACCTGTATAAGTTGTAAGTTAAGTTAGTCCCATTATCTGACATAAGGACCTTGGGACCCCATGTTAAGAAATGATATGTTGGTATAGGAATAGTGCTGTAATTTTAGCTGAGGGGGTAGCAAGGAAACGGCCTCAACCCATTTAGTTAAATGGTCAACAGCCATAATGATATACTGATGTCTGTGCAATCATCGAGGAAAAGGACCTACAACGTCAATGCTAACTACCTCAAATGCCTTAGTTGGAGGTATAACTTGATGTTGGTAAGTAGGGTTAGTAGTTCCATGGTTTTTATAAATAAGACATGAGTCAAGGGTTTCTCAGATGAATTCAGTCAAATTGTTCCAATAGTATCAAGTCTTCAAACATTCTTGAGTCTTCTTTAAGCAACTATGACTAACTTGTTCATGACCTTCCATTACAGCTTAAATCTAGAGTTGGGATACAGAAAGGGCAACCACTTGGATTTAACTTTCTTATACAAAGCTAAATCCTAAATCATAGTACTTTTGGTAATTGATTTCTAGAAAAGCTCGATCCTCTTCAAATTCTCAATCCCACAACTCATGTCGTCCAATAAGATTATATAAGCGTTCTTCCTTATCTAGTTACAAAGTCAAAATAGGCAATCTGGACAGCCCATCAGCAGTTTGATGTTGAGCACATGAATAATGAACAATGGAGAAATTGGACTTTTGCAACCTTAAAGCCCAACGGGCCAATCTCCCATCAGGATCCTTCATGTTCTGCAACCATCTTAAGGAAGAATGGTCGGTAATCACAGTGAAATGGTTACCATATAAGAAGGGACGGAGGTGCTTGATTGCTAAAATTACAGCCAAACACTCCCGCTCAGTGACACGGTAATTCTGTTCAGCCTTCAACAAAGTTTTGCTATAGAAAGTGACAGGATGATTATTCTTCTCTTCATCACACTGGGATAAGATAGCCCCAATAGTGACATTGATGGCATCAGTATGTAAAAAGAAAGGCTTGTCAAATTGGGGATGAATTAGAACAGGTGCCTTGATCAAAGCAGTACTTAGAGAATTGAATGACTGTTCTTGAGCTGGTCCACACTCAAATGGCACTCCTTTTGTAATAGGTGAAATAAGGGTTCAGCCATATCAGCAAAGTTGGGCATAGTTGCCGTTAATACCTAACCATGCTGATAAAGATTTGAATATCCTGCAAAGAGGTTGGAGGAGGCATTCTTTGGATGGCTTGAATCTTGTTTGAGAGAGGTCAAATCCCTTTAACTGAGACCTGATGTCCTAAAAAGTCCATTTTGTTTTGAAAGAATGAACATTTGGAGGGTTTGAGTTTTAGAAGAGCTTTGAATTCGTCTGAAAACTTCTTTTAGATGGTCCAGATTCTCAGTAAAAGCTTTGGAAACACGGTATTATCAAGATATACCATAACACAAGTAAGCTTTAGATCCCATAACATACTGTCCATAGCCCTTTGGAAAGTTGCTGGGGCATTGCTTAGTCCTTGAGGCATATGAGTTGGTTCAAACAACCCTTCACTTGATATCAGGGCACACTTGGCACGATCTTCTGGCGATAACTTGATTTGCCAGTATCCACTGGCTAAGTACATGGCCAAAAAATAAGTGATCCAGCTAACAACCTAAGGGAATCATCAATCTGAGGTAAGGGATAACAATATCGTCGAGTAATAGCATTCAATCTGTGATAATCCATAACCACCTGGTGGGAACCATCCTTTTTCTTAATTAAAAGCAATGAGGAAGCCCAAGGACTTAAGGAGGGTTTCAATAATCCAGCCTCTAACAATTGATGCAACTCCTTGGTAACCTGGGCTTCTTCTACTTTAGACTTACAGTAGGGCTTTTCACGGATAGTAAGGTAATCGCTAATTTCAACAGTTTGCACTACTCCTTTCATCTTCCCAAAATTCCAAGTATGCTTAGAAAAAATGTCGGAATATTCATCTAACAATTGAAGCACTTGTCTCTCCTGTTCACTATAGAGATGTTTCCCATTAGCAGGACCCACAGTAAAGATTTCCTGATCACTTTCCAACCCAAATTCTTGTAGACTTCCAAAGTATTTAACATAATAAATCTGAGATAAAGGCAGTAACTTTGCATAAGCAATTGGATGCTCTTGATCTACCAATTTTGGCTCATTGGTAAGGTTCGCCAGTAAAACAGATAATGATCCTGAATAAGCATAATCCAATACTCCAGGACAAGGAAAGAGTTTTTTAGCAGAAGGGTTGAAAATGCCTTGAATTTGTAACAAATGTCCTTTAAGAATCAAAAAAATTTAAAAAAGAGTTAACAATTACCTGTGATTTTGGCGGAATAACTAAGCTTTTGGGGGGAGAAAATAGGCATCCCCTCCTTAATATCAGCCGATGTATGGGGTAATTTTATGTGAGAATCTCCAACGTGATATTGAAGTAATTAAGACCTTTCGTTTCCTTCTAGCAGACATAAACGACGTTGGGTAGAAGCATGATCAGATAAAAGTAAGGGAACTCTATACTCCAAGAGAGACAATGATGAGTTGGGGTGATTATAGTTCCATCAAATTCTTGTGAAAATTGAGTTTCCCAAAGTAGAGTCATAACTCAAATTATCGAGTACAATGGCAGGGATTGTAAAAGTTAATTTCCCAATTTTTAGGGGAAAGGAAGAAAAAGCTCCAATTGACTGAGTACTCTGAGTTCCAGCTGTGCCATATTCTTCAAAGTGCAAAATATCGGGAGTTATTTTGATTCACTTGATGAATTTTGATAAAACAACATTCACTGGAGATCATGTATCTATGATAGCTTTGGCATTAATTTGCTTTACTCAGAATTTAATACGGGTAATGGCACTTCTGAACTTAGAGGATAAAGCCAACAAGGAGGGCAAGGAATAAGAAGACTTTCATCTTTATTATACTCAATCGGGCCCTGATGCTCTTGCTGCACACTCATCTCATTATCAAGGAGGAGAATCTTATTGGGCTTATCTCTTTTCTTCTTCTCATATGCTTCCTTCTTGAAACAATGATCCTCAGTATGGAAATATCGATGACAGTAGTTACACTGGATCGCCCTAGTATTCTCAGGCATAGCATAGACTTTGGGGCGACTAGGTCTGAGATACTCATAAATTCAGGGTTTCTGGAGAATTAAGGAGGCAATTCCAACAAGGCCTCCTTAATGTCCAAGATAATTTTAATTCTTTTTTACACTGATTAGATAAACTTGCATTTGCGTTCTGGAAGAAAAAGCTGACATAACTGCCATAATTGCATCATCCAAATTTAACTGACCACAAGCCACTAGAGTCTGAGCTTCCCAATAGAAGTGGTGAGCAAAGTCTTTGATAGATTCGTTTCAGTGGGGCTGTATACCCATAAAAGCATTTTTTTGAGAGGACAGAGTTTACTCACTCCCAAATTCTTTGATAAGCGCTTCCTTTACCTGAGACCAGGTAGAGCAAGTCATTAAGTGGGGTACCACGATATCCTGAGCCAAACGAGTAAGGCAATTTGGCAAATAATTTATCTTCTGGTGATCTGTAGCCTCACTTAGCACCTTTTCATAAAGATAGAGGAAGGAAATGATGCTGCCTTCCCCAGGTGAGTACTTATCCTTAAATATTGGTTTAAAACTCATAGGGGCATTAGAGGTCAAAACATGTATTCTGGGTTGTTCAGATTGAGTGGAAACATATGAATTGGAATCCAACGCTTAAAAAAGGTAATTGAGGATAAGGAACAGCAGTTTTGGTATAAATTCCACTAATTTGACGGTTCAGCTCAGCAAGCCCTACTTTCTCATCTAATCGGCGGGATAGCTCAAAAATCTGTTCCTGTTTGGCATTATACTTGAGTTCCAGCGTCTCAATCTTCGCTTGGAGCATTTCTCCTTTAGATTCACAAGCATGGAGTAGGATATCAGTGTCCTTTGCCCATTTACCCAAATTTAACAACCCATCAGATAAGGACTGAAGTGACAAGAGGGGATCAATTGGTACCCCATCAGGGGTTAAATTACATTCCTTGGCCAATTTATAGAATTGTTCAAGCAACCAATCCATCATACTCAAGAGAGAGTCTATTTGTTAAAAGGACCCGGAATGCCCATCAGCACCCAGAGGCCTCTGAGGTCCTTCAATGCCTGGTGGCCCACGAGGCCCTACATTCCTGGGGGTCCCCAAGATCCATCAGCACCAGGTGGTCCACGTGGTCCTACACCCCAAGTGGGCCCACACGGTCCTTCAACTCCCAGGGACCCATAGCTCCAGTAGTTTTCTCTACCTCATTAACCTGGAATTGAATTCCTGTGTACAACTGTTCCAAGTGAACTAGATGAATTCTAACTTCCGCCTCCATTGATTGATTACGTTCTAAGAGTTGGGAAGAACCCTCTCTCCATTCTCTCTGAATCTCCTATACTCGCCTTGTGAACTGAATTTCAACAAAATGAGACATCCCAGTATCGAGCTGAATAAGCTGTTATGGAATTTCTTTTATAAAGGTCTGATTACTAATAATAGCCTCATAATAATCTCAGCTAAATTTAGAGGCAGACTTAAAAAATTCAGAAACATGATTATTCAAGGATTGAAGTCCTTCTAGTAAATTGAGCATCCCTTGATGGTGCATTCCCACTACAGGTAATAAATGGTATAAGGTGGAGTGAACGAGCTGGTGCAAGTATTATTCAGGGCCAATTCCTGACATTTGGGAGGATTGCAACACTTCCCATAAAATAGAGGGTATGGCATTAGATCGAGATTGGGTATCACAGATTCCAGGAATTAAAGCACCTTCAAGCAGTTGATTATTAATATTTCATAAAACCTCAGGTGGTAGTTGAAAATATGAGGTTAAACTTAAATAAGGACCATAAAATTCCAAGTTGGCACGAAATTCTAACGTGGAAGGTAATCTTGAGATTTGGGTTTCAGATAAACAAACCCATTGTAATATGTGACCTTGCTCATGGTCTTGATCTTCTTCAGGCGAAAATTGAGAATCCATGGTAATGGTTGACATTTTTCACTGGTGCGTAACTTAGAGTGCCCCTGTAGTGAGCACCACTGTGGAAGTTTTGAATTAAACATTCAATGGGCAGGTTTTCACTCAAAGTTACACAGAGTGGATTCTCCAAAAAGGTAATAAAATTAAACAAAAAACACAGGTTATAATTTGGCCTAATTTTTATTATCAAAAAGAGGGGATGTTTATAGGCTTTGTAATGGTTTGTAATCTATCAGAGCAAATTAATCTCTGCGCAATTGAATCCTCAATCAATTGATCAGGAAGAGAGTGATTGTCAACCTTGATAGATTGAGATATATTGCTCTCTCCTTCTGATGATGCCAGGGGAATCGATGGGGTAATGTTTTCGGAAATAAGAGAATTCAGCAAAATCCTGATATGAGGACTTACTCCCAATTGATCAACTAGTGGTAGCTCTTCAACAGTGAGAGCTAGAGGGATAACCTCAGATTCCTGGATGGTTGCACATGAATGGAAATTGGCAACATTGACTAATGCCTCCTTTAGATCAAGGATATTTTGAAAATGGCGTTTCACTGAGATAATATGCCTTGCTAGAGAGGGCTGATAGGCTAACCCGGTTAACAGGGCAGCAATAGCATCATCTAGGGTGAGCATGTTAAAAGTTGTTAACCTTTGCGCAGTGAAGTAAAATTTTTCAGCAAAGGTAAGGAGCGATTACCCTCATACATTCTAAGGCGCATAAAGGCCAGTTTTTCCCTGAGTAAACTCTGCTTTGATCCAAATTCAGTTAAAAGAGCCTCTTTCACCTCTGGTCAAGTGAGCGAAGGGTTCAGGTAAGGAACTATCATCTCTTGTGCTAGGCGGCTTAAAAAGGGGAGGATGTACTGAACTTTTTGTTTATCAGTTGAGCCACACATGGCAGCTTCATAGAAATAAAGAAAAGTATGGATGTTTCCTTCTCCAGGAGTGGATTTTTCCTTAAAAGATTGTAAGGGCGCTGTTTAAGCTCCTTAAGATGGGATAAGGCGTTGGCGAGTTGCTCCTCATGGGCAATGATTCTGGTAATACAGGGATCCCCTGTATTGAGCACCATTTTGTGGAAAACCTGCTTATTTTTGCTTACTGGTTCATTCCGCCAGCTGGTTTCCAAAAATATTTTTAATAAATAAGGTTAAATTTAAAGCGCTTAATAATAATTTGGATTTTTATGATTTTTATTATACACATGATACAAGTGAAAATGATGATCCTTGACCTCCAACTATTTAGTATTTAAAGTATTTTTTGAGGGTTGAGAGGGAATTTGGGAATATGTTTGGAATAGCTGAACCTAGTCCAAATTAGGAAATATGTAGGAAGAGCATATCACAACTTAAGAACTTTCTTCAAGGCAGTGGAACAAACAAAGAGGAAATTCGATTGGCTATAACACACCCATGAGGTAACGTTTTTATGTACTTGTGCCAATTACCACCCACGAAACTTCTTGCGCCTTGGGGGACCCCTTCCAAGCCTATAAAAAGAGATCCCCGCGTAGGTGCATTGTAGGACTTTGAGGTGATGGAGGGAGTGCCTTCCGATGGTAACCTCAAGGTCTGTGGTGAGGTCAGAGTAATCCAACCAGCTGATTTTACTGCTAGTGCCCATACAGGTTTTGAACTGGTGTTTCCCCAATTAATGGGGTTCCACTGAGAATCAGCCAAGGACTTTTGGCCAATTTCCTTGACTTTCTCAATTTTATTTTTAATAAATGAACTCTTAATGACATTAGAAAATTGCAAATGGCCAACATTTCCCCTCTTTGGCTGAATTTGACCTAAAACATTCTTACTTTTCAGCGGTAAGAATAAATGTCTGACATTACATCGATGAATCACCCCCTTGGGTTGGGACCATCTAGTACTAAAAAAAAATGTCTGACATCATTAGAACAGCAATGTCTTGTGGACTTTGGATCCTTTCATGGGTGTCAGAGTACCTCCAATGGAAGCCAAGTCTTTCCTTGGCACGTCTGCTGTCTGAAAATTAAGTTGTCTGTTTGTGATCACGTTTCCATAACACTAAACCAATCTGAATGATTAAAACAAGACTACCATCAATGGTAGTATTATAACTGGAATAGGACCAAACTTAGGTCATAGATTGAGCAAATATTTCCTGTTTTGGTGATATATCTTCTATAGTGTTGCCAAATACAAGTTCTGAAAATAATTGTTATGTCCCATTTCATGGGTAATATAATATGTAACTTTCAAGGTTGTAGATATAACATTCTTAAATGCGTTAAGTGACACATTGGCGCCAACTTGTCATGTTTGGCTCTTTACAGCGTTAGTCTAAGGTATTCTTTAGGTCAGGAATTTTAGCTAACTTGAAACCCTTGGTTTAGCAAATTTATGCTTATCACTGCAATTTACACCAATATGTCATGGGATATAACATATATGGTAAAATTGGCTGCATAGGAACTTCATTTGTGCCAACCCAAATAGACCAAAAGTCAGGGGATTTTTAAGTAATTTATGGACGGGTTTCTTACAGTAGGTAAAAAAGAATTAGTAAGACCATTTAGATGACTGTCCAAGAAGTAGATAACACCATAAAGGGAATGGGATATTTTTATACCACTATTTCATGGGTAAAATATATCCTTGTAATATTTTCACGCAATATACAAACTCAACATGGCTCCTTGTTCCCAAAGAGGGAAAAAAGGTATGCCATCAGGCAACTATGTTTATTATCTAGTTTAAAATAGAGATTTCTTGAAGTGGATATACTTGCCTAGGGTTCATGGTACTGCTGAGGGGGTCTGTGGCAAATAAAAATATTTATAGATTCTATATGGACATTTTTTGGGAAAACTATTTTTATAAATTAGTCTAATAAATGTTACTCTTTATGTCAAGATGCTCCATTTATATTTTTCTTTAAGGGAGGGTATCCCAGTGGTAGAATATGGACTCACTACCACTGCCTCCTGAGTTCAATCCTGGTAGATGGACTTTAGGTAGGGGACAATTATGACTGTGTTGGCGTTACACACCAATGTCCAAAACTGAGATAGCAACTAGCAAGGCGGTCCATGATGTTCCTGGCCTATTGTACGCCGTGCATAGAGGTTTTCCAGGTTTTACTCTCCTTTCCCATTTTCTTTGATTCCCCTTAATTAGTGCAGTATCATACCCAGGTCAGCCCACCTCAAATAAAAATTTAAGAAATTAAAGTATTAAAAAAATAAAAAAGTAATATAATTATAAATTATCTTTAAGTCATTAACAATTAAGACATAAAATTTCATGTTTTATGACATTATTTCTAGTTTGAATCATGTAAACAAGAAGGAAGTAAGTTAGGACAAAGGAGTCAAGTTGTCTGCTAACCCTGACCTCATATATACATTGTACTTTCTTGGGTATAGACCAAGCAGGCCCAGGTTGGTACCAAGAAGTCACATGTTGAGGTTCATGGAATTACATCAATTAAATTGAAGATCACCAAATATAGATTCAAATGAGGATAATTTTTACAATTAAATTCCAAATGAAGAGTAATTAATTATTAAGACATTTTGACTTTTCTTTCTTGTTGCAATCACTTTGCAGCCTATTTAATTCAAGACTGAATCTAGTTTGATAATCTCATAGAGGAGATTAGTCTGCGCCCATGTCAGGGAGCAGTTGGGCAAGCAAGGTAAGAGGATCAGGTGGAAGGCACGCGGCCTCCAACGTTCAAAAACGCCCTAGAGAATCTGGCGGAATAGACAAAACTTTTAAAAACCGGTGGTCACTATTTCCCCAGAGATACTCACATGGCAAGCACGTTGCAACCAGTACATCAACACGCCACACTCCCAGCCACTTTCATTGGTGGAATTCAGAGTCCGCATGTTTCCGGACATCCAAAAAACGGCCTTATGGGAAAAATTTTGTGAAGATGTGCACACAATTTTCTCGACCGCGGTGTATGTTGCACCTCACTCCATGTCACATGGTTGGCTGGACCTAGGTTTCAAAAGCAAAAAGGCAGCAGACGAGGCTGCAGCAGTGCGCGTAGTGGTCAACCTCCCTGAAGGGCAATGGGTCATCAAAACCAAATGCACCAGATGGACAAAATCAAACCAAATTTACCTCACGTTTGACTTTTTGCCTGCTATAGTAAAACGTGACATTTTGAAACACCTGAAAGATGGTCTCACCATATACAGCAAAATACAATCTTTCAAAATGCAATGCTTCACGCTGATGCCACACCTGTGCACTGGCAAAGCCATTGCAGTTCTGACCCCAACTGAGGAGATGGCGAAGGACCTAACCCAGATCCCACACTCCACTTTTATTGATATTGCAGGGCATACCACCCACCCATTCTGGGTGACCATTGACAGCGCGCCCCCCATTTGCACCCACTGTGATGTGTTCAGCCATAAGGCGCACACATGCCCCATCAAGGAGGGTGTCACATTCCAAGAGCACCCCTCGGCGACCATGGCCAGTGGAGAGGCGCACTACAAACCAACTGCAAGCGCCAAAGAGGCTTTCCCGTGGGGAGCACAAGGCTGCTACCTACTGGTAAAGCCTATCTCCCTGCAAGAGCAGAAGAAGGCCAAGCAGGCCCACAGGGCTGCGGCCAAGGAAGCGGCCAAAGCCACCACTTCTATCCCACACTCACAACGCCAGGAGGACATGGAAACCTTTGCAGTGGAAGCAACTTGGGAATCCATCAACCAATCAGATTGGGAAAGCCCATGCTGAGCGGGCTACTCAATTTGAGGATCCAATGGGAGATTCAATCTCACCCAATCGTTGCACCCAAGCTCCAGTTGAAACCAACTTGGGACCCATCCCAACTGAAAAAAAAATTTTGACCCGCTCAACGGTGCACTGAACTCATCTGCACCACAAAAAATTTGTCCGACGTCAGGAAAACAAAAAGTGAAGGCTAAAGCCAAAGCAACTCTTTCTGTAAAAATCAACAAAACTCCGATAGCATTGCTGCTAACACCCGCACTGCTGTGAAGGCCCGTGGGGATCTAGAAGAGGCTGGTGGGCCCAGGTGCCCACCCCCTTGCACCTAAGGTGCGATGGGGGAAACCTTCACTTTAGGGACGTTTAATATCACCGGACTCAAGGCCTCCCCATCCTGGGCTAGGAAGCTGAGTTTTTTACAACACAATTTACCCGTGGATATCCTGACCATCCAGGAGTCCCACTGTCCACGAGGTTCCAAGGAAGCTTGGAAAACAATGCTCCTCCCATCCCTATCCTTTTGGTTGAAGCACTGTGGGGTGCTAATTCAGAAAAATAAATTTTTTCAAATTTTTAGCCTCAGAAACATTCCTAAATGGCTGAGTTCTTGTTATCACTTTCTCATGGGCTGATGTAGTGCACGCAATTGTCAACATCTATGCCCCAAACGGTGCATGCAAGCATTGGGAATTTTTCTCATCAGTCAAATCCCTCCCGCTACCCTAGACTCTTTCCTAGTTGACAACATGAATTGTTGGCTAAACACACCAACAGACCGGTGGCCTTCCTCACCCCACACCCCCCAGGGTCACGTAGAACTACGCGTTCTAAAGGCCACCCTCAGGTTAATGGATGCGCTGCCATGACATGCCCTGCTGCTCAAAACATGATGCATCCCCACATCTATAATGGCCAATTAAGGTCCAAGACCCGCATCAACCTTATTCTAACACTGGCAAAATTCCAACCCCATATCTCCCACTTCAAAACAACAAAAATGGAATTCTCCAACCATTGGCTGGTCTCGCTAACCTACCACCTACCTGTCACAGCTGCTAAGGCCCCGCATTGGTGCAAAATCTGCCCCCCCAAGCTCGCATCGCCAGGATTTTCCATGTGGGTGGAAGAGGCAGCTTTGGCAAAAAAGTTTGTTGCACCATTTTGTGCGGACCCCATTTCCACATGGGCAACTTTCAAAGATGACACCATCCGCCTTTATCGCCATCTCTCCTCCAGATGCTCATGAGCCACATCGGCAGTTATCTCGCGCACTCTGGCAGAGTTGGCACACTGGAGTCCAACATCCCAGTTACAGGATACAGCTCTGCATGGGGCTGGAAGTGGGTGGAGGCAGCCGCCCACCTCAACGCACTTGATAGACAACACAAACATCAGGTTTGTGTTCAGTACAGGGCCACACGCATCACAAAAGGTGACAAGTGCACTGCATATTTCTTTAAAAAAAAATTTGCACCATGCCAGAGCGTGGCCTGCACACAGGTGCAAAGATCAGATAATTCCATTGTGGATACACCGGCTGAAGTGGCAATTGAAATGCAAAAGTATTACTCCAAGTTGTACTGATCTGATCCAATTCAGCCAGCTGAAGTGGCAGAATTTCTCAACCGAGCCCGCATCTGCACCATTTTTTAATACCCAGAAATAATGAATTTGATTACTCCAAACAAATTATGGACAGCCATTCGCGGTGCGACAAACCAAAAATGGTCAGGCCCTGATGGAATTCCATATGAGTTCTACAAAAAATATTTCAAATATATATCCCCATTGCTGCTCGCCTCACTTAACCAAAGCCTGATGGAAACGCGCCTCCTACCAGGAGGACAAGAGGCCTTTACTGTCACACTCTTCAAGAAAGGGGATAAGTTAGACTTAGCCAACTGGCGCCCCATTTCTCTAACAAACACAGACACTAAAATTTTAACAAAAATTATGGCTAACCGGGTAGGGACTGTAGCATCTGCCACCATCTCCCCAGAACAATTTGGTTTCATCCCCAGAAGGTCAATTTGGGATAACGTGCACTCTGTGGCTAATGTATGTCAGTCCACAGCCTCTGGGGCACTTGTATTCTTGGACCAACAAAAGGCCTATGATAGAGTAAACTGGGAATACCTCAGGGCCTGCCTCCATCAATTCCGCCTACCCCCTCGCTTCATCAACTGGGTAATGCTGCTCACGGAATCTGCAACAATGGCAGTGCGTGGCCCTGGCTTCCTAATGAAAGTAGTCCGCCCTCAAAGGGGCTTGCGATAAGGGGACCCCCTCAGCCCACTCTTATACAAATTCAGCCTTGATCCACCATTGCGAAATGTGAATGCCCAACTCACTGGGGTCCATGTGCCAGGCCAAGCCCCAGTCAAGATAATGGAGTTTGCAGATGATTGTGTGGTTGGGGTGTCTTATAATCAAGATGCACGCGCGCTTGAAGCTCTCATCCAGGAGTATTCCCAGGTAAGCAACGCGGCACTAAACTCTTCCAAAACCGAAATCATCCTCCTTGGTCGGTTTTAGAACTGCTGGGCCCCAGCAATTAGTTCCCGACCCAGCCCATCTGCTCGCCCACGTCTTCGCCCTACTAACTCAACACACACCGCTCCACTGGTGCTCCCCTTCATGCCACGTCCTACCATAGGACCAGTACGCCATCTGGGCGTGTGGATGGAGGCAGGCGGATACACGTCAGCAGTTATGGAGTGCCATATTCTGGACAACGTGACAAAGTGAATCGCCTCTCTCAGAGCCCACCCTACTTCCCTTACTTGCAGGGTTGTTTTAGCCAACTCTATGCTCCTCTCCAAAGTCTGGTTTGGAGCCCACGCCATCCCCTTCTCCACAAGCTTCTTCAAATCCTTGTATGCCTTGCTGCAAGGATGGCTTTGGTCAGGCCGCCCTCCACCAGTGCGACTAGAGGTCATGTTTGGCCCTCATCATCATGGTGGCATGGGCCTGCTTGACTTCAAAGCCCATGCTGCCAAGATCCTGGGCACCTGGAATGTGGCCGTCACCACCCCTACGCTCCCCTCCCAACACTGGTCCCGCGCAGCCCACTCCAACTTCTCCCACGCTTTGGGCCTCAACAATCCATCAAACCCCCACTCCCTGATGAAATGCCTCGCATCACACACATCGGCCACAGGTCCTCACGGGACTAAAACCCACTACAAACGAATCCTACTCTCCATGTGGAGCGCTGAGTGGAAAATTCGTATTAGTGGACATACAACCCAAAAAGGCCACCCCTCTCCTCAGTTCACACAAGAGGTACAGGGGCTACTCATCCAGGATGGCGTGATCCCCATTCGGCCCCATGTCCTATCCAGGGTGGACTACCTGGTCATGATGGACATCCCTTATTCCATTGAGACCCAAAAAACTATCTGGAAATCCGTACACCATCCTCTGTTGCAGCCTCAAGTCTGCTCCCATGTGTGGCGCTGCCTGAGGCGGGTGTATCGTACAGCTGAGCGCTCTAACACTTTACACTCATCCTGTGTCGTGTGTGGCCAGTATGAAATGCTGTTCCACCGCCTGGAAAAGTGCCCTACCTCTAAAGTGATATGGTGCGAAGTTCAACGTCTGCTGGGCCAGGATCAAACGCATCCCTTCAGTCTGTCAAGAGATATGTTTGCTTTATCAATGGTCTCCCCCCTTCCACCCTCCCTCTGTGCTTTGGTGGTTGCAATCGCCATGTGGACCATCCACACGATTGTCTAAGATGCCATCGCAGGCTCCACCCCCACCCTCCCAGAAGCTGTCCACAGATTCCGGTCTCATTTGGTGGACCACTTTCAAGCGTGGATGTTTGGATACCTCCCACCGCGTCGCTGACAGCTGGTCTCCTCCTGGTTCCCAGTCTGGTTCATTAAATCAGACCCCTTCCTCCACACGAGTTCAATTGGGGCTACAGACCCTTTACACGTTTCCTCCCCCTCCCCATAAGTGGCGTTCCCGCTGGCAACAAGAGGTAGCATCGCTTCTCAGGGGTGCCTCCCCTGGTACTAAGTTTTGTCTCTTCTGAGTCATATTCAGAAGTGTCCGTCCCATGGTTGGCCTTCCCCACAATAAATTTAAATTTAAATTATTAAGACAATTTTGCTAAAAAAGAAATATTCAACTTGTGCTAGAGCTCAAACTTATCAATATTCAAGTTATGGGATTAACATCAATTGTAGTCTCTTATTATTGGCCAAGATTGCCTTGATTCCTAATAAACAATCTGGACATATCACTCTAAATTTCCCTAAAGTATTTTTAAACCAATCTCGTTATTGGTCCTCTCTCCTTTATTTGAATAAGTTAATATCATGTTACTTACTTATTAAATGATTTTTTCCAGCCTAGCCATTTTTATTAAAAAAAGGTATTCTATTTTTATGCCTTTAGGCCATGAAAGGGTTACACTGCTCATGGTGAGGTTTCCTTAATTTTTAATCGCCAACTACTTGTGGATTGTGGTTTAATCTTACATTTCTGATTTAGAGGTATGATAGTTGTAGACACTTTCCTCACATTAGAATTGAATTCTTTGTATTATGAAGCTGAGTAAAGTTAATACAATTGGGACTCATTAGCAAAATGATGCAATGAGTGTAACAGGTTTAAGCCTAAATCATCAGCCCAGAGCTGTTAGGGATCAGCAAAACCAATAAAAGAAAATCTTAAATTGGACTAAAACATTTCATTGAAATTTTTACTCAGTTAATGAAATGTGGCCCAAAAAACCAATAGAATTTTAATATGGGGTTCTCTTAAAATTTCAGGAGGCTTTTATACCAAGGGTTGACAAAAATTGGGTGCATTAGGGGGAGAAACATACTTAAGTTTCAGCGGAATTTCTTGCTGCACTATCATGTTGACAAGCTATTAATATGATAAACAGTCAGTCATAACCAAAACGTCAAATAAGGCACCTATGGGAGTCCTGTCAGCCTCCAGCAGGGTATATGATCAAAAATGAACTGCTGAAAATGTAAATGTTAAGGTAATGGAAAAGAGATTGTGGCATCATTCTCACACAAGATGTAGGCATTAGAACGCATCAGCGGAGGTGCAGGTGAATTAGGTATAGCCAGAAGTGCATTATCAGGCGATAGGACCATTAACAGAGTTTTTGGTGGCTCAGGATATCTGGCAACAGTTAAAAGGCTCTTTAATATTTAGTGCAACTATTGACTTGTTGGAAGGGATGGGAAGCCCAACATAAGGGCATGTGTTATGGGGCACTGGTTGATTAACAGTATCATGGGTGTGTGTTTCCTAACTGAGGACAGGATGGTAGGTGAAGTGCAATGGACATTTTGACAGCATGCAGACTTCTGAATTGGTACTTTAGGAAAATGGAAAACACATGATCTTGCATTATTGTAATGGGCCAAGGCCTACTACATTGCCCAAAGTCATTAGTGGCTACTTTAGCTGATAAGAGAAATATCTCAATTTGGATAAAAATGTCTATTAAATTGAAAAAAACAGGCTATGAAATGCAGCATAAAAATTAGTAGAATTTCAAAATGATATTCTCTTGAATTTAAAGTTTATTTTATTTAAATGAGGCAAGCTGACCAGGGGACGGGCATTATCAAGTATGTGTGGAAAACAAAGATGGATAAAATTGGGCACCCCAGGGTACTCAGGTTACCCCTGTTGCCAGCGGGACTGCCAGGTATGGGGGTTGGTGCACTACTCTGAGGGGGTTTCCCCGCTATGAAGCAGGTGTGAAGGAAGGGGTCTGTGTGGAGAAACCAGAGTGGGAACCACGATTCTATGAGCGCCTGTTGCCTTGGCCTCATATATCCATAGAGCCAGGCTTGGAAGTGCTCCAGTAAGTGGACGTGAAACCTGTTGATAACCCCATGGATGGTTGAAACCGTGCCCCTGAACGCATCTAAGGCAATAGTGTGGATTGTCCACATTGCAATGGGTATCATTAGGGAGTGGAGGGTAGATGGGATTGGTGATTCAATCTGGAGCACGAGGAGGCTCTTTGATATAGAAAATTCCTGCTCGTTTTGGATCTTAAGCAGGCGCGCAAATTCCTGCCATATGGCTTTAGTTGGGGTGCATGTTTCTAGGCGGTGATGTAAGGAGCCCTCCCCTCCACATACTGCGCAGGTTGCGTGGAGGGAGTTGGAGTGGTCCGCCATCCTATAGGTCCTTCTCAGACAGCGCCAGGCGTTTGCTCTTATCCTCGGCTGTAGGAGTGGGTGATGCGTCATTCTCCACACTGTCTTTTGTGTGGTTAAATCATGGGGGATGTCCAACGCATTTAGGTATTCGATTCTTGCAATGGATGGGGTCATAGCAAGCATGTCTCTCTGAGGGTGGTTTTCTGGATTTCTTAATTTAAAGTTGGGGCTGGGTCATCCCCTTCCCTGCACAGTGCCAGTGTTCTCTACGGTCCATCTGATGCAGCAGATGGTTTGGAGGATACGTTTGAAGTGAGGGGGGTTCCATGAGGGCCCGTTGCAGTAGAGTGTTTAGCAAGGTATGATAGTAGTCTGGGTGGCTATGTGGGTTGGTTAAGTTGAGCGCCTGTGCGAAGTTAATTCTCACTGCCCTTGACTAGTGTTGTTGTGGGAGGTCTGGGACAAAGACTTCCTTTATCCAGGAACCCAGGATGCGGTTGGCGTGGCTCTCAAAATCTATTAGTCCCATGCCTCCACTTGAGCGTGGGCCAAAGAGTGTTTCCATCCATATGGGAGGATGGGATCTGGGCCACAGCCAGCCCTGGATGAGCGCGCGGATTGATGTTATAAAGGTGGGTGAGAAGGCTATTGCGTGGTAGGGTACCATAGTATTTGGAGGATGAGTGAGTTAGCAACTGCTACTCGCCCCATTAGTCCTGAGGATCTTCCCTTGAGGGAGGCGACGCGTTTGGATACCCGCTGTAGTAGGTTGCTTTCCATTGTCTCATTGGCATATCCCCCTGTTTCCATCCATATTCCAAGGTGGCGGACAGGAGTGGTGGTGGGAGGTGATGCAAAGGGTAAGATGAGTGGGTTTTTCCTTCTTATGGGGGTATGAGGTTCTGGTGTTGTAGCCCAGTTGTTAGTGTACTTGCCTAAGAGAATGATTTCTTTTATCCTTTTGTTGAGCGATGCGTTACTCACCATGGAGTATTCCTCTAGGGTGCGTTCCAGCTGTCAGGCATCATTGCTATTAGCTATACCTGCCATGCAATCATCCGCGAAGGCCAGTATCTTGACTGTTGGCTGGCCTTGTGCAGTTATGCCCATGAGGCGTGAGTCAGTTACGCGGAGGAGTGGATCAAAACTGAAATTATACAGTAGTGGGCTGAGGGGGCCCCCTTGTTTGAGCCCTCTGTGTGGTGTGATCTTGTTAGTTAGGAAGCCAGGGCTGCATACAGCCATGGTTGCAGATTCTGTGAGGAGCATCTCCCAGTTTATGAATCTGGGTGGGAGTTTGAAAGCGTGTAGGCATTCCTTTAGGTATGGCCAGCTAACGCGGTCATATGCCTTTTCCTGGTCTAAGAAGACTAGGGCTCCAGTTGCTTTGGACTGACATATGTTTTCAAAAGAGTGTATGTTGTTCCAGATTGAGCGCCCTGGTATAAACCCAAACTGGTTGGGTGATATGACTTCAGAGGCAATTGCGCCTAATCTGGCTGCTAAATTTTTTTAGAATTTTTGTGTCAGTATCAGATAGTGCGATTGGACGCCAGTTGGCCAGGTCCAATCTGTCACCCTTTTTATATAAGGTTATGGCATATGACTCATGGCCACCAGGTAGGAGGCGTGTTTACAGCAAGCACTGGTTCATAGACGCCAATAGGAGGGGAGCAATTTGTTGAAAATATTTTTTGTATTATTCGTAGGGTATCCCATCAGACCCTGGGCATTTCCTAAATGGTGCACCGCAGATTGTATCTCAAAGCTTACCCATGTAATTAGGTTTAGAATATTGTAATTCGGTGGTGTGCCTTGTATCCTGGCATTTTGTATAATTTTTTTGATTTTTTGTGGGTCTGTCGGTGTATCATGGTATAATTCAGTGTAATAGCGGTGCACTTCCACCTTGAACTCCTCAGGGTCAGTTGCCACAGTGCCGTTGGTCTTGCAAACCTGTGTGCATGCGGACTGGTTGCCATGGGAGTGGAATTGGCGGAAGAAATATGTCAAACATGTTTCTCCTTCCTTTATGAACTTGCCTTTGTTCAATACTTTGATTCTGTGTTGGTGCTCAAAGATGAGGGTGTTTAGTTGGGTGGATATTTCCGCCCATTTGCATCCCCAGTTGGGGCTATAACCAGGTCTCGGAGTGTTATGCTCAAGGTGGTCCAGTTTTACCAAGGTACGCCTGATTGTGGCTGTATCAGCGGTGTACTTACATGATGTGATATGTCAGGTTTTGTTGATTAGTTCCTTTTTGAAATTTGCCCTGGTTAAATGGGATCCAAAGTGAATGGGGCTGTGATTTCTGGGTTTGTGGCCTCGTGTTCAACCCAGTCAGATATTTTGGGTAATTTTATGTTTTCTGGGTGTAACTTTCTCCAGGGTGACACCTGTGCGTGGGTTTGGGTTGTTGATAACTGCACCAAAACAAGTCAGTGGTCAGAAAAGTTGACTTTTTTTGTTGTAAATTTGGAAATTCTTGATTGTTGGGATTGCGGAATGAGGATGTGATCAATGCAGCTCATTGATATGAGCGTTCCCTTGCATATGTTGGGCCATGTCATGTGGGGAAGGATGGTGATCTGGGGGGGAGGCATCCTGTAGGCCAAGGGATGCCTTCATTGTGCGGAATTCGATGTGTCCCAGTGGGTATCCCCTGGGGTTCAGCCATCAGTTCATGTTGTGGTTATCCCAGCAGTTAAAGCCACCCAACAGGATGGTATCTGGTGGGAGGGTGAGTGTTGGAACAGTTTTGAGAAATTGTTTTCTCTAGGCTGTGGTGCATGGTGCATAGATGCATGCTATTGAGATTGTTTTCTCTTGGCATGTGATTGTTGCTACCAGGACGCAGCCATGAAGGTATGATGAGGAGTTTGTAATTTTTAATTTTTTGTTATTTCAGATGATCACCCCACAGTGAGACGTCCATACTGATTGTGATGGTGAGACCCTGGCTGACCAGGATCCTTCTTCCCCTTGTAGACAGTATGTTCCTTGGATGGCCAAGATGTCTATAAGGGGTTTTTGCAGGAAGTCCAGCTTTTTGGCTTGGGACGTTTGAGCCCTGGCTCCCGCGATGTTTAGTGTCCCTATTGACACTAAGGTGCCTGCGGCGCCTCAGGAGCGGTTGGGAGGGCCCTCTGGCCCTAACCCACCGCGGCTCATTTTGGCCATGATCTGCGTCTGTACTCCAACTCTCTCAGTGACAATGTCAGTTCCCTTGATCTGACTCAATTTTTCATGGTAATTGCAGTTTTTGGAATTTTTGTTATCTTTTCCTGCATGTATCTCATGATGGTTCAATGCGGGGTGCTGATTGGGTTCTGTAATTTTGGGGTTTGAATTTGGAGAATTGTGCACCACATTTTCACCCATATTGCAGTTTTCTTGTTCCTCAAAGTGTACATGATTGATGTCACTTGGTGACTCAGATGAATTGCTATGAAAATTTTCAACCTGTGCATATTGTTCTGATTGGTTGGCTCAGTGATATCTGAAATATCCTCTTGAATTTGTCCGGGGTTGATAGATGATTCCATGTGCACTGCCACCTTGGCTGCTTCCCGATTGCGGGCTTTTTGTGCCACTTTGCATTGTTTATGTGTAACTGGGTCCACAATGGAGTAAAGTCCAACTTCACCCAGCAGAATGGGTGGTGACCATCGGTCATTCTGGCATAGTTTTTGTTACTTTTGTCCATGGCTTCCTTACAGTAGTCTGCTTCCATTAAGCCTTCCTTCACGGGGCATGCATGTTTCTTGTGTCCCAATGAACCGCAGTGGTTGCATATAGGCGGTGCGCGTTCCAGTGTAAATTGGAATGCAGATGACTGTCTCCCATCCGCAAAGTGAAACTATGCTGTGCAGGAGATTCTTTTTTTAGTACTAGATGGTCCCAACCCAAGGGGGGATTCATCGATGTTGTGCGAGAGATTCTTGATAAATCATTTTCCACTTTGGGGAATGGGTTGATCATGGTGATAGCTTTGCTTGTGCACAGGGTTGGCATCAGGCGAAATTGTTGTAATTCTAGTTGCATAATTTCCTCATAGGCTACAAGCCCTTTGCAGAGCTCCTCCTCGATTACCTTACAAGGAAGGTTTGTAGGGAGCGAGTCAAATGAGATGAACAAAAGTTTTCGCTATGTTCCATCTGGTGCGTGCAGTGTGCACTATTTTTTGCCCTCAGGAAGGGCAATTTTGATGCAGACTTTTGCTGTGGCCTCCACTTCTTTGGCTGTTTCAAAACCAATATTGATCCAGCCACGGCCCATGTTGTTGGTGGCGACGTATACTGCATGGGGGAAAAGGGAGGACTGTGCCTTGCATGTTTTCTCCCACAGGGTCGAGGACTCATCCTCAAGGAAGAGTCAGAGCCCACGCTCCACCTCTGAAAGGAGTTGGTTACATTGGATATACATGTATTGATCTTGTTTTATAGTAAACACCATAAACCTGGAAAGTGTCTGAGTTTGTGGTTTCTTGGCGGTTTGGGTTCCTGGTCCCCCTCCAGGGCGTTTCTTGCCCTTGGGTGCACCATTTTGTGCACTCTTGATGTGACGCTCGCCCAGGTTGTATTAGATTTATTATTAAAATCGCCCATCTCTCCTGTGTGATTATCAAAAATTGCTGTTCAAATCAAATCATAATCACTAAAGTGATTGTTATGGGAAAGAAAAGATTTCTTAAAATTAAAGTTAGCCTTAAAACTGTGTTAGAAAAATCAGATGCATGAGGGGGAGAAATGGGGTTAAAGTTGGTGGAATTTTAGATGCACTATCAGATCAACAACCTATTAATCTGATAAAACTTCGGCGAACCTAAAGGTACAGTATTATGCACTGATGGAAGTTCCACCAATCTCCAAAAAGTTAGGTGCTCAAAAATGAGTTTCTTTAAAAAAGTAAATGCCACAATCTGAGAAAACTGAAGTGTGACAATTAGAAGGGGTCTGCCAGTTAAATAATTACGGTTTGACTGGTTTAGATAGTAAGTATCATTAAATTAACTAACTGTTATTTTGAAAGTAATTTGAAGCTGATAAGTTTCAATTTATTTTGGCGCAGCATATGTTTAAGAACTTGTAATTGGGAAGAACAAACCAATTTTATTATATAGCTTTATAAAAAACAAATTCATAAACTTGTTTTAAGTATACGTGATTTTTGCTGTATAAACTTAAGGCTCAGCGAAATTTTTAGAGTAGTAGAAAGCTGCTTAGCCTTTTGATGGCCTATTTAATAGGTGGACTACATTTTGGTAGATATTCACTTATTTAAGTCCCAAAATTCTGCTCATTTTTAGATCTATATTTATTTGAGGAAAGCTGACCAGGGGACATACATTACCAAAACTAAAACTAACTAAAAACTAAAATAACTACTTGGTTCAAACAAAACGCCCTAATGAGTAGATTTGAATGAACGAATTGAAAATACCAACCAGGTGGGCAATGAAACCGCTTATCCCTCCTTGGCGGAAGGGGAGGGGGGTCAGGGGGCTTGTCTTTGGCAGCCTCTTCAGCAGCTGCTTCTTCCTCCCATATTAGAGTGCATGTCACAGCTGACAGTAATGGCGTTGGGGCATCTGCGGCATGGGGTTCAATATCACTGATAATTGGAATTATATGGAAATTTCCAGCTAGATAAATGGCACTGAGATATTCAGTTAAAGCTTTTTTAGCTTTGATGTGGGTGTCTGGGAGTTTAATGAACGTGGCAATGTTAGTTCAGGTTATTTTTGCTTTTGGATTCCGTGCTATAGTTGCCACGTTCTGGATAGCATCATTTGCATTTTTGTATAGCTGGTTCACTGTGATTTTACTTTTTGGAGTTAAGGTTGTGGGGATAACAGGAGGTGGAATTCCTCCTGTGAGCATCGCTACTGATTTAGTGACAGCTTTACGCAGGGGGCGACAATCTGGTGTTGCAGCTGCTTCAACTGCAAGCTGATGATCACTATTAAATGATTTGGCATTTGGCTGTGTGGTCTAAAGTTGAGGTGGGTATCTGGCGTCCCATTCTGCATTAACAGACCGCTCTATTTGCAGGGATGGTTCTTCAATGAGCTTACCTGATTTGTCAATTTCAGCTAATAATTCCCATGGGTTTTGGTTAAATTATATTGTGGAATCAGCGTACAGTTGAGGTTTGTTTGAATTATTTGTGGAAGTATGGGATCAAACTGAGATCCAATCTGATGCTTAGTTGGTGGAATTATTTATGGCATTGGGGTGAGGAGGAGGCTGATTGGTGGCTGCAGGTGCAGCTGCAGCAACAGGCTTTGGGGGTAAGGAGGTAGGATTGTGCCCCATACAGGAATTTGTACAGGGTGGGCAGCAGATTGGATGTTGTCGGATGAGTCATCTGAACCACTGGAAGTGGTTGAGGAGGGGCACTTGCATTTCAGGTGGTCTAACTCAAAACATGATGGAAAGATCATCCGCCCACCCTTGACGCAGGCCCAAAATGGATGGTTGGGCGCTGAGGGAATAACGGTGCATGGCAGAATTGACACCACAATTTTATTAAATTCAGGGCTTATTGTGGCATATGCCTGAGGCCCAGCAAGTCGTGTGGCTTCATTTGGGACCACAAATTGTAAGATGGGGTAGGAGCCATAGGCTGCCAAACCGTCCATCACCTCCTGGTGGAGCACTCCAGGGGGAGGTGGGTGGGCAAACCAGCAAACTGAACCACCAAATGGTGTCTGCTGGGATCTGAGTCCAAGTTGTGGGGAGAGGGGTGCCCTGGAATACCAGGGGCACAGTTGCTGCAGTGGCAGCATCAGCTTTGCAGGTGAAGCCGAGGTCAAAATACCTCTTGTAGGGGTGGAAATCAATAAAACTGGCGGTTTCATCACCGCCTGTGCCATCTTGATAATGGCTTGGTCATGGTATGGGAATAGTTTCCCATATTTGACCCTTAGGCCATAGTTCATGTTGCTCCAGGGGAGCACTAGGGGGCAGTGAGGTACTGCTTGGGTATGAGCAAGGTGGGTGTCTAGGTCCTTGGGCAGAAAGAATCGTCCCATAGGTTTGGAATGACTGGGTGAACCAGTCCTAGCGCGTTTTCCTGCTGGACAGAAAATGGTGGGGGAGTTTCGCCGCTGTCCCATGCTGGAGCAGCCAGTGGAGAATCTGAGGACATTGGAGTGAAACTACAATGGGCAAATTCAATTTGTTTTTATAAATTCAAGTAATTTGGCTCAGAAAGTTATGCAATTGGAAAGAGACTATTTTCTCATTTTTAGATCTATTTTTGATTAATTTAAGCTTTTACTTGAATAATTTCTTGAGTAAAAACCTCGTTTGATGCAAAAGCCCTATTTTTAGGTTGAGCTTTCCATATCTTTGATTAGGAATACTTACTCAAAGTTTTGATCTTATCAAAAGCTTGTAAAATTATTGATAAAGTCACATTGTCTAGAACAAGGTCTAAGGGCTCTTATGAGGCTATAAACGGATTATAAAATTGATAATAAATTGAATGCTGATTCCATGCAGCTGTTAGATAATGTAAATATTCATGATTAGTACAATGAACTAGGAAGGAAAACCAGTACCTTCACATAGAGGCGTTTGATGAAGCCACCCTGCCTGAGCTAGAGGGCAATCTCAAAAAGGTGACTAAACATGATAAAGCCCAAATAGAATCAACTGATCAGAACCCAAAATTAAATGAAACGCGTCCAGTTTTGACAGGATAAAAGATTATAAGATTGGGTCTTGGCCATCCTCACATACCGTGCACACAACCATAAAAAGGTTTTGATTCATAGATAAGACGTTTAACAAAAATAACACTGATTTTACTGATTCTGATATATTTTCTATTATGATATCACGCCAAGACCAATTTAATTTACATAAACGCAGAAGAGTTGGCAAAGTCACGTTCTGTTAAAATGAGAAAATTACATCAGCCTGACATTGCTTAATTTCTGTTCAGTGGTAAGATACTTATTTAGGGTATTTAAGAAATATACTTTAGTTTGTCTCAGGAGCTTCTATTTCTTGGCTAAAAACACACTGAGCGCTCTAAGCTATCATTAACCTTTATAAAATTACTGCAAACACACATAAAGTAGATGCATTAGGTTAAAAGATAATGAATGGTTAGGGGTTTAGGTGTGGTAATACTAGAGCTGAAAAAAATGGCTATTCTCTTATAAAAAGATTACTCTTCCTCTAAACCCATTCTAGAGTCTATGCCTCTTGTGAGTCATAGTAATAGTACATATAAATAAGAGATACTCTTGAAAAGATGCTGTTCTTTATTGAGACCAAGAAATGCACAAAATTGGTTTTAGCATCTTAAACTTAAGATTATTGGCTAGTTTAATATAAATACATGGCCACAGTGTGAAACAATGTCGTCAAAAAGGGTATTTTCTCTTTGTAGAGCTCAAACTTGGAGGATTTTAATTAAATTTTTTTATATTGCCTATATAAACTTGATATCTCAAATATCTGAAATCTGATACATAGAGTGATGCGTTAACAACATAGATTTGCAAACATGAAAAATGGAGTTGGTAAACCCAAACAGAATAATGTCTATAAAGCGGAATAAATGAAATTCATATGGGAATAAAGAAAATACCCATTGTCATGTAGTTTTTCATCAGATGTTCTGATCAGTTAATTATCAAAAGGAATCAATTACTTTGATATAAATATAATTAAGAAAGACTGGCATAGTCAAATATTATATCCTTTCATCCATTTTTGATAGGACATATAACAATGAAAACTTAAAGAAAGTATACCTGAACTTTAGTGTAAACTAGTTTTTGAATATAAAAACAAGAAATTAGCATATGTTATGCTGATAATCAACCTTCTTTAAAATTCAGTTTAATATAAATATGCTTATATTCCATTGGATAATACAGACTTTTAGTTTAAGTATCCTTTTTATTTTATAAAAATCTAAATTAATTTCAGATGTGTAAAATCAAAATGGTAACAGATTATCTTGGAAAAATGACAATATAGTTCTTACATTAAGGCATTCAAAGACAACGTTTTTGTTGAGAGCGTAGACTATTATGTTGATTAATTAGCATTTATCCTTTATAAACATCATTAAGGTCTACCACCTGGGGTAGCATAAGTATGAGAGATAATATAGCTTTACCGCTTTATTTTGAGGCTTAGGACCATTTCTTTCATAGAGGGTGGCTACTAAAACATCACCTTAATTTGCTTTGTCCAAGGCTAGAAACTGCTGTATTTAAGTTTTGATGATGTTAGATTTTATAAAATCATAAACAATTAGCATAAGCGCCTGGAATCTCATTTAATGGTGTCACAACTATTAATAACAAGTTATCTATATCGCTCATAGTAAAAGCATTATTTTTCCTCTTAGAAAGCTTTATAAATCAGGTGAAGAAGTCCAGTTAGCAAAGACCATCTTCTGAAATTTATTTGTGGAAGGCTGACCATGAGTTGGACACGTCCAATATATAAAATTATCAGGTACTAATAAAAGCTAGAGGCAACCCAGAAAAGCTAATGCTTTCTTTTACTGCCAGCGGGAACGCCAATTAAAGGAAGAGGGGTATTGTGAGTAGAGGTTTTCACCACTATTGAGCACGTATGAAAGAAAGGGTCTGAAGTGATGAATCATACCGGAAACCAGGATGAGGCCAACTGTCACTGATGGGATGATAGATAACCATACAACTGTACTTGAAAGTGCTCCATAAGGTGCAACTGGAATCGGTGTACAGCTTCATGGAGAATGGGAGTATAGCCTGAAATGACATCCAAGACGACTTTGTGAATAGTCCACATAGCAATTGCTACCACTAAGGATCAGAAGGAATGTTGTATAGGGGAATTCAAGGACAAGGCGAAGATCTCCTTAGAGAGGCTGGAGGTCTGTGTTTGAGCCTGGCAAAAGAGATACTTAACCTCGCGCCAGATCGCTTTTGAAGGGGTGCAATATTCCAGGCGGTGGACTAAAGTCCCATATTAGTTGCACACAACACATGAGGAGTGTGATTCATTGGATTTCTCGGCTTATGGTATACTCATTTCAAGCAGCGCCACACATGGAAACAAACTTGTGGCTGCAAAATAGGGTGATGGGTAAACTTCCAGATGGCTTTCTGGGTTTCTAGGGAGTATGGGATGTCCAACGTGTCCAGATAATCCACTCTGGCCATGATAGGGGACCTCCTGGGTATCAAGTTGTTTAGAATGGCTTAGCCTTGTACTTCCTTTTTGAATTTGGGGTGTAGGACGACCCCTCTGTGAGGTATACCCGCTGATACTGATCCTCCATGCTGCACTCCTCATATTAAGTAAAATCCTTTTAAATGGGCGGTGGTCCCGTGTGGGCCTGCTGCAGATGGGTGAGTTTCCATATATCTAAGAGGAGAGTTAGGATTAGTGGGGTTACGGAGGCCAAGGGCATGGGCAAAGTTGGATCATGACGCACACAACCATTGTTGGGGTGGGAGTGTGGGGTTGGTGACAGCAGCGATCCAGGTGCCAAGTATTTTGGTGGCATGGGCCTCAAAATTGAGCAGACCCATACCGCCACTATGGCGAGGGCCAAACATGACATCCAGGCGTACTGGAGGTGGGCATCTTAACCAAAACCACCCTTGTAGGAGGGCATATAAAGATGTGTAGAAAGAGGGTTAAGAGGCGATAGCATGGGCCACAAACCAGACTTTGGACAGAAGCATAGAGTTGGCAAGAATAACCTGGGCTGGGAGGGTAGTTTGGTGGGAACTGAGGGAAGCAATGCGTTTTGCGACATTATCTATAATATGGTGCTCCATCACCAATGAAGTGTACCCTCCCACTTCCAGCCACACACCCAAATGGCGTACTGGACCATCAGTGGGTGTTGGCATGAAAGGGAGCACAAGCGGGGTGGTATGGGGTGTGCGGACAAGCAAACCTGTGAGCTAGTTGCTGAAGCAGGGAGGTAACGGGGTGCTGGTGACCAACAGGCATTGTATCAGCTGAGAGAATGATTTTTGTTTTGGAGGTGTTAAGTGCGGCGTTACTTAACCTGGATTAACCCTGGATAATAGCCTCCAGCGCGCGTGCATCTTGGTTGATAGACACCCCAACCACACAATCATCAGCAAAAGCCAACATCTTAACTGGTGCTTGGCCTTGCACATGGACACCAGTAAGGTGGGCATTCACATTGCATAAAAGTGGGTCACGGATGGATTTTATATAATAGAGGGCACAAAGGGTCCCCTTGGCGGAGGCCCCTTTGAAAACAAACTACGTCGGTGAGGAAGCCATGGCCAGGCACAGCCACTGTGGCGGATTCCATAAGCAACATCACCCAAATTAATGAACTGATGGAGTGGTGGAACTTGTGGAGGCAGGCTTTGAGGTAATTCCAGTTGAGTCTAACATAAGACTTATGCTGGTCTAAAAAACAAGTGCTCCAGTAGCCGTGGATTAGCAGACGTTGGCTACAATGTGTATGTTGTCCCATATAGACCGCTTGGGAATGAAACCAAATTGCTCAGAGGAAATGAGATCAGATGCAACTTTCTCTAGGCGATTGGCCATAATTTTAGTAAATAATTTAGTATCTGTATTAGTAAGTGAAATGAGGTGCCAGTTGGCCAAGTTTAGCTTATCCCCTTTTTTATACAGCGTTTTTGTGAAAGCCTTCTGGCCCCCAGTGAAGAACGTGTTTATAACAAAAACTGGTTCATTAAGGCAAGCAACAAAGATGAGAAATAATTAAAATATCTCTTATAGAACTCATGAGGAATCCTGTCTGGATCTGAGCATTTCCTGTGCGGTGCACTGTGAATGGCATACCAGTGTTCATCCTGAGAAATTAGATTCATCAACTCTGATAACGGGAAATGGTGTTGATATGTGCACTTTCAAGAAATTTGTCAACTTTGGCTGGTTTGACTGGATCAGAGTTTACAATTTTCACCTATATTTTGAACTTCGATTGCTACTTTGGCTGAAGTATCTATGATAAAAGGTCCAGCCGCCACATCTGTGTGCAGGCCAATCTCTGTCGTGATGTGGAGATTTCTTGGAAAAATAGATGGAGCACATGTCACCCACCGTCATATTTTTTGCTTTGTACTGAACACAAACGCAATGATTGTGTTTTCTTACCAGTGTGTTAAGATGAGCAGACTTTTTTGTCCACTTACAACCCCAAGCCGAGCTGTAGCCTGAATCCAGGAGTTAGACTCCAGGTGGTCCACTTCACCAAGCGTTCACTTAAAGACTTTAGATGCATCCTGAGAGTGACGCGATGAGAGGAGGCATGCCTAGTGGATGGTGTTTGCTTTTAAGGTTGACCAGGTAGTAAGCGGCTCTGCACAGAACGGTGTGGCGAACTCCAGTGCCAAAGTTTTGGTGTCCACCCATGAGAAAAACCTGGGTGACGTGATCTCAGCTGAACAAGGTTTGAATCACTTTGGCACCTGTGCCGCTGGGTGTGACAAAGAGAAGGAAATCAACATCAACCTGTGGTCAGAGAAATTAATTTTTGTCATTTTAAAGTGTGCAACATGAGACCAAAAGTTCAACGGGGCAAGAATAAGGTCAATGCGGGAAATAGACCTCAGCTGACCGTTGTGCACATGGGGACAGGACATGTTGAGTAGCAAAGGTGCATGCTTGAGGAGATAATCAAAAAGCCCCAAGATGGCTTTTAGAATGCGGAGTTCTACGTGCCCCTGTGGGGGAAGGCACAGAAGGCCAGTGGTCAGTGGCTGGGTTGGCCCAACAGTTCATGCCGCCCACCACAAATGGGTCAGGAAGAACTGGGAGGGAAGTAACAGCCGAGAGGAATTCCAGGTGAGCCCACACATGGGTCAGGGCATAAATATTAATGATAGCGTGCACTTCGTTGTCCCACAAAAATGACACTACAAGCACACGGCCATCAAGAATAGAATGTTTAGAAATAAATTTAAAATTATAGGTTGCACATATAAGCACCCCACAGTGCAGTGACCAAAGAGAAAGATAAGGGAGAGCTTGATTGCCCATGTTTCCTTAGCACCGTGTGGGTAGCGGTTTTCCTGAATGGCCATGGATGTCCACATGTAAATTTTTTTTTAAAAAAAACCCAGTTTCCTATCCTGGGACGGCAAGGCCTTGAGTTCAGCAATGTTCAATGCCTCTATTGTGAAGGATCCCCCATTGCACCTTAGGTGCTATGGGAAGGGCCCCCTTGGCCTTCCCTTGCCAATTTCTCAGCAACAGGTTTTAAAGGACACACTTTGTACACCTTATTTTCATCCTTGGGGTAATCTTTGCAGAGGGCTTAGAAGTAGGTTTTTTGGCGTTTTCTGATTTGTTACAAATTTTCAAATTGCTGTGCTCCTGCAGTGCATTAATGGAGGTCGACAGAAATTTAAGTTTGAAAATTGGGTGGTAGAACCAGTTTCAATTGAGGCTTGGTAATATTGCTCAGGTAAATCTGACTCACCCATTGGGTCCTCAGGTTGGTTGGCCCAATCTGATTGGTGAACGTATTCATGAGCTGATTCAGCAGTGAATTACTCAATATCATCCTGGGTCTGGGAAGGCAGGATCATGGATGCAGCCGTGGCTGAAGCCTTGGTCACTGCTCTGCTGGCCTGCTTGGCCTTTTTGCAATCTTATGGGGACACAGGTTTGACCTGAATTTAACACCCTGCGCGCCCCACGGGAAGGTGGCGTCAGTGTCTATAGCTAGTTCATAATGGGTGTCTGCACTGCCCATTGCGTTGGGGAGGATTTAGTTCTGTGTGATGCCCTCCTTGGCAGGGAAAATGTGGGCCTTGTGGCCAAAAGTGTGACAAAAGGTGCAGATAGGGGGCGCGCTATCCACTGTGATGTGAACGGGTGAGATTCCTGCCCTTCAACAAACACAACTGCGGTGTGGGGGATTTGGGTCAAATTTTCCACAATGACTGCAGATGGGGTGATCACGGCAATCACTTTGCTCATGCACAGGTCCAGCATGAGCGTAAAGCATTGCATTTTGAAGGATTGAATTTCCCCATAGCTTTTAAGCCCATCCTTGAGGTGGAGCTTCAGCACTGTGCGCTTTATCATTGTGGGGAGAAAGTCAAAGGTTACAAAAATTTGGTTAGACTTGGTTCACTGAGTGTGCTTCGACTTGACCACCCATTGACCATCTGGGAGGTCTACCACAATATGCACCTGTGCAGTTTCGTCTACTGCTTGTTTATTTTCAAATTCAAGATCCAACTAACCGCAGGTCATGGAGTGCAGTGCTACATATACTGCAGCCAAAAATGGTTGTGCACATCTCCACAGAACTTTTATTAAAGTGCCATTTTGATTAATATTCAGGAAAACTCAAACCCTGTGCTTCACTGATGACAGGGGCTGTGAATTTGGAGCATTGATGAACTGGTTACATTTCACTTGCCAGGCTAAAATCTCTGGGGAAATATTTGCTGCCAATTTTTTATTTTTATTTAGGCTGCCAATGTCGCTGAGATGTTTTTATGAACTTTGGATGGTTCAGAAACCATTCCTGTGCCCTTTACTTTTCTAGTCCAACTGCTACTTGACATTGAGTGCACACTAATCTCCTTAAAGTGATTATCAAACTTACCTAGTCTTGGATCAAATTTGTTGCAATTAATGATTGCAACGAGAGAGAAAAGTTCCATAGACCATTTTAAAAGACCTTAAAGGCTTCCAGTCACTTACTAATTAGGCAGATCTTGAACTGTGTTCCTTCATTATTTACATACTTCATGCATCATCTAGTACATCTTGATAAAAGTGGGCAGTATAAATTTTTTTCCAAGAAGTTTATTTGTCAAAAGTGTATCAAATTAAATATATGAAATGTGTGCAGCTTTAAAAGAGATTTTCTTAGATTAAACAGACCTTTAACATAGTAAGCTGAGTTTAGTAATGATAACATGTAAAAAACCTTACATTAATACAAAAGGAGGGCTCGAGTTCCAAGTTTCTGCTTAAGCATCTTTTAAGCTTTGGAGAATTTGGTTGATTCCGCCAAACTGATTGCACAGAGTAAAACCTATTGAGAAATGGATGAGCGATATGAGGATCACTGGCTCTCAATAATTAATAGTGAAGTATTTAATATGGAGCTATTGCCCCAATGATACCAATTTATCTAATATTAAACTAATGGCTACTTCCTTAAACCCTTTCTTCCTACTCTCTTCTTTTGTAAAAAACCCTTTTTCATTCTTATGCACAACTAATAATCCTTGGTATTCCTAATCAGTCTTGACCCTTCCAATTAGTAATTTCCTATTGGCTATGTGTTTTAGGTGTTTCATTCTATCATCAGAGTTTTAGCGGAATTCCCTCAATTTTCCAAACTATGAATACTTTGATCAATTTGCCTCACATCACATAACTTTCGCTCAATCTCAAGGCTTTCCTTGAATCTAAAATTACAATCTTCCGGAACTATAGCTTATCATCCAGTCATATAAAAATTCAATATTACCCCCCCCTTGACTGGATAATAAGCTCCTATTGCCTGTATGCTCAGAGGAACTTATGTTGAACTTTGTTGATAATCTGACCACCTGCAGGTTCCTTAATGGTGTAGGCATCAATACCAGTCTTCTCAATTATCTTAAACAGTCTGGCCCAAATACCGTAAAGCTTGTTCCTTCTTCCAAACCCATGTTAGTCATATAACAGAACAAGATCTCCTACCCCAAACTGTGGGAGGCTGCTGAGCCTACATTGGGCAGCCACCTGATCCCAAATCTTCTTGCTAGACTAGTAGAATATGCTTCAGTTTGGAGTTTAATCAGCATATCTGTTAAGGCAGTCAAATAGCGTTGGGGCCTGACTCCGATGGTATCCTCCACACAGGAATAAAGCAATGTTGGCAATTATGGATGTCTTCCATAAAGTAGTTGGAAAGGACTTTTGCCGGTTGACAAGTGGTAGCTTATATTGTATGTGAAGACAGCGGTGGATAAGAGGGTACTCCATCATGAAGGGTGATCCTTTAAAATCCTGCGGAGAATATTTACCAAGGTACCATTGACCAGTTCCACCATTCCATTAGATTCATGGTGATAGGGTGTAGTCAAGACCCCACAAATTGCCATTAGTTCATTCAACTTTGGCAGGATATGCAATATAAAATTGGTTCTGTTATCCATGAGAATAAATTTTGGACAGCTATTTTACTGTATGACACACTCCAAGATGAACTTGATGGCAGTGACAGCCCCTAAATCATTGATCGCCCTTACTTCCACCCATCTTGTCAAATGATCAATTGCTACTATTATATACTTGGAGCGGTTTGCGCCAGTTGGCAGAGGCCTCACCACATCCAGATAAACCGTATTCCATGTGAAACAAGGCTTAACCAGCTGGTAGGTGGTCTTCTTGTGAATATTTTCTCCACTTGGCGCTGGTGACAACAAGCAATCGTTTCAAGCATATCATAGTGCATACTCTCCCAATAGTAATGGGGTCAAAAGAACTCTAGCGTTTTCCACAACCCTCCATGACCTAACACCCTATGAGCATCCATAATAATTTCTGGTCTAGAAGAAGGTTTTTGGAAACTCAGTATCAAGTCTACAATCCGCTTGTATAGTTACCCATTGCGCACAAAGGTATCATGTTGCAGCTCATCCAGAACTTTGACCATCTGTAGCGGCTCATCATGAAATTTTCCCACAATCATCTTCTTGTACATTATGTCTGCCAAATCTGCCATAATGGCGACTGTTGGTAATTGTGAGAGACAGTCCGCATTATGATATTTTGCCCCTGGCCAGTGTACAATCTCAAAGTCATACGCTTGAAGCTTCAGGGCCCATTGCGCAAGCCGCCCTTAAGGTTCATGCAGATTCTTCAGCCACTGCAAGGATTTATGGTTCATGACCACTTCGAATTTAACCCCGTGGAGGTAGACTTGAGAACTGTTTTTATGCATATAATATTGATAAGCACTCCCACTCAGTCATGGTGTAATTTTGTTCAGGACCTGTTAAGCTTTGCCTACAATACGCCCCATGATGCTCCACACCGTCATCATCCTTTTAGGATAGCATAGCCCCTATGGCGGAAAGGGAAGCATCCGTTTTTACGATAAATTTTTCTCAAAGTTAATGTATTGCAAAACGAGTACACTAGCTAATGCAGTTCGTAGAGCATTGGAAGCATTTTGACATCATTCCATCCAGTAAAAGGTGGCATTCTTCTATGATATCTCAAAGATCGGAGCCCCAATACAGCTGAAGTTGGGAATGAACCGCTTGTAGTAACTGACCATCCCCAAAAAGACCTGTATATTGCGCTTATTACACAAGTGAGTCATCTTGCATATAGCTTCCACTTTTGCCATCTGAGGAATAAACCCTTTGAAGTTTACCACAAACCTAAATATATACAACTGCTCCTTAAAAAGTGGCACTTTTGAGGCTTAATTTTAATGTTAGCTTCAGCGAGTCGTCAGAACACTTTTTCCAGGTGATTGAGATGATCCATGAACGTCCACAAGAGCACATTAATATTGTCAAGGTAGACTAAAACGCAAGACAGCTTCATGTCACCCAAAATAGTGTCCCTAGCCCGCTGAAACGTAGCTGGGGCATTTCATAAACCCTGTGGTATACGTATATCCTGAAACAACCCTTTTGAGGTGATTATAGCGCACTTCACTTGTTTCGCTGCTGGCAACTCAATTTGCCAGTACCCCAATATCAATTTTAGCAGAGGAATATTTGGCACCGCCTAGCAATATAAAGCATCATAATTTGTGGAAGCGGGTAAAGGTTTTTTTATAATGCTGTTGAGCTTCCAGTAGTCAATTAATACTCTATTGGTGCCATCCTTCTTCATGATGATTAGCACTGGGGGACGCTCAGAGACTTTTTTGACGACTCTCTAACATTCCCTGTTCAACCAATTCATCTATCTTATTGCATATAACTACCTCCGCCACCTTGGAGCGATGGATAGGCTGTGACTGGATAGGAGGGTGATCCTCATGTCCAACCAATGCACAATCCCACGTGCACATCCTAAGTCATGATTGTTGAATGCAAAAATGGTTTGGTGTTCTTCAAACAGATTAATCACCCTATCCTTCTGGTACTCTGACAGACTAGTTAGAGCCTCACATGGAACCACAGTTATTATGCTGGATGTAGTTTTTAAAGGTAGCCCGAGATCTTCCCATGAAACAAAGTTGTGTATCCGGTGGACCTCATTGATAGGAACAGATGCAGATAAGACAACACTAGATGCCTCTGAACCTTTATAGACTCCTTCTGCAGGCTTGCTATCAACACCTTCACTTCCCTCTGCCCTGGTAACAGGAGCTCAGGAGCCACAAGGGTTCAAACCACGATTGCTGATAGGGCCATAATTTCACTGTATAGACCTTCCAGGATATCTATTTCAAGCACTGTTCCTATTATGCCCTGACGCCCAGAAGGTATGCTTAAAGCACTCGCAGTTTGCAGTGGAATACCATTGTAATTGTGAATCTGGTTAGGAAGTGCTTGGGTCCTCCGCTTCATCTGCCAATATTGTACAGGAATTACCCCGACACTATATGTGAGATCAATTTGACTGGAGCAGATTGGGTCTTCCAGGACTCCATTGGAGGTAATGTAGATGGGGATTAGTTGTCCCAGAATGTTAGTGTTCCTTCTGCCGTATCAATCACTGCCCCAAATTACTGCATGAACTTGTCCTCAATCAACATGACATAGTTATTATTAGGCAACACCACAGCTGTAGAGGATGTGCCAGCTGACCCAAACCTCAAAGGCAAAGCGCTTTAAGCGCCTTTTGACACAATGCTCTGTGCCCCCATGGTCCCATACACCACCTAATGTTCCACATCAGGCTTCAGCGTAAGCTTAGCCATGAGCTTGGTGGATATGATATTGGTGGGAGCGCCAGTATCTATAATCGCCCAGATTTTGGTATTTTGCACAAAGATATCACAGTAAGTATACTCTTAATGAGATGAACTGTTGGTGTTTATTACATGAACATCCAAGGGCTTTCAGTTATCCAAAAAAGTGACAATACTAGCGCCAACGTGAGGACACTCCTGGTTAATTTGTTCTACTGAGATCGCCACGGTCACCCCCTCTAGGGCTGCAACATTTGTTGAAGGTCTGCTGTCAATGGTACTGTTCCGCTCAAGGATTTACAAGGCGTATGGCTTTTGCACATCTCAGCAGGAATCTATGTCTACATTATTGAGATCTCTACCTCAGTTTGATAACAATATATCGTGAGGATTTGCTAATATAATAAATTGTCAGGATTTGTTCCAGGACTGACACAAAGCGTTTCATGAGAATCATCAGGGATTCTTGGTTTGCCTCAGCGGAAATAGAGCGTCCCATCCTACTCTGCTTGACCTTTTCTCTGTTGATTGGGACATCCAGTACCGCATAAGCATTCAGCCTGGCCAGACAGCTAGCCGCATAATGGCCTCTTTGGCCTCATGAGAAACAAGCATTTGTATATGGCCCTCGTCTCAGTATCACACCTAAAGGTCTGGGCCAAAAATTAAATGATGGGTCGTAATTTGGCTGAGGATAAGCTGGTTGATAGTAATGGGGAGGGAAAGGAACCGCCAGAGCATTAAGTGGATGAGGATTAACCAGCATATTGCACCGGTGTCATTGGGTCCCTTTCCCAACAGGAATTTGGTAGCAGTTGTAGGAGCATTTCACTCCGCACTGGGAGAACTAAAGGTAACAAATAGACATCATAAAAAAATGACGATTTTTAATAGCTGCGCCATTATGAAGAATGTGGTTCATAGCATTATAAAGTTCTTAATATGGCTTACCAGCTGCCATCATTGCTATGCCCACCTCCTCGATTGTTAAAATACTAGCTCCTCCCAACACATGAGCCTCAGCTGTGAACTGCTCCGCAAACTCCACCAAGGACTCATCCTTTTGAAACTGGATTGTCAAAAACTCTGCATTGCGCTGTGCCATTTCCGCCACACCACTGAACAGGTGGATCACTATCTTTTTCACCTCTTGATAAGCTATGGTACTATTATTAAGGTAACATGTGGCCTGGTTGGTGCTCATGACGTCCAAAGTGGATAACAACAGTTTGGCTTTCCGCCAATCAAAAGCCCCTCCATGGCATATTCAAACCGCTTGAAAAACCCATGTATATTTCCATCATGATGAAATGGGGGCAGTTTGTCGGTGTGGACTTCCTCCTCCTCAACAACCTCATTTAATTTACACCCAGCACAGTATAGCCACTCTGTAGTTTAACTCAAACAGTCAGCAAGTTGGTTGGTTTGGCCACCCACCTGGTGCATTTGGTGAAAAGCCTTGGAAAGCTGATTGGTTATATTTATTATTTTCTCAGAAAAGCATCTTTTGAGCCTGGAGTAGCGTATCCAAGGTAAGCTTTAGTTCTGCATATTGTGATCACTCAATAAACTGAGTTAGTACCCCATCAAGGGGAACCATTTGCGCCATGACGTTGACAAAGATGAAGCTTTTTAGTGGTAGATTAATGGGCCCCCTATAGTGAGCACCACTGTTAACTTTTAGTTAATTTGGTTGATTCTTGTGAACTGGTTGCACAGGGTAAACCCCACTGAGCAACGGATAAGCAATATGAGGATCACTGGCCCTCAATAATTAATAATGATAAAGTATCTAATAAGGAGCTATTGCCCCAACAATACCTATTTATTTAATATTAAAAATGGCTACTTCCGTTAAATCTTTCTTCCCACTCTCTTCTCTTGTAAAAGACCCCCTTTTTTCATTCTCAAGCTCAACTATTAATCCTTGTTATTCCTAATCAGTCTCAACACTTCTGCTTAGTAATTTCCTATTGGCTATGAGTTTTAGTTGTTTCATTCTATCATCAAAGTTTTGGCGGAATTCCCTCGTTTCACAAAACTATTATAAAATCAATTAATTTGCCTCATGTCCACATATCTTCTGATCAATTATGAGGCTTGCCTAAAATCTAAAATTATGATCTGCTGGAACTATGGCTTATTGTCCAGTCATATCAAAATCTCAACAGCATTGTAGGAATACAGACAACTTTTGCTCACTGGTGCATGACGCCTGCTGGATTCCACAAAGTGTTATAAAAAAATTAAGAAAAAAGTGCAAATATAAATTGGATTTTTATAAGTTTTATTATAATAGTGATAGAAGTGGAAAACGACCCCCCTCAACATCTGACCATTTAATAATTAAAATATTGAGGGTCAATAGAAATTTGAGGATATGTTCGGAATAGCTTAGCCTTGTCCAAATTAGGTAATATGGTGAAATAATGTACTAAAGCTCAGGTACTCACTTAAAGGTAGTCAAATGATGGAAGGGGAATTCTGATTGGCCAAAAGGTACTCATGATGTAACAATTTCATGGACTTGAGCCAATCCCCATTTGTGAAATTTCTTTCACCTTGGGGGACCACCACCAAGACTATAAAAGGGGGGTCCCCGCGTAGGTGCATTAAAGGACTTGTTAGTTGATGGGGGAGTACCTTCCAAAAGTTGCCACAAGGTCCATCAGGTGGTCAGAGTAATCTGACCATTTGATTTTTCATTTATTGCCCATGCAGGTTGCGAAATGGATTTACCCCAATTAATGGGGTTCCACCATGAATTGGCCAGGGTATTTTGGCCAATATTCTCAACATTATTATTAAAAATCGCTCTTAATGGCATTGGAGAATCTCAAATGGCTGACATTTCCCCTTTTCAGCTGAATTCGACCCAAAACATTCTTAGTATTCAGCTGTGAGGGCAAATGTCTGACTCACCCCCCTCAGGAATGTTGGGTGGAGAATACGGACTTAGGAAATGACCATGTACGCGATTAATGGTGATACCAGTAGCTAGTGATTTGATAGAGTACTCGTTTCCTCTCTTGTAGATGATGGTGAAGGGACCCTCCCAATTTTATCCAAGCTTACCGCTTCTAGGAGTGATGCAGTTATGGTAGTACAACACCATGTCAGACTCTTGGAATGTAGAGAGGGGGTTTGGAACTCATTGGCAGCCTGCCCTTCTTTTGGCACTGTTTTTGTGTAATTGATCATAGCTTTGGATTGAATTTGGATTATTCACTGAGACAATTTTCTCATAACTTTATCTGGTTCCTCAACTCTAGAAGAGAATACATCCATAGCTAAGAGGGCAGGTATTCCTGCTTCCCACCCATACAAGACATAGAATGGAGACATTTTTTTAAAATCTGGTGATTGCTAATTGGGCTACCATAAGAGCACTGGGTAGATATTAATCCCAGTGAAGAGGATCATAGGAGGCCATTTTTCAAAAAATGAAACCAAGGTTCCATTTTCTCTTTCCACGGTCCCATTGGTGGAGGGGTTATATGGAGCTGAGAAAGTTGTTGGGCTCCCATAAATGTGGCCAGTATTTTGACTACTCTGGAGGTGAAGTTCTTACCATTATTGAAGAGTAGTACTTGGGGCAGCTGTGACGTGTGAGGATGTGTTGATGTAAAAAGGAGTGATGGCCTTGGCCGTTTGAGCAGGAAGAGCCATGGCTTCAATTCACTTAGTGAAGTGGCCAATAGCTACTAGGATAAAACCTGTTTCAACTAGTAGACTGAGGAAGGGGACCTACTACATCCAAGCTGATGGTGTGGAACAGTTGTTGAGGGGTAGTTGGTTGATACTGGTATCTAGGCTTGAAACTGGATTGCTTCTTACATGTAAGGCAGGATTCCAAGACGTAAACAATAGATTCCATCATACCATACCAATAAAATTGATCCTTAATCCACTCATAAGTTTTCTTTTCCCATCCATGACCTAGAGTGGAATGAGCTTTTAAAATAGCAGGTATGAGTTCTGAGGGTTGAAGATAAGGTAGCCATTCTGTCCCCACCTGCTTATACAACTTCCCATTTTCAACTTTTGTGTTATGGGAGTGCCAAGATTAAATATTCTGAACAGGCTCATCCTCATCCTCCCATTCATTGGGGGTCATTAACAGGTCATGTAGCCTCTCCGCCTCAATATTATCCATGTGAAGGACTGGCAGCCAAGTCAACTCATCAACATTCAAGTGACGGGTTCCAGCATGGTGTTCAATCTTCATGTTGTAATGCGGGAGCTTGAGAGTCCAGCGAGCTAACTGGACAGTAGGATCCTTCATATTCTGTAACCATTTCAATGAAGTTTGTTCAGTAACCACAGTGAAGGCAGTCACATATAGGAATAGGCGGTAGTGTTTCACAGTAAAACAAAATGGCAAGGCACTCCTTTTCTATTACGCTGTAGTTGCATTCTGCTTTTAATGCATTTTACTGAAGTAAGATACCGGATGATCAACACCATTTTCATCCAATTGGGCTAAGATGGCCCTAAAAGCGTAGTATAAGGTATCAATAAACAAGATGAACAGTTTATTATAATCTGGGTGCCGCAATATAGGACGATATTGTAGCAGTTTCTTCATCATTTCAAAAGTGCCTTTTGTTCAGCACCCCAATAGAAAGGGGTACTATTTGTCATGTACCAATGACGTTATTGTGGGTGTAGATGCTAAAGAAAAGGCTGGGTGCCAAGAAGCCCAAAAGGTGAAACTTCAGGCCCTTCCAGACCTGAAGCATACCGTGGACCAGCGCTGGGTGCAGGGCAGGTATGCTCAGCTTGGCCTGGAGGAGGAACCTAGGGCCCAGCCTTGCAGCAAGGAATTCGCGTTAAAATGAACTATTTACCAAATTAAGGCGGATGGTTCAGTTTGCTTAGTTTTGGAACAAGGGTTTGAAACCCGCTCCTGCTATGAAATAACGCGCTCGGTTCAAATCCAACTTCAGTTGATAACTTGAGTGAAGTCAGTTTCAGCCTATTTTACTAACTTGGATGGAAGTATCGCCCTATTGGAGAGTCGCTGCTTGGGCCCACTGCGGCATAACCCCAATTTCCCATCCAAGCTTAAAAACATTTTCCTCTGACCAACATTCATTGTTGGTCATCTTTCCAATAAAAAAACCCAATTTTTCACATGTTTTATGTTATTTCCAGTTAACCAGTGCATGAACCTCTTCGAGGAGGTCTCACAATATATTCCAGTTGATTGTAACAATGGTAAGACCTTCTTTTGGTGCTCCGTTGGGCCTCCCAGGTTCCCTCCAACCTGTGCCACCCCCTACTGCTCCCTCCCAGCACCCCGTTGTTTCAGTTGAAAATTTACCACTGTGGATAACCACTTTCACGGTTAGCTGCTCCAGCTCCAGCACCATCTGCGGGGCACTAGCAGCTGCCCTTATATTGGATGGTTTCCTGGCGTTGGCCCTGTGCAATCTGCACCGCCACACTGATAAATGGAGAGTTACAGATACTCTCCTTACATTAGACGACCAACCTGCTTTTCTTATGTACACAAACTTTTTCCGCGTGGAACTTTTCCAAAGTGGAAACAGTGGCTGTCAGCTGTGGGCTCTGGCTGTCATTAGCCGCACCACTGTTTCCTCATTTTCCCAAAGGTTGGAGCAACTTGGAGTTATTTTGGTTGCCTCCAACTGGAAAGTATCCACCCTTTGTGTTTGTACCTGGTGGAGTCAGACACTTTGATGTCTGAAAGTTTTGATTCCCCAACTTTCCACCAAAATTACTAAAATTCATTCTGAGAAACGAATTTTCCATCACCAGCGCATTCAGACAATGCTGGCAGAATCAGCGCAGATGGGCCTGGTGGTGTTGGCCTTGGATAACGTTGGGCATTCCATCACAGTTTTAGGGATAGGGTCATTCACGTCTAAAACTGCGTTTTATAATGAAACCCTGGCCTCTATCTCTGAACCTTTTGTTTGGTCATATGGCTTGGATGAGGACTCTATTTCTGTGTATCAAATTACCCCTGAGAACCCACAGTTGACCTCTACCATGATCTGGGGCACTCAGGAGGTGGAGAAGGAACTTCATTTCAGATATAATCAAGTATATGCACCTGCAGAAGGCATGGTGGGGTATGTGGCCTCAGTATTAAGAGTGGCCAAATATCCCACCCCCTTTTTTGATTCCCAAACCCATTCTGTGTGCAGGCTTGAGTTAGATAATGAGAACTTTGGTGAAGTGTTGTCATTATCTTCCATAAATAAAGACCATTCTGGATATTTTCTATTGACTGCCACCCTCTCCTCGCCTTTAGGGAAACTTACCACTACTATTTTGGTGGATACTGCTGCTACTGGAAACTATATGGACCAGTACTTAGCCGACTACCTTGGGCTGAGTTACTTGCCAGGTGATGTGGTTAGAGGAGGGGCGTTCCAAAGTATTCCCACCCTGAAGATCATTAAAACAGTGGATAATCAGGTTGGTAAGTACCACTTGTCTGATCACTTCAGTGCGATCAAAAACCTCATGTTCCCTATCATTTTGGGTGTGGAATGGTGGCGGAAGTTTGACGTAGGAATTTAACTGAAGGAGAATACCTTGTCTCTCACCATGAAGAATGGTCGCACATTTGTTGTGCCTTTGTCAGAAGAAAACGCCCCAGGCGACTTGCCCCACTGGCCCCACCGTATCCCTTGTATCCTTGCCTCAATGCAGAAGCCCTCAGTGGAAATCCCTATACCTTCTTGCTTGGAGGGTTTGGAATCCTATTTTGATGCAGCATCTGCCAACGCACTCCCTGAGCACTCTGAGTTTGATTGTGACTTCAAGCTCACGGTGGATCTAGTGTGTATCTCTTCTCCTATTTACCCTTTAACTGTCCATGAGGAAGAGGCGTTGGATGTGTAGGTGAAAGAACAGTTAGACAAGGGTGCAATTTTCAGCGTGCCTCCCCTGTATGCTCCCCCTTACTCTTCGTGGAGAAGTCTGATGGTATCTTACGCCCCTGCGTAGACTATGGTAACCTTTTCAACGTTACTGTACCAGACCTCCATCCCATCCCTTTGGATTTTCAGATTGCACGTTATGTGGAGAAGGAGAAGGTCTTCTCTAAGTTGGATTTCATCAACGCGTTCAATAAGATTAGGATTAAAAAGGGATAAGAGTGGTTGACCACATTACATACCTGAAAAGGGATTTTCCAGTTTTGGGTCATGCCCTTTGGGCTTAAGAATGTTCCTGCTATCTTCCAACGCCTCATTGATGCAGTGTTGGGGACCTGTTAGGGGTATGCGCGGTTGCTTACATGTATGATATCCTGGTGTTTTCCCCTGATCAGGAATCCCATGCAGGTCATCTTTGGCAGGTGGTGGAGCGGTTAAAGGCAGCCAGCCTTACGTTGAAAATATCAAAGTGCGAGTTCTTTAAGTCCCAGGTCACGTTTCTGGGCAACGTTGTGTTCAACCAAGGACACATGATAACTCCAGACAAGGAGAAGGCGATTCGTGAGTGGCCCACTCCAACATTAGTAAAGGAGTTGAGAATTTTTTGGGGACGTGTACGTTCCTTAAAAAGTTCACCCCGAACCTTTCTGAAGTTGCCGCGCCTTTGTATAAGGCGAGTGGGGAAAAAGTACTGCTTTGGTCTTCCGTTTTGGAGGACGCCTTCCAAACAGTAAAGTGTACGTTGCTGTCCACTTCTGTTCTTCGCCATGTCGACCCAAAGAAAGAGTTTATTGTTGCTTCAGATGCCTCCAAATTTCGCCATAGCAGCAGCCCTTTTACAAGTAGGCAAAGATAGAATAGAGCATCCGGTGGGATATTTTTCAAGGAAGATGTCTTTTCCAGAGTTGAATTACACCATTTACGACAAGGAGTTATTGGCAGTGGTTAAGGCGCTTACTTATTGGCGTCATCACTTGCATGGCTCATCCCAACCCTTCCACGTCCGTACAGACCACCGTGCTTTGCTGTACTACCACGCACCTCATGTCCTAACCCCACGGCAAACCTGGTGGCATGAGACCCTTGCCCAATTTGTGTTTTCTTATGAGTTCACCAAGGGCAAGGAGAATGGGTTGGCGGACGCCTTAAGCCGCAACCCTGCCCAAGCTCCTGATCCCAAGGAGGTAAAGATGCACAATACACAGTTGATGATTTCTCCAGGTCAGATTGCACCCCCACTTCCCACTCCCTTGGCCAAGAAGCCAGCGCTTGCTCCTCTAGAAAATGTGGAAGAATATGGTATGTTCATAAAGGTGGTCCTTTCCCAGCTGTTGTTGGCCAAATATACTATGGTCCTTGCAAAGAGCGCCTTGAATCAGGAGGATATTGCCAGAGGTTATCACGTGAAGGATGAGATGGTGTGGTTCCAGGGGCGCTTATGGGTTCCTGCTGGACCACCTCACCTGGAAATCATCCAGGACCATCACGATGGAATCACTGTTGGTCATCCAGGAAAGGCAAAGACCCTTGAGCTTATCCGCCACACTTACAATTGGAAGGGATTAGCCGCTCAGATAGGCTGGTACTGTAAAGAGTGCCTAGTCTGCAACCAAATGAAACCAAATCGGCAGCCTCTCGCAGGGTTGTTGGTACCAGTACAAAAAACTGAGGGCCCTTGGACTTCCCTATCAGTTGATTTCGTTGTGGAGTTACCTAATTCTGATGGCTATGATGCTATCATGGTGGTGGTGGACCTTTTTATGAAGTTCGCCCACTTTATCTCTTGCCAGATCACAGTCACCGCGGCAGAGATGGCTAGACTGTTCATTACCCATGTGTTCGCCCTTCATAAGTTCCCCCAGAAAATAGTTAGTGATCAGGGCCCCCAGTTACCTCTGTCTTTTGGGAGGAGTTGTTAGACTCTTCAGATCCGCCCTTGCCGTTCAACTGCCTATCACCCTCAATCAGATGGGCAGATGGAACGAGTGAATCAGTGCCTTGAACAGTTCTTGTGGTGTTACACCGCCGCAGATCATTCAGATTGGGTTTCTCATCTCCCCATGGCCCAATTTAGTTATAACAACGTGCAACATGCATCAATCGGTTGTTCTCCCTTCTTTGTTAACTATGGCTTCAATCCCGCCTTCAACATGGAGCCTGCTTGTGGGTCCAAGGTGGAAGCGGTGGTGGACTTTGCGAAAATGATCAAGAAGGTCCACAAAGGGGTGAGCACGAATTTAGACGCGGCCATGCAGGCTTACAAGGAGAACGCAGATAGTAAGAGATGGGTTGGACCAGCATACAAAGAAGGAGATCTGGTGATGCTGGATGCGAAAAACATCCCAATTAAGCAGCCATGCAAGAAGCTGGGACCTAAGAGGATTGGGCCTTACCGCGTTGTTAAGAAGGTGGGCCACGCCTCATACCAGTTGGATCTTCCCCCTCGTTTTGTATCTTTTCTGTCTTCCATGAGAGCAAGCTTACATTGTTTGAGGGCTCCCCTCCAGAGATTCCCAAGGCATATCTCGTGGATGGGGCACCAGAGTGGGAAGTGGAGGAGACTGTTGCCTCGCGTCATGTGAAGAGAAGACTGGAGTACCTGGTGTCGTGAAAGGGGTTTGATGCGGCAGAGAACAGTTAGGTTCCTGCGCGAGATTTCGCCCATGCCCAAGAATTGATAGAGGCTTTCCACCAGCGTTTCCCCAGGCTGCTGGCTCCCAGTCACCTCCAATCATTGCCGCTATGAAGTTGGCCCCCGCTCACAAGAACTTAGCTCTTGCTCATGCCCCTGGAGGGGGGAGCCCCTCAGGGAGGAGAGGGTAATGTCATGTACCAATGACGTTATTGTGGGTGTAGATGCTAAAGACAAGGCTGGGCGCCAAGAAGCCCAAAAGGTGAAACTTCAGGCCCTTCCAGACCTGAAGCATACCGTGGACCAGCGCTGGGTGCAGGCCAGGTATGCTTAGGCTGTCCTGGAGGAGGAACCTAGGGCCCAGCCTTGCAGCAAGGCATTCACGTTAAAACGAACTATTTACCAAATTAAGGCGGATGGTTCAGTTTGCTTAGTTTCAGAACAAGGGTCCAAAACCCGTTCCTGCTATGAAATAACGCGCTTGAGTCAAATCCAACTTCAGTCAATAACTCGAGTGAAGTCATTTTTGGCCTAATTTACTAACTTGGATGGAAGTATCGCCCTATTGGCGAGTCACTGCTTGGGCCCACTGCGGCATAACCCTTTTCCCCAGCCAAGCTTAGATACATTTTTCTCTGACCAACATTCCTTGTTGGTCATCTTTCCATTAAAATAAAACCCGATTTTTGCACATGTTTTATGTTATTTCCAGTTAACCAGTGCATGAACCTCTTCGAGGAGGTCTCACAATATATTAACCAGTTGATTGTAACAATGGTAAGACCTTCTTTTGGTGCTCCGTTGGGCCTCCCAGGTTCCCTCCAACCTGTGCCACCCCCTACTGCTCCCTCCCAGCACCCCGTTGTTTCAGTTGAAAATTTACCACTGTGGATAACCAGTTTCACGGTTAGCTGCTCCAGCTCCAGCACCATCTGCGGGGCACTAGCAGCTGCCCTTATATCGGCTGGTTTCCTGGCGTTGGCCCTGTGCAATCTGCACCGCCACGCTGGTAAAAGGAGAGTTACAGATACTCTCCTGACACTATTGGTTAATAGCCATACAAGGTCTCACTGAGTTGGGTGAACTTAGGGATGAACTGATGGTGATACCTCATCATCTTAGGAATACCTGAATATTCCGCAGATTTTTAGGGGGCGGCATTTTGAGATAGCCTCAACCTTGTCCTGCATGGGTTGAATTCCTTCTTGGTAAATGGAATGGCCAATGAAATTCAATTTTCTTTGAAAGAAGGTACACTTTGATGACATCGATGAATCCCCCCTTGGGTTGGGACCATCTAGTACTAAAAAAAAAAAAAGGTACACTTTGATGGACCATCTAGTACTAAAAAAAGGTACACTTTGATGGACCATCTAGTACTAAAAAAAGGTACACTTTGATGGTTTCAACTTAATACAGACTATTTAACCGTTTAAACATGTTTTTCAAATGATCAGATGTTTGTTAAAGGTCTTTGGAACTGCGTGATGTCATCAATATAGAAAATGACACAGGTTAACTTGAGGTCCTGCAAGATGTGATCCATAGCACGCTGGAAAGAGGCAGGTGCGTTACACAAGCCTTGGGGTAATCGTGTGAGAAGGAAGAGACCTTCACTACAAATAAGAACGCCTTTCTCCTGATCTTGAGGAGAAAGGCCCATTTGCCAATAGCCACTGGCCAAGTCCATGGCGGAGCAGACGTTAGAGCCAGAGAGTTGGGCCAGGGCTTCGTCAATGCAAGGGATAGGATAGCTATCCTTCTTAGTGAGGCTATTCAACCTAGGGTAATCCATGACTATATGATGACCTCCGTTTTTCTTTTTAATTAGTAAGAGAGGTGAAGACCAAGGGCTTTGTGAAGGAACAAGTAACCCCGCGTCTAATAACTGCTGGAGCTCCGTCCTCATCCGTTGTTCCTCCATCTTTGAATTACAATAAGGTTTGGACCTTATAGGCCGGGCATCACCTACATCAATGGAGTGGCACCAGCCCTTCATGTGGCCATAGTCAGTTTCCAAATTGGAGAATATGTCACTGTATTCATCTAACAAGGCATGAATTTTCTCCAAATCCTCTTGGGTCAACTAATCTGAACTATGAACATTGGGCAAAGTACACACCATGTTGTCCATGGGTAAGCCCAAATCTGACATAGAGCCAACAGAGTGGATATGTTCAATGTCCTCTTCTGGGAGTAGGAAACCTCTACCAATCTCCTGGTGTTTCTGTATGATCATATCTTTTCCGGTGAGGTTTCCTATAAGAATGGTAATAGGCTTCTGATAGGCTGGGTCTTTTATCCCAGGCAAGACACGAGGCTCCAAGGGGCTAATACCCTCAATACTTACGAGGTGCAATAAACAATGATGGGGGATTTGTAGTGTGATCTTATTGTCAACCACTCTTTGTTCCCCAGGCTTGATCAAGACCTCATCTGCCACATAAAAAGGGATGCCATCCTTGGCATCCACTCAATCAGGCAATTTCTTTGTATTGCAACCTGACATGTAATATGCCAAGGTTATGGCTGAAAATGGTTATTCAACTAGGCAAGAGTATTTATGCTTGTGGGGCTCTTTATTGGATAATATTAAAGGGACTTCAAAGTTGAGCAACGAAAGGAAACCTTGCTTCAGGTTGATGATTCCCTCATATTCCATCATAAATTGGGTGCCAATGAGCTTATCATATGCATTGTTGTCCAAAGCCACAGCAGAGTCTGATAAATTAAGCTTACTAATTTGAATAGGAAGAGAAGAGTATGCCCTGATAGCACGGGTGTTATTTGGGCCAGCAGTACCAAAATTCTTGCGTGTACTCCAAGTCAGGCGCTAGCTTTATATTCTTGATAAGCTTAGTGGAGATTACGCAGCCTGAGGGAGCCAGTGTCCAGGATGGCCATTATTCGGACCTTTTGGATAACCACTTCAATCTTAATAAGCGTTCCTCCAAAATTAGGTGACAAAGCTAAGACCTCCTTGAGCTGGAAGGTAGAGGTTAGCTTTTTTGCAGTCTCAGGATATCTATCCAAGATGGATTGTATGGGATGAACCGGCTAAAGAGGGCTAACTAAGCCAGCTAAGAATTAATCACCATATTTAGAAGTGTCAATAACTTTTGGACACACTAGAATTTGCTGAGTTACGTTTCCTCATGTATGGTGGTTTCATCTACTCCTCCAGCATTCAAATGATCAGGCACTTCTATTTCTGCTGGAGCTCTCAATATGTAGTGATCAACATTATCATAACCCCCCTCAGATTCCTTCCCAAGGGTATTTTCAATGACGGTCAAGGCTGCGATGGAGGTTGAGAGATGGCTACAGAAGCTTGGGTAGCCTTAGGGGCCACATTTAACAGCTTAACTGGAGGGGTAGGCATAGCAGCTTTAGCGAACTTGTGAGTGTATATGGTTGTTACTACCTTACAGGGTTTTGATTCAGAAGAAGGAGTGATAACCTTTTTAAGTCTCACAGAGGGAACAGGTTTTGTAGTGAGGATAGGCACAGTAGGGTTTACTCCCAACTGTTCAACTAGTGATAGCTCCTCAATAGTGAGAGATGGAGGGTTCACCTCAGCTTCTGTGGTTGTTTCACATGAATGAATATTGCCAACATCTACTAACGCCTCCTTTAGATCACAGATATTTTTGAAATGGCGTTTCATTGAGATATTATGCCTGGCTAAAGAGGGCTGAGAAGCTAAACCAATTAACAGGGTGGTGATAGCATCATCAAGGGTGAGCATGTTAGAGGTTGTTAACCTTTGCGCAGTGCGAGAAAATCGTTCAGCAAAGGCAAGGAGCGGTTCACCCTCATACGTGCTAAGGCGCATAAAGGCCTGTTTTTCCCTGAGTAGACTCTTCTTTGATCTAAATTCAGCTAAAAGAGCCTCCTTCACCTCTGCTCAAGTATGCAAAGGGTCCCTATAAGGCACTACCCTCTTTTGCGCTAGGAGGCTTAAGCAAGGAAGGATGTGTTGAACTTTTTGCTTATCAGTTGTGTCATGCATGGCAACTTCATAAACGTACAAAAAAGTACAATGCTTCCTTTGCCAGGGTGTAATGTCTTTTAGAGGGAATTTGAAAGGGCGCTTCTCCAGCTCTTCAATATGGGATAGGGCACTGGCAAGTTGCTTCTCAAGAGCAACAATTCTGGTTATACAGGGATCCCCTGTAGTGAACATTATTTTTAGGAATCCAGCCAATTCTTGCTCGCTGGTGCATGATGCCTGCTGGATTCCACAAAGTGTTATAAAAAATTAATTATAAAGCGCTAATATAAGCTGGATTTATATAAGTTTTATTATAAGCGTGATAGAAGTGGAAAACGACCCCCTGTCATCTGACCATTCAGTATTTAAAGTATTTTGGGGGTCAAGGGAAATTTGAGGATAAGTTTGGAATAGCTTAGCCTAGTCTGAATTAGGTAATATGGGGAATAATGTATTAAAACTTGGGTACTTGCTTTAAGGTAGCAGAACAATGGAAGGGAAATTCTGATTGGCCAAAACATACCCATTAGGTAACAATTTTATGAACTTGAGCCAATCCCCATTTGCAAAATTTATTTCACCTTGGGGGACCCCTGCCAAGCCTATAAAAGGGGGGTCCCCGCGTAGATGCATTGAAGGACTTGTTAGTTGATGGGGGAGTACCTTCCAAAAGTTGCCCCAAGGTCCATCAGGTGGTCGGAGTAATCTGACCATTTGATTTTTCATTTATTGCCCATGCAGGTTGCGAAATGGATTTACCCCAATTAATGGGGTTCCACCATGAATTGGCCAGGGTCTTTTGGCCAATGTCCTCAACATTATTATTAAAATCGCTTTTATTTTCATTGGAGATTTGCAAATGGCCGACGTTTCCCCTTTTCAGCTGAATATGACATAAAACATTCTTGTTTTTCAGCTGCAAGGGCAAATGTCTGACAAGCACTAAAACCACAATTTTCAGAGTGGGAAAATTATGCGCAGACTCTTAAAGGGTACATAAATATGCTTTAGACAACAATGACCAACATAAAATGGGTGCCAGTTGGGTGAGGTACAGGAGGCTAAATTTTAAGTGTTAGTAGAGGGCAAGGTTGCACAATAACTTTTGCAATATTGAGCAAAGTGAGTACTATATCCCTTTTTGTTAACATGGGAGGGTGCATTAAGTATATTGTAAGATGTATAAGAAAAACAGATAGCATGAAAATAATTTCAACTTAGGGTGGGTATAAAGCCCTTAACTTGTGGTCTTCCATACTTGGAAATTAATGCACATATACTGTATTGTTTTAGTATATTTAAGTTTAAGATTAATCAAGGAAAATTTAAAGGCAAGTTGAGCTTTATACACTATATATTAAGGGATAGGTAACTATTTGTTGAACAAAAGGACAAACGCTATCTTTAAATTTTAAATTTATTGCGGGGAAGGCCGACCATGGGATGGACACTTCCGAAAATGACTCAGGAAAGATAAACTTAGTACCAGGGAGGCACCCCAGAGAAGCGATGCTATCTCTTGTTGCCAGAGGGAACGCCACTTATGGGGAGGGGGGGAACGTGTGAAGGGGCCGTAGCCACTACTGAGCACGTGTGGAGGAAGGGGTCAGATTTGATGAACCAGACTGGGAACCAGGAGGAGACCAGCTGTCAGCGACGCGGTGGGAGATATCCAAACATCCACACTTGAAAGTGGTCCACCAAATGAGACCAGAATCTGTGGACAGCTTCTGGGAGGGTGGGGATGGAGCCAGCGATGGCATCCAAGACAATCGTGTGGATAGTCCACATGGCGATTGCAACCACCAGAGCACGGAGGGAGGGTGGAAGGGGGAGGCCATTGATAAGCAAACATATCTCTTGACAGACTGAAGGGATGCGTTTGATCCTGGCCAAGAAGGCGTTAAACTTCGCGCCATATCACTTTAGAGGTGGGGCACTTCTCCAGGCGGTGGAACAGCGTTCCATACTGGCCACACACGACACAGGATGAGTGTAAAGCGTTAGAGCGCTCAACTGTATGATACACCTGCCTCAGGCAGCGCCACACATGGGAGCGGACTTGAGGCTGCAACAGAGGATGGTGTGCGTATTTCCAGATAGTCTTTTGGGTCTCAATGGAATAAGGGATGTCCATCATGTCCAGGTAGTCCACCCTGGATAGGACTTGGGGTCGAATGGGGATCATGCCATCATGGATGGGTAGCCTCTGTACCTCTTGTGTGAACTGAGGAGAGGGGCGGCCTCTTCAGGTTGTATGTCCACTAATATGAATTCTCCACTCTGCGCTTCGCATGGAGAGTAGGATTCGTTTGTAGTGGGTTTTAGTCCCGTGAGGACCTGTGGCCGATGTGTGTGATGCGAGGTATTTCATCAGGGAGTGAGGGTTTGATGGATTGTTGAGGCCCAAGGCTCAGGAGAAGTTGGAGCAGGCCGCGCGGGACCAGTGTTGGGATGGGAGTGTAGGAGCGGTGACGGCCGCGATCCAGGTGCCCAGGATCTTGGCAGCATGGGCTTTGAAGTCAAGCAGGCCCATGCCACCTTGATGATGAGGGCCAAACATGACCTCTAGCTGTACTGGTGGAGGGCGGCCTGACCAAAGCCAACCTTGTAGCAAAGCATACAGGGATTTGAAGAAGCTTGGGGAGAAGGGGATAGCGTGGGCTCCAAACCAGACTTTGGATAGGAGCATAGAGTTGGCAAGAACAACCCTGCCAGTGAGGGTAGTAGGGTGGGCTCTGAGAGAGGCGATTCGCTTCATCACGTTGTCAAGTATACGGCACTCCATTACTGCTGACGCATATCCGCCTGCCTCCATCCACACGCCCAGATGGCGCGCCAATCCTATGGTAGGACGTGGCACAAAGGGGAGCACCAGTGGAGCGGTGTGTGTTGAGTTAGTAAGGCGTGGACGTGGGCGAGCAAATGGGCTGGGTTGGGAACTACTTGCTGGGGCCCAGCAGTTCTGAAACCGACCAAGGAGGATGATTTCAGTTTTGGAGGCGTTCAGTGCCGCGTTGCTTACCCGGGAATATTCCTGGATGAGGGCTTCAAGCGTGCATCTTTGTTATTAGACACCCCCACCACGCAATCATCTGCAAATGCCATCATCTTGACTGGGGTTTGGCCTGGCACATGGACCCCAGTGAGGTGGGCATTCACATTTCACAGTAGTGGGTCAAGGCTGAAGTTGTATAAGAGTGGGCTGAGGGGGTCCCCTTGTCACAGGCCCCTTTGAGGGCGGACTACTTCCGTTAGGAAGCCTGGGCCATGCACTGCCATTGTCATAGATTCTGTGAGCAGCATCACCCAGTTTATGAAGTGGGGGTAGGCGGAATTGATGGAGGCAGGCCCTAAGGTATTCCCAGTTTACTCTATCATAGGCCTTTTGTTGGTCCAAGAATACAAGTGCCCCAGAGGCTGTGGACTGACACACATTAGCCACAGAGTGCACGTTATCCCAAATCGACCTTCTGGGGATGAAACTGAATTGTTCTGGGGAGTGGTGGCAGATGCTACAGTCCCTAGACGGTTAGCCATGATTTTTGTTAAATTTTTGGTGTCTGTGTTTGTTAGAGAAATGGGGCGCCAGTTGGCTAAGTCAAGCTTATCCCCTTTCTTGAAGAGTGTGACAGTAAAGGCCTCATATCCTCCTGGTAGAAGGCGCATTTCCAACAGGCTTTGGTTGAGTGAGGCTAGCAGCAATGGGGATATATATTTAAAATATTTTTTGTAGAACTCATATGGAATGCCATCTAGGCCTGGGCATTTTCAGTTTGGCGCACCGCAAATGGCTGTCCATAATTCGTTTGGAGTAATTAAATTTATTATTTCTGGGTATTGGAAAACGGTGCAGATATGAGCTCAGTTGAGAAATTCTGCCATTTCAGCTGGCTGAATTGGTTCAGCTCAGTATAACTCGGAGTAATATCTTTGCATTTTGATTGCCACTTCAGCCAGTGTATCCGCAATGGAATTATTTGATCTTTGCACCTGTGTGCAGGCCACGCTCTGGTGTGGTGCAAAAAATTTTTTAAATAAGTATGTGGTGCACTTGTCGCCTTTAGTGATGCGTGTGGCCCTGTATTAGACACAAACCCGATGTTTGTGTTGCCTTTTGAGTGCGTTGAGGTGGGTGGCTGCCTCCACCCACTTCAGGCCCCATGCAGGGCTGTATCCTGTGGCTGGAATGTTGGACTCCAAGTGGGCCAATTCCACCAGCGTGCATGAGATTACTGCCAATGTGGCTCATGAGCGCCTGGAGGAGAGATGGCGATAGTGGTGGATGGTGTCCTCTTTGAAAGTTGCCCATGTGGAAATGGGGTCCGCACAAAATGGTGCAACAAACAATTTCACCAAAGTTGCCTCTTCCACCCACGTGGAAAATCCTGGCGACGCAAGCTCGGGGGGGCAGATTTTGTACCAATGTGGGGCCTTTGCAACTGTGACAGGTAAGTATGTTATTGAGACCAATCGGTGGTTGGAGAATTCCATTTTCGTTGTTTTGAAGTGGGAGATGTGGGGTTGGAATTTCGCCGGCATTAGAATAAGGTCAATGCGGGTTATGGACCTTAATTGGCCGTTGTGGACATGGGGACGTGTCATGTCTTTGAGCAGTGGGGCATGTTGTGGCAGCACATCCATTAACCCAAGGGTGGCTTTTAGAATGCATAGTTCTACATGACCCTGTGGGGCGTGGGGTGAGGGCGGCCACCAGTCCGTTGGTGAGATTAGCCAACAGTTCATGTTGCCAACTAGGAAAGAATTGGGGGGTAGCGGGAGGGATTTGACCGATGAGAAAAATTCCTGACGCTCGTGTGCACCATTTGGGGTGTAGATGTTGACAATTGTGTGTGCAACATCAGCCCACGAGAAGGTGACAATGAGCACTCAGCCATTTAGGAATGTTTCTGAGGATGTGAATTTGAAAAAATTATTTTTCTGAATTAGCACCCCACAGTGCTTTGACCAAAAGGATAGGGATGGTAGGAGCATTGTTTTCCAAGCTTCCTCAGAACCTCGTGGACAGTGGGACTCTTGGATGGCCAGGATATCCACGGGTAAATTGTTTTGTAAAAAACTCAGTTTCCTAGCCTGGGACAGGGAGGCCTTGAGTCCGGTGATATTCAGCATCCCTAGAGTGAAGGTTTCCCCATCGCACCTTAGGTGCAAGGGGGTGGGCCCCCAGGCCCACCAGCCTCTTCAAGGTCCCCACAGGCTTTCACAGCAGCATGGGTGTTAGCAGCAATGCTATCAGGGTTTTTGTTAATTTTTGTGGAAAGAGTCGCGTTGGCTTTGGCCTTTGCTATTTTGTTTTCCCGACGTCGGACGAATTTTTTGCGGTGCGGATAAGTTTGGTGCACCGTCAAGTGGGGCAAAAAAAAATTTTCAGTTGGGATAGGTCCCAAGTCAGTTTTGACTGGAGCTTGGGTGCAGCGATTGGGTGAGATCAAATCTCCCATCAGATCCTCAGATTGAGTGGCCCGCTTGGCATGGGCCTCCCAATCTGATTGGGTGATGGATTCCTGAGTTGCTTCCACCACGAAGGTCTCCATGTCCTCCTGGCATTGTGAGTGTGGGATGGTGGTGGTGGCCTTGGCCACTTCCTTGGCCACGGCCCTATAGGCCTGCTTGGCCTTCTTCCACTCCTGCGGGGAGATGGGCTTTACCAATAGGTAGCAGCCTTGTGCTCCCCATGGGAAGGCCTCCTTGGTGCTTGCAGTTGGTTTGTAGTGCGCCTCTCCACTGGCCATGGCTGCCGAGGGGTGCTCTTGGAATGTGACACCCTCCTTGATGGGGCATGCATGCACCTTATGGCCAAACGTGTCACAGTGGGTGCAAATGGGGGGTGCGCTGTCCATGGTTACCCGGAATGGGTGGGTGGTATGCCCTGCAATGTCAATAAAGGTGGAGTGCAGGATCTGGGTTAGGTCCTTCACAATCTCCTCAGTTGGGATCAGAACTGCAATGGCTTTGCCAGTGCACAGGTGTGGCATCAGCATGAAATGTTGCATTTTGAAAGATTGTATTTCACCATATATGGTGAGACCATCTTTCAGGTGTTGCTCCAAAATGTCACATTTTACCATAGTAGGCAAAAAGTCAAACGTGAGGAAAATTTGGTTTATTTTGTCCATCTGGTGCATTTGGTTTCGATGACCCATTGCCCTTCAGGGAGGTTGACCACTATGCGCACCGCTGCAGCCTCATCTGCTGCTATTTTGCTTTTGAAACCTAGGTCCAGCCAACTGCATGACATGGAGTGAGGTGCAACGTACACCGCAGTCAGGAAAATTTTGTGTACATCTTCACAAAATTTTTCCCATAAGGCTGTTTTTTGGATGTCCAGATACACGTGGCTTCCAAATTCCACCGACAAAAGTGGCTGGGAGTGTGGCGTATTGATGTACTGGTTGCATCATGCTTGCCACGCGAGTATCTCTGGAGAAATTGTAACCGCCAGTTTTTTGAGATTTTTTTCTATTCCGCCAGATTCTCTGGGGCATTTTCAAATGTTAGAGGCCATGGGCCTTCTGCCTGCTCCTCTTGCCTTGCTTGCCCAACTGCTCCCAGACATGGGCATAGACTAATCTCCTCTGTGAGATTATCAAACTAGATTTAGTCTTGAATTGAATAGGTTGCAAAAGTGTTTGCAATGAGAAAGAAAAGCTTTTTACAAATGCTATCTTTATATACATCACTTAGAGGAGTGGATAGCATAGCGTGGTGGTTCTTGCTCAGATCTGGGTTGGGTTTTGATTGAAACAAGTTTGAAACCAGAACAGGCTAAAAAAACTTAGCATTGTATATTTGTCTTAAGGTCAACCCACCTCATTTACTTTTATATACATCACTTATCCTATAATTTTGTACACCTTATATCAAAAAGATAAATCATCTTTAGGGCTTGCCATGAATTGATTTACCTTTTCACTAAGTAGGGTGGTAAACTAAAGCAAATTTTAGGACAATTTGATCTGGGGAAAGTGATTGGAGACAATTTGCAAAATCTTAGATTTCAGTGTTGGATGATTAAGTCAAGGGCCCAATCATGTGGCATTTTTGCAATTTAGTTTGCATATTTATGTAGATTATCACTGACTTACTATAGCTATTGGAGATTATATAAATCATAAGTCTTGGAGACCTGACAAAATCAACTTATTGGAGCTCAAAGAGACATAGTCTCAGGGATCCAAGGGAGTACTTTATAAGAGATTAGAGAGTTATAACTATTGGAGCTTTCAAGACTAGGGATATCTGAATTTTAGAAGTTTGACTATAGAATTGGTGGCTAATAGTAAAAATTTAACTATGTTAGGTAAGCTTTTGTTGCAGCTTGGGTTGCTAAATCAGCTCAAAATAATTAAATAACCCAAATACAATAAACATAGAAAAATAAAAAATTATTTAATATCTAGGGTTTAGTATTAAAATTATAAACTACTTTTTGGGCTCTATAAAAAAGTAATTCTAGCTGTACCAACAAAGGGACACAGGCTATATGGAGACTATAGTTTCTGCGCTAATTTAACTTCTCACTTATGATATATGAGGGCTTAAAAGTGATAAAAAGACACTCAAGGAATAAAATAGTCTTCTGACTAGTTATAAGAAATAACTTTTAAATACCTTTTAAATACCTAACACAAACCTCTTTCACTTGTAGAGGTTTTAGGAGAATTAGCCTTATTTTTCATGAATATGAAGCCATTGCAGTCCAGGTGGAGGGTGTGTTATCTAAATTAAAGCTTAATTTGTGTATTATTTTATTATGTATATAAGTTTATATAATCAGTTAACTAAAACTTTAATCTAGACTCTTACTATTGAAACAAACCTAAATAATATGAGGAGACTTTTCTGATTTCCAAAGATCTTTTAGTCTGATATTAATCTGTATCTTAGAAAATTTATAAACTTGTTGAAATTTTTGATCACGTAAGTTACTTGATATAAATGATACCATAGTCATTTAACATATTTTCTATCTACTTTCTTAAAAGAGGTATAAATTGATAATCATTATCTAACCAGGGAATTAACTATAAAGCCAATTATCTTTTAACTTCTATAAGTATATAAGTGCATACTCATCTGTTTCATGTCCTATGACATAATTGTGAGTACTAATTGCAAAAACAAGGAGGAGTTTATAAAGGTTAAAGAGATTAATTTTGCCGCCCTACTGATCTAAAATATACCTAGATCAACATTAAATGAGGGACAAGTATGCTAGGATGGTTCTAAGGGTTTGCCATATGGGGTTACTGTCATTTAATTTACAGCTTAATGTTTACTAGTTATTTGTTTAAAAATTGGTCATTTTGTTTGATTAGGAAATGGGGATTTAAGTCCCAGTATAATTACCTTATTAACTAATTTGGCAAAGTTCATCTACAATTTAAAAATTGAATTTAGGCTTATTATAGATATAGTATAACTGCTGATGGTAAGTTGATACTATTGCAAATTAGGCTCATATTTACACACAAATGATGATATCCCACCTTTCACAATTTCCTTATAGTCATTTTTGTTAGATTAACACCCTTGTTGGTTAACTGCTTTAATAACAATTATATCTTATATTTATTAAGATAAACCTTTTATGCTATCTTGCTGAAGACCTTCTTTAGGAGATCTCAAAGAATATAGTGCTGACACCTTCCATGGTGTCCTACTTTCTCTTGTACTAGTGATTTGTTCCATAAGTGTCTGGAGTTATAACCCATTACCTATCTGGGAACAGGAGAGTTACAAATTATCTCCTGATAATTTGCTTCTTCCATAACTCATAGAGTGATCAGTAAAGCCCAGTAATAAAGTGTCTTTTAATACCTACTTTAGTTCCCAAGAGAACTAGTACTCTTTTTTATTTAAGTTACTTTAAAGTAAATTTTTACTTAACTAATTATACTATGATATTACAGAAATTTTAAATGTTTTGAGATGGGTCAACCTTGGGACAAATATATCATGCCAAGTTTATCTAGCCAGTACTGTTTTAACCTGTGTCAAAAAACTCTGCACTAGGAGTGGGAGAAAGTACAGATATTTTAAACTTAAAATAATAATAAAGTTTATAAAAAATTGGATAAAGATAAAATTCTACATAATAAAAGCAGATAAGAAAAAATTAAAGTTTAAGAAAAAAAGATTAAATGTCAAGAAAGTAAAAACATTGATTTAAATCAGATACAAATAAAAATTTATATTTAATATTTGATCTTTAATTTTATAGTGTAAATTAAGACAAAAAATTTATTAATAGAATAGACTATATCAGCAAAAGTTTATAATTAACTTTTTGCAGTTAATTTATAGTAACCCAGAATTATATTAATTTTATATTAGAAACTTAATATTGATTTAGAATGAGAATAAGATCACAAAACCTATATCAAAGGGTTTGATGATAAACCTATTAACTTTTTGAAAATTTATTATCATCAATCACACTATTTTTATATAAATTTTTATATTCTGTCTATGCCAAAATGTTTTGATTTGGTAGAGGTCGGTATTAATTAATACTTTGCTATAATTTATATTCATTTTACAATTTATATCTATGGTTAATTTTATTTATTATAATAATTAATACCCTTTAAAAAGTATTCGAGGTGGTAACCTTTGGATAAATGTACTATGCCAAGGATCAGCAGTACTGTTTTCGAACCTGAAGCGACTAAAGCCTGCACTAGAGTTGAAGCTGGAATTACCTTGCCAGGCTAGCTACCCCTATATAATAAATACCTTTTAAAGAATTAAATATGCTGAGAAAATCATCAGTCCATTATCCATTATAAGTTATGCAAAATTAGGTTGAGCAGATTTTAACCAATCAAAAGTGGTCAAATAACTTATACCTAATTGATACAGCAAATGAAAGCGTAAATTGCATTTAAACCCACCAACCAAAGAAGCTAAAGGAAGCTAAGAGGAGCGTATGTGCTGATGCGGTGGAAGTTGGTTAGCGGAGTGCCAAACGAGCGTGCAAAGTTGACGGACCAGCGCCAAGTGCTGCGAGAACAGATTTGAAGCAACTGCCTTTAAGTATTATGTCAAATTCTAGTGACCAAGGCTGTGTAAAGCCTCCAATAACCGATTCTGCCTTGGCAGCAACTCCTCAAGACCAAACAGAGGATCATTCACCAAACGCTTTTGATCGCCCTTTCCACAATAATAATGCATCAGATTGTGGTACCTTTGTTGATATTTTAGTGATCGATAGTGGAAGTAGTCCAGAAAGAAATAAGAAGGTTTTCAGATTTGAAAACGAAAGAGATCAAGGTTTGAATTTTTTTCTTTAATTTAAATACCATTTTATAGTTAAAGGCTTTACCGATAGTAAATTTAGTCAAGTTGAAAGCGACCTTACTTCTAATGCTGAAATATCTGTCGGATCTGATGGTTCTAGAAGCCCAACCGACGAATATGTGTATTCTTCTGATAAAAGTCGAAGTTTTCAGGATGATAAGCTATTGGGTAAGTATCTTTCTCTCCTTTTGAACATTTTTTATTTACGTTGTTTCTAAACACCTTACTACAAGACCCCGAGAAATTTTTTTCCTTTCTCAGAAAAGAAGCGAACCAGTCTTCTTAGAAGAGTTTTGAGCTTAAGTAAGCTTTTTTATAAAAGGTGAGAGCTAATTCTTTAGGCGCCGAGGAATTTATTAGAATTCATGTATATTTGAAGAAGATACCTGTTGTTAATCTCATTTCGATCTTTAATATTGATATAGTAAGTTTATCAAGTAAAAACATAATATTTTAGCCTAAAGCTTTCTTTAATTATAAAGAGGCTGATCTTGTTCCTATCCTGAGGGCTATTATCCATCAATCTACTCGGAGTAGACCTAAGCTCATGGAATACAATACCATTGATGATTGTGTTAAGTTGATTCAAAATTCTAACAAAATTGTCGTGCTTACTGGTGCCGGAGTAAGCTTTCTCTTCTTCTATAAGCTCATCTTTAGGTTTCTGTTTCTTGTGGCATCCCAGATTTCCGCTCAGAAAACGGGATTTATTCCCGCCTAAATGAGTTTAACTTGAGCGATCCCCAGCAAATGTTTTGCCTTGAGCACTTCCGACAAGATCCAAAATGTTTTTATACTTTTGCTAAGGTACAGTTTAGATTAAACAAATATTTATGGATGATCAAGGAAATCTACCCGTCAAATTTTGTTCCTTCGCCTTCGCATAATTTCATCAAACTCCTGCAGGATCGAGGGCAACTATTGCGTAACTATACTCAGAATATTGATACTCTTGAGAAAGAGGCGGGAATCACACGTATTGTACAATGCCACGGTATACTTTTACTGCCAAATATAAACTAACCGGGACAGGATCTTTTGCTACAGCTTCTTGTATCCGCTGTCATTATAGAGTCCCCGGAAATTTTATTGAAAGCAATATTTTTAATCAGGTCCTACAAATTTTACACTCATTCTAATTTAGTTTAAAGACTGTTCCAAGCTGTCCATTATGTGAGGATGGTATTTGTGATGAGGTGGACGAGAAATCTCCTGGGATCATTAAACCAGACATAGTGTTTTTCGGGGAGGGGCTTCCAGAAGAGTATGGAAGCTGCCTTAATGAAGATCGCTTGAAGGTTGATCTTTTAATAGTGATTGGCACAAGTCTTAAAGTGCGCCCAGTGTCTGAAATTGCTACTATTTTCCCCTCACATGTCCCTTCTATTCTTATCAACCGCGCCCCCAACACTGCCATTGATTTTGATATCCAACTACTTGGCTTTAGCGATGTAATCGTAGCTGAGCTTTGTTCTAGGTTAGGTTGGGAACTGCCTCGAAATCTACCGGCTCAAGAAAAACTTTCCATCCCAGACCTTAGCGAATGGGCTTCCCTTTGCAAGCCATGCCATTGGCATGTTTTTCCTGGGGCTCAGACTGCAGAACTTTTGGCTGAAGGCCTTAGCTTTACGCCAGACTGTTCTTCAACCAGTGACTCCGAGCCTGATGTGAATCCCACCCGCTTGGTCAGGAGCATAAGGCTCAAACTTTTACACCTCTTCTTCCTACTCCTCCTCCTGCTTCAAGCCATGTTTCCAGAGAGAGCTCACCTAGAAAAGATTTAAGCAAAGTTTCAGTAGACAGAGCTCCTCTTAAGCCTTTTCATCCAAAGCGCCGCAAGCTTTCTGCTCCGCCTCACCATTTTCCCACCACTTCACTTGTTTCTCCAATGTCAAGGCAACGGAAGAGACAGTCTACTTCATCAGAGGAAGTTGATGTTGAAAATTCGCCAGTGTTTTCCAAAGATCCACTTTAGCGTTTAATTATGGATGGGCCTGCTTTGCACCTAAGCTTTGAATACTAGTGCATATCGTTGATCGGATTTCGCGCTAAGCTTATGGCTTATAATGCTACTTTGAACATATCTCTCAAGTTGTTTATACTCAGATATGTTTACATAACTATACAATACAATGGACAACTTTTAGAAATTGTTAACTCATTTATTGCTGATATTGGTGAGGCAATGTTTAACGTAGTTTTTGCTGCTCATTAGGTGAGATTGGTATTAACTATCTATAGATTGTCTGATATTTTGGCTGAAATGTGCTTTTATATTTATTCGTCTAGTTCAAATAGAATTCTTTAATAACGAGTTTTATATTTGGATTACACTGGTCTACAAAAAATTAAAGTTTTCTCTTTCTTTTCATAAAAATAGTCAATCCTAATCAAATTGGGGTTGAGGAACAAGAATATGACACCAGAAAAAAGTTTCTTGGTTCTTTGTTCAGAGAGATATATATACTTATGTACAGAGCTCTTCCTTTCAGACTCCTACCTATTTAACTATTCACTAAAGCATTTCTATTTATTTTGCTTTTGTTTGTAGTCTACTTCTGGGGCATCTCTAATGACATTCTGACAATACTCTGCAAGCGTAGATGAGCCCTATTTGCCTTAATACATACATTTCATTGCTGAAATATCTTGATGGAAACACTCTCCATTTTGTCACTCAAAGTGCCACAATTACTTGAAAAGTTAAAGTAAGAATGCAGAAAATAGATCTTCAACAATATATTATATCCTAACTCTTGGTATGTCCTAGAAGTTTAACAGCTAGATTATAATTTTCAACTCTCTGATTTCCCAGAAATTATAAAAACAAGTTTGAAGGCTTCCCATGATGCTTTCTCATTCTCTCATATCTATTACAAGTTTGTGGTGCCCAAGGTTTTTTCTCATCTATTTTACAACCAAAGTAATGACAATATGTGTCTTTATTAAAGGATTTTTTTTTAGTACTAGTCTTTATTAAAGGATTCAATTTACATTTTTGAAATGCAAAAGGCACTTCACCGCGTATAACAAATTACTCAAAGCATTAACCTATTTATGGGGTATATTCAAGTCAAATAGTTTAAAATATAAACTAAATAACAAATTAGGTAAGAAAATGTAGGATATGAATATGCTTTTTATACCTATGAAAACAAATAGAGGTTTGTGCTTGTTATAAATATTTCAAATTTATATCTGAAAAGTGAATGTTCTTATAACTTCAAATATAGCATTTCACTGAGAAATAAGAGTATATAGTTTTCATAAGCATATCAAATGATATTTATGTAAGCAAAATGGCTTTCTAAGAACAAAATATAGTTTACTAGGTGTTGCCATCATATATTTGTAACAAAACTAAAAATCACCAACTTTATAAAAATTCTTTGTCATAAAAATCATAAATAAAGCTTGTATTTCAAGAGGATGAGAACTAATTAAAATTTTTAAAATGTCATATTTGTTTATTTTACATAAAAATGAATAAGATTTACCTAAGTATGACTTGGAAAGATATTGAGTTTAGACCAATGTTATGGTCTTTTGTACATTTAAAAAAATAATTGGGTTCAAATAACTTAAAACCATACACATAGATGATATGCTGTATAAAACATCATAGATGTACTTTTAAGTTTTTTAAATATCTATTAATACATAAAACACAATATTTAATTTTCTGTTCCTCTTTTACTTTAATTATAATGCATAGTTTTTGATAAAGTAATGATGAATAGAGCCTTTTGGAGTTAGGTTTTAATAAAATGTATAGATCATATTAATTATAGACGTCAAGAAAATAAGTAAATAAGAGCTTTTAATATATAAAAACTGATATGATAGGCTAAGATTTTACCTGCCTATTTAAACAGCGCAAATTTTTGCTTTTTTAGACAAAATTTATGTCTATATGATAGAAGTTTTTTTTAGAAAACTTGGTTAAGTCACAGCCTTATAAAAGAAAAAATTGCTATATCAAATTTAGCAATATGTAATTCTTACTTTTTTTATTTAACTGAGGTAAGCCAACCAGCTTTGCTTCCTTGCAGGAAAACAAGTATTCTTTATTTTTACAATTGTTATATCAATATTTTCAATTGTATCTTAAATTAATTTTAAAATCTCTTTCTGCTCGACATAACTTTCTGAGCCAAGTTACACAAATTTATAAAACAAATTGAATTTGCCTATAGTAGTTTTGCTCCAATGTCATCAGATTCTCTGCCAGCTGCTCCAGTGTGGGGCAGTGGCAAAACTCCCCCACCATTTTTCATCCGGCAGAAAAATGTGCTAGGACTGGTTCACCCAGTTATTCCAAACCTATGGGCTGATTTATTCCGCCCAAGGACCTAGACACCCACCTTGCTCATACCCAAGTGGTACCTTGCTGCCCCCTAGTGCTCCCCCAGAGAAACATGCGCTACAGCCTAAGGGTCAAATATGGGAAACTATTCCCATACCATGACCAAGCCATTATTGAAATGGCACAGGTGGTGATGACACCCGCCAGCTTTATCAATTTCTGCCCCTACAAGGGATATTTTGACCTCATCTTCACCTGCAAAGCTGATGCTGCCACTGCAGCAACTGTGCCCCTGGTATTCCAGGGCACCCCTCTCCCCACAATTTGGACTTGGCTCCCAGCGGACACCACTTTGGTGTTCCAATTTGCTGGCTTGCCCACCCACCTCCCCCTGAAGTGCTCCACCAGGAGCTGATGGCCAGTTTGGCAGCCTATGACTCCAACCCCACCTTACAATTTGTGGTCCCAAATGGGGCCACATGACTTGCTGGTCCTTGGGCATATGCCACAATAAGCCCTGAATTTAGTAAAATTGTGGTAGCAATTCTGCCGTGCACCTTATTCCCTCAGCACCTGACCATCCATTTTGGGCCCGCGTTGAGGGCGGGTGGATGATCTATCCATCATGTTTCAAGTTAGACCACTCAAAATGCAAATGACCCTACTCAACCACTTTAGATGGATCGGATGACTCATCCGCTGACCTCCAATCCGCTGCCCACCCTGTACAATTTCCAGTATGGAGCACAATCCTACCTCCTCCACCCCCAAAACCTGTTGCTGCAGCTGCACCTGCAGCCACCAATCAGCCTCTTCCTCATCCCAATGCCATAAATAATTCCTCCAATCAAGCATCAGATTGGATCCCAGTTTGATCCCATACTTCTGCAAATGAATCAAACAAACCTCAGCTGTATGCTAATTCCCCAATCCAATTAAACCAAAACTTATGGGAATTATTGGCTGAAATTGATGAATCTGGTAAGTTCATTGAAGAACCATCTCTGCAGATTGAGCGGTTCATTAATTCAGAATGGGATGCCAAATACCCCCCTCAACTTTATACCCCACAGCCAAAAACCAAATCATTTTGCAGTGATCACCAGCTTGCAGTCAAAGCAGCTGCAACACCAGATTGTCATCCCCTGCATAAAGCTGTCACTAAATCAGTAGCAATGCCCAGAGGAGGAATTCCACCTCCTTTTATCCCCATAACCTTAACCCCAAAAAGTAAAATCAAGGTGAACCAGTATTACAAAAATGCAAATGATGCTATCCAGACTGTGGCAACTATAACACAGAATCCAAAAGTGAAAATAACCTGAACTAACATTGCCACATTTGTTCAACTCCCAGATGCCCAAATTAAAGCTGAAAAAGCTTTAACTGAATATCTCAGTGCCATTTACCTAGCTGGCAATTTCCATTAAATTCCAATTATCAGAGATATCAAACCACATACCACAGATACCCCAATGCCATTACTGACAGCTGTGACATGCACTCTACTATGGGAGGAAGAAGCTGCTGCCAAAGAGGCTGCCAAAGATGAGCCCCCCAACCCCCCTCCCTTCCGCCATGGAGGGATAAGCAGCTTCCGCTGCCCACCTGGTTGGTCAGTTTTTGAAGCGTTTCACTCAATCCGCTCATTAGGGCATTTTGTTTGAACCAAATAGTTACGTTTTTAGTAGTATATTTTAGTTTCAGTAATGTCTTTCCCCTGGTCAGCTTGCCTCAAATAAATATTAAATTAATTTTAATTTAGTCAAAAAATTTTTTAAATCTAAACATGATTATTTACTAAAGATTAAACTTTATCTTTAGATTAAAATATAAACTTTATAAAAAATTGGCATCAATTACTTATTGTATAAAACTCTGCCTATATTATATATTATAGCAATCAAAGCTTTTTTATGCATTGTGGCTACTTTAATAGTGTGTTTTTATAAACTTTAATTAGTTTTGTAATGTCTTTATATATATTACTATTTTTATTTGAAAAGCATATAGTTAAACCTTAAAACTTTTTAGAAAGAATTTATAAGGTGATACCTATATATAATTTATTTTCACTAATGACAGTAAACATTGCCTTATTAAACAAAATTTCAGAAATTAATAAAATGGTATAATAAATTAATTATTAAACACTTTTAACAAGCAATGATGTAAAACTAGTTTTTTTTTTTTAGTACTAGATGGTCCCAAGTAAAACTAGTTTTTAAGTTAGTTTTTATTTATATTCAAATGATACTATTTTATAAAAATTTGAGAACAGAAGTAATGTATAAATCTAATAGTCTAACATATGTTAACAAAACTAATTTATGATGATATTAAAATAATTTTATCTATTTAACATACAAAGAATAATTATAGCTAAAACCTATTTTTTACATAAAATTTTTAGTACTGTTGATATCTGTTAGGACCAGAGGAAACCAAGTTTGCTTTGTAAAGTACTGCGCAGTTCTTATGGAAACACCTGAGGCCCCAAGAAATTTTTTAAGGGCACCTAATCTCTTTATCTTACAAGTATAAACTATCCAAGCTGGGTCATGTAGGCTGCAATGCACACCATGATGTACATAATGCTTTTCAGAAGTCAGCAAACTTTAATTATTGAAATTGAAAAACTTTTATTAAAAACCTAGGAAATATGGGAACAAAATAGGACATTACCCTCACAAGTGATAGCTCTGGCCTTATAAAGAGAATAGCTTTGGGAGTTACCATGCTATTCTTGGGTGCTGAATCCTCATCTTAGGTTGCAGGTTTCTGGTTTCTGGTTGCCATTAAAGGAAAAGGGTTAGATTGTTTAATTGTCACATTAACTTATGTTGGAAGAGGTTATGGTGCACTCCATGATTAGCTGCTCCCTATTTATGAAAAAAGAACTTTTCATAAGTTTCCCAATGGAGATGCGTAACCTGCAACAACTGAGTGTTCAATTGGCACAAGAAACAAAAGTTGAAAGGGAAATCCTTGGAGAAATAATAAAGGGGTGAGTTGAAATTTGTGAATAAAAATATACAGTACAATCAAGTCATCTGACTTTAAAATTAAATAAAAGATTCTTGGACTTTTTTGTGATTTTGAAAGGAGAAAATTTGGGAAAAAGGGGTAGAAGTATAGGAGAGTTACCTGGAGTAAATATGCCATTTTTGAGGCATAGCTGAGAGATTCCTCTACATGATAGCCTAGTCATCTCAATATAAAAACTGCTAGGCAAGGTGGGGATAGGAGCAGTATTGGATGAAAGAGGTCAGAAGGTACTAGAAAGCCTTACAGCCATTGTCAGTACTTGATATTATGGTCTGCATTATCTTTAGTTTAATAAAACCTTATTGCAACCACTTTGGGAATAAGTTTCTCTTTTAAAGGTATTTGTCATCATACAAAATATCTGTTATCTAATGCAAACCTACTTAAGCTAACTTAAATTGAAACCAAAGATCTGATTGCCACATATTGGCGCTTACTACATGAGAAACTTTCCTAACTCATGTAAGCCTATTTTTACAAATATAAACATTAACCTGTATGCTGAAGTGACTGATTCTGAAGCCCAGAAAACTTAAATCTATAAAGTTTGGCATCTAAGCGAGAAAATTTAATGCCAAATCAACCAACCCTCAGATAGCATAATTACTCAGAATGACTAAGCTACTACATAGTAAGGATTCCTTTGACCAACTTCTGCCTTGATGACCTTGCTCACCATATTTAAAACTCTGTATACTTATCTATAATCTCTATCATTGGATTACATCACTGTATAGATTAGTATAATTTAAATGACAGGAAACAAAAGATTTAACTATTTACCTTATGAATTAAAACCTAAAACTCAAGCAGGCTGAACAATGGTTTTGATGGACTTCCACCTAGTTATTACCCTGTTGAACCAAATTTGTAGTAGATTAAGACTGACTCTTGTTATTATAAACAGGGTCATGTTGAAAATTGTCCATCATTCAGTCCTTTGTTTATTTTAATTTACTTATCCAGACAAGCTTAAAACCATAGGTAATGAGGCATTGTTTGTACTCAATTTAACTACAGGTTTATTTTAATTCCTACATCAGGAGGTTCTGAACCTCTCAATATGATGGAAAATCCAGATCATACTACCTCTGCAGCTGTTTCTAGAATCCTAAAACTCCTACATGCACTCATTTGGCGGCCTCTGCTACTGGCAATCTCATAGATAATGCCAATACCACTTTATTTGGGCAGTTTATTGCACCCTAATAAGGCTAAGAGTTTGTTAGTTAATATCAATTTCATCATATTAACCTGCCCAAATTTGATAAGAATGGTATATCTACACCTTCATGCAGCAGTTTAATAAAACTATAAGGAATGCAAAAAATTAAGCCAAACTGGCCACGTTAGTGAATTTGTTGGATCATGAGAGCTAAAAATTCTAATGGTGAAGTTTTGTGAAGAAGACATATCTATGCTAATACAAAGAAATTATTATCAATGAGTTTGGAGGGGCATAAATTATGATTATACATAAACCCACCTTTTTCACTGTATCATTTAAAGAGGGCAAATGAAATCTAGATCTTTCTTACCGCTTTTAATATGAGTCTCAGGTGTTATAATTGCCATGGAATCTGCTAGTTAAAGTAATACTGGATGTCCAAACTGGGTATATGACAACCCAGTGAAAGGCTTAGAATGCCAGTGGCATAGCAGCCCTAATGACTTGTAAGAGGGATGCCCTGTGATTCCTGTGAAGGTAGTAAAAGTTAAGTAATGTCCCAAAGTCCCCATAACAAACTAAATGGCTGCAATGGAGGCAACCGCGGGTCTTTCTGGAACAACTCCAAAGGTAGGAGAGGCTAGGGAGGATGACCACTCCTCCTGGATTGGTGGTTGCAGCCCTTGGTATTAGTCTCAAAATCATCTAGTTCTGTTATATATATAAATTTAAAGGTTCATACGGTGTTGCTGATCTGTAAAAATGAAAATTGGGTTTGCAAATTAAATCAAACTGGTTTGATCTAAACACTGGGTGAGCTTTGGGATTATCTCACAGATTTTAGATGTATCAAACTGCTGCGCGGAGTCAGAAAAGTTGTTGGAGTGGCGGATTAGATTTATTCATGTACTTTTGGGGTGAATTGTCCTGAGAATCAATGCTATGGATGATCCAGCATATGTGCTCCTCTTCCAGATTGCGAGGATGGGTATTTATTGACCACAAACAAGGTATCATGATTGGCGGGGTGGAAGGCCTCATCTTATCCAAATTGCGCTAAAACAATGGTTGGTCAGTAGGACAAGTCAGGCCAATGGCAATAGACTTCCCAAGTGAGGGGTTGTGTAGCACTTAGTTGGCCAGATTGTGATGATCCAGTGGTTGGTTGGCGGACTGATTTTGGAGGATTAGGATGGCCTTCTGTTACAGTGAATTGAAGAAACAGTTCAGAAGCGCAGCTCTTGATAACTTCTACTAGTGCGCGGTAAGCTGCTGGATCAATAGATCAGAGTGCCCATTCAGTGATCATCAGGCCCAAAATGCTGATGGCGGCATGTTTAGAGGAATATAAAGATAAAATGTTGGTAGGTAGTAAATTGGCTGAGTCCATGAAGAGAAATTGGGAAAACTAGGACTTTACTATAGACCTAAGCAAAATAATGAACTGACAAATGACTCTAGGAGGGGCGGTTTTATTTTATATTTGATAATGGGAGAAGGAATTAGGAGACAGTACTTGTATCTGGGCTGGCTGAAGACCTCTATTTTCTTGTTTCTTGGTTGGAATTGCACAGAGCAGCCTGGTTTTGAGGACTTTGTCAGATAGCTTACATACAAGATTGTTGAAGCTCTGAAAACGGAGCTTTCAGATCAGCAGCAGAGGTGCTTCAATCGATCCAAGATTGAGAAGTGTTGCTCAGATCATGCATTCAGCATAAATGGCTTCATTATGAGTTAATTTTGGCAGGTGCTTTAACTGAAAATATTAGGTGGAAAAACTCTCAACTCAGATCAGTAACCCATGAACTGTAATATCGTCTTTATTGAACCAAACTGCTTTACTTGACTCAGTAAGGCTTCTCTGAGTTTTTAGATGATTTTCCTAATTCCTGAGGGGGTGAGATTGACAGGGTGGGAGTGAGATAAGTCTTGAGGTTCTCTGGTGGCCCTTGGTCTGGTTTTCTCCCTCCAGACACCTCTATCTTTTCCACAAGGGAAAAAACAGGAAATGAGGTTATAATAGGAGAATCTTTAGGGGTCAGAGAAGTGACCATTACTCATCAACCACATGGGCCAAGTCACCCAGTTGCACCAAAGGCTCCATAGATGCCTTTGGTCCCTTCTTGCATTGGGGGTGAAACTTCCCAAGTTCTAATCCCAGAGGCAGAATTTTCAGACTTACAATAGAGGCAAATGATCTGAGTCATTGTGATCTTCATATTGCTTATTGCCACACCTGTGAGCCTTATAAGGAATTATATCTATCTAAGTTATTTTTCTGAATAGCAAGATCACCATAACTCATATGGTAGATTACCTTCGCTGTTACGCCATAACTTTTATAGAGCTTATTATGACTCACAATGATTCCAAAAAGCCAAAATTGTCCTAGCTATCCTATAAAAAAGAAATTGAGGTGGGTCAACCTTGGGACAAATATACCACGCTGAGTTTTTTAGCCTGAGCTGGTTTTAACCTGTTTCAATCAAAACCTGACCCAAAGTGGATCAGGAACCACCCCGCTATAGATCCACTCCTCTCCTAGCTACACTATAAAATAACATCATATTTAATATAAATTAGCAAGGAAGATGATATAAAAAATACTAAGAAATAGAAAAGCACATTCTACTTCTGCCAACAGTTCAATAGTCCTTTTTAGCGACCAAAATGGTAATGAATGTCACCTTGTTAGTGTTGTTAAATAGAGTTAGGATGATTCAACATTGGAAGAGTGTATAGTAATTTGAAATCTTGTTTAAGCTCTGTCTACGCGGCCACATGAGAGTATTGAATGGCCTACCAACCTAAGCCAAGTTGACACCCAAGAAATTTCTATCCAAGCAATCAATGAAACTCTTGTAGGGTCATTGCCTTGTTGAAACAAGACTACAACTCTTTATCCAAATAGCATGAACCTCAATGACAAGTTAAAGTAATATTATGAGGCTATATCATCAACCATGCACCCCAGACTTATCAATTATTTGTTAACTGTGCTCCTGTAGCCCCAATGCAGGAGGACGTTTTATCACCCTCCCAAACAGGTTTCAAGCCCCAACCATCTGTAATTGTTCAACTTTTTGTTGATGGTGACATCATCCAATTAGATATCAGAAAAGATGTCAGTGCGTTTTGAATTTAACCTCCAAAATAAACCAATGGGATTCCATTGTGATCTGGATGGAGCTTTACTATGGCATCTGATCACCAAGCCCTTGTGGGAACAGCTATTTACTAAAAAACCTGATAGTTTATATGGTAAAATCTTCCCCAATCCTCTATCTAATCTGAATATCATTGATGCTTCAAGCTCAATTTTTCAAAACCAAGGAGAATTCAAGGTGTTATTGACAAATATATACTCTTATACAATTCACATAAAAAGACATAAACACATTGCTTCTATTAATGTGCTGCAAGCAATAAATGGATTAACTATATATGATGGTGAGTCTTACAGTTTTGGGTACCATGTGGAAGTATTGTAGATTTATTAATAGCCAAAAAACCCTCTGAGATCAACCCACCAGTCCATGTCTTACTGATGAAGACCACTAATAAACGGATAAATAAAAGGGCATCAACCATATACTATCCTGAAGACCATGAATTACATCAACAGATTTGACCCTAATTCGTTATCTTTCCCTGATGTTTGTCAAGTGGGGAGATAGCGCAATTTGGTCTGAACAACCATATGAATAAATTCTATAAATCAATAACATAATTTACTAATTATTAGAACAAAGCTTTATTCAACTATGCCTTTAGCAGTGTCAGGCGGACATCAAGTAAGAATAAGACTGGCCTTCCAGCCCAGATGCCAGAGCATCCAAGTGGCAAACCAGAATGGCAGAGGCACTGCTGCTGGTATGACGAATATGGAATTGGAAGGGAGCTTAATTATCAACAGATAAAAATAGGATTTTGGGGGAAGTTGTTTTTATTGGAAAATTTAAGGAAGGGGAATCAACCATCAATTTTCTCAGTGCAATGCACCTGATTAAATAGTCATCGCTTTTGAGGGAAAACAAGCCAGGATTGGGTTCCGAAAGTTTGGCCTAAGTGGCAAATTATTGAGGAAATGGGTAGGTTAATTCCCTGGGGACCAACTTCACAAAATTCAGTGGTGGGCTGAGTTGCAGTCAGTTTGACCTAAGCGGTGAACTATTTGGGAATGGGCGGGTTAGTTCCCTGGGGACTGACATTGCAAAATTTGGCGGCAGGCCAAGTTGCAGTCGGTGGCATTGTATCAGGTGCAACGCCCAATTTGCTGGAAGGAATCTGCTCATTGGGGGTGATGCCTGACGGATTTGGGAGGGGGATTTTTCGATCATCATGTAAACTGAACTGCAACCGTTGGGCATTCTAGCCAATAGCTCAGTCTTCATACCTTTTCAACCATTTGAAATCCAAGTATTGGGCTGATTGCCACTCAAATTAGTTGCAATCAATTCCATTTTGACAATCTCAGTGCAATTTTACTGATTCCTCATAACAGTTCTGCCGAGGAGAGTGCGGGTACTAGAAGTGGGATCCAAAGTGGAAGGGCTATTTTCCAGCGCTCATCTACCACGTGAGTGAGATCGCCCTGAGTAATGAGGGGTATGGCTATCCTCTTTGGTACCTTCTTGCTTGGGAATGAAAAGATGGCCTGATTGACGCCCAGAGGACATTCACTGGGACTTACATTACCCTTTCCTTTTTCCAAGAGAAGAGCCTCATCACTGGGAAACTGTACAAGAGCCACATTTTTGTGCGCCTTGGGTAACTTGATCACCATTGCTGACGCGGGTTTTTGGGGGAAATGGAGAATCTTGGGGTAGGATATGCTGAGCGCTTTGACCAGGTTCATGCAATTTGCACAATCACATGCCTTGCCCCAACTGTTCTCATATGCTGGATATTCTTTCCAAGCCACAAGATATTGAAAGGAACGTCACGATTTCTGGGATGCCAGGATAGCCTCTTCCTCAGCCTCTTCCCCATTTTTGACGATGATCAGTTCCAGATCCATGGGAATTGCACCTTTGAAGGGTGGCAGCTGGGAAACTACCGGGCTTTGGGGGAAACGGAGAATATTGGAGTGGGATATGTGAAACGCTTTGACCAGGTTCATGAAATTTGCGCAATTGCATGCCTTGCCCCAACTGTTCTCATAGGCTGGATATCCTTTCCAAGCCACAAGATATTGGATGGAACGTCGCGATTTCTGGGATGCTAGGATAACCTCTTCCTCAGCCTCTTCCCATTTTTGACAATGATCGGTTCCAGTTCCATGGGAATTGCACCTTTGAAGGGTGACAGCTGGGAAACTACTGTCCTTTGGGGAACAAACTCATTGCAAGTCGAGATGTCAGACCCTACTGACATGGGCAAGATAGCCACAGCAACTATGATGTATGGGTTTAAAGTTTTGAGAGGGATGAGACTAATGTGGGCAGGGAACATCTTCTTTATGACTTGATTCAGTTGGAATGAAGGGACCATTGCTGCGCCAATATCTACGAGAAAGGCAGAAATGTTAGAGATTGATGGTTGGTCAATTATGTCAAGCGGACAGCAAGTAAGAATTAGACTGGCCTGCCAGCCCAGATGCCAGAGCATCCAAGTGGCAAACCAGAATGCCAGAGGCACTGCTGCTGGTATGACAAATATGGAACTGAAAAGGGAGCTTAATTCTCAACAGATAAAAACGGGATTTTGGGGAAGTTTTTTTTATTGGAAAATTTAAGGAAGGAGAATCAACCAACAATTTTCTCAGTGCGATGCACCTGATTAAATAGTCATCACTTTTGAGGGAAAACAAGCTGGGATTGGGTTCTGAAAGTTCGACCTAAGTGGCAAATTATTCAGGAAATGTGCAGGTTAGTTCCCTGGGGACCAACTTCACAAAATTCAGTGGTGGGCCGAGTTGTGGTCAGTTTGACCTAAGTGGTGAACTTTTTGGGAATGTGCAGGTTAGTTCCCTGGGAACTGACATCGCAAAATTTGGCAGTGGGCTGAGTTGCGGTCAGTTTGGCCTAAGTGGTGAACTATTTTGGAATGGGCAGGTTAGTTCCCTGGGGACCAACTTCACAAAATTCAGTGGTGGGCCGAGTTGTGGTCAGTTTGACCTAAGTGTTGAACTGTTTGGGAATGTGCAGGTTAGTTCCCTGGGGACCAACTTCACAAAATTCAGTGGTGGGCCGAGTTGTGGTCAGTTTGACCTAAGTGGTGAACTGTTTGGGAATGTGCAGGTTAGTTCCCTGGGAACTGACATCGCAAAATTTGGCAGTGGGCTGAGTTGCGGTCAGTTTGGCCTAAGTGGTGAACTATTTTGGAATGGGCAGGTTAGTTCCCTGGGGACCAACTTCACAAAATTCAGTGGTGGGCCGAGTTGTGGTCAGTTTGACCTAAGTGGTGAACTGTTTGGGAATGTGCAGGTTAGTTACCTGGGGACTGACATAGCTAAATTTGGTGGCAGGCTGAGTTGCAGTCAGTTTGACCTAAGCGGTGAACTATTCAGGAATGGGCGGGTTAGTTCCCTGGGGACTGACATTGCTAAATTTGGCGGCATGTTGAGTTGCGGTCAGTGGCATTGCATCAGGTGCAATGCCCAATTTGATGGCAGGAATCTGCCCATCAGGGGTGTCGCCTGATGGATTTGGGAGGGGGATTTTTCAATCATCGTGTAAACTGAATCACAACTTTTGGGCATTTCAGCCAATAGCTTGGACTTCATACCTTTTCAACCATCTGAAACCTGAGTATTGGGCTGATTGCCACTTATATTAGTTGTGATCCATTTCATTTTGGCAATCTCAGTGCAGATTTTACTGATTCCTCATAACAGTTCTGCCAAGGAGTGTGCGGGTACTGGAAGCAGGATCCAAAGCGGAAGGGCTATTACCCAGCGCTCATCTACCACGTGAATGAGATCGCCCTGAGTAATAAGGGGTATGGCCATCCTATTTGGTACCTTCTTGCTCAATAATGAAAAGATGGCTAATTGACGCCCATAGGACATTCACCGGGACTTACAAGCAGATGTAGCTTCCATACCTCAACTAAAGTAGAAAAATAAGCTTATTGGGCACCCTAACTAATCATAGGTATTTTTAAAAGTTACAATTGATTCCTCACCACTCTGCTTGCACAAAACCAAGACTTTATTTTACTACAATTTAACTTTCCCCTGCAAACATGTGTAATAGAATCACTTATTTTTATATTACTCCTTGGTCACAGCACCACGGAAAAAGCGTTATTATAATAAGTTCATTATACATGGCCTTGCCGCTGCATCAGCATAACTTGTCTCTAATCATTTTAAATGTTTCCCTGACCTTCCAAACAATCACACAAATGTCCAATACTCCCAAGTGCAGTTTGGTTGCCAAGGATCTGGAACCATTAGAAACGTGTGACTTTAATTGGTTCATAATGAAGGGATTGGGTTTTTGATTGTTTGTAAAATGTTAGTTAATCTCAAAACTAGCACCATGTTGAATAAATCACCACCTAGAAACCCTACTTCCACTTTCAGTACAAGAAACTATGGTGTTAATTATTGTTAGTTAATTACAGGATTAATTTTAACCACTTCAAAATATTTACTTTTTTCCAGGTATCTGTCATCATACATAATAACTATTATCTAGTGAAAACCTTCCTGTTCTAACTGAAATTGACGCCAAAGCATCAATTGATACACCGGTAAAGTTGAAAATGGTGCTCCCTGAGGATATGGACTTAATTGAATATTCATCACCACGTTTGTAGGTGATGACATAGGGACCTTCCCATATAGAGTACTGTTTACCAACATGTAAAGCGGTATGGTAATGATAGTTTTATACTCAATAAGAGACTTCAAATGTGGATAAAGACTACCTAATTGCATCTTCTGACTGTTCTTTTTTTAATGGTTTCCTGAAATTGGTCATAGCTTCTGAATGTAACTGAATAAATACATTGAGTTATTTCTTTAGTGCTTTTTCAGGATCTTCAGTATTGTCATCAGTGACTTCTTTCTTGATTAAGTCCAGAATACCAAGATCTTGTATATATAAAGCATTAGATAAAGACACCTCTAGAAATTGTAATAGCTAATTTTAAATGCCCTAAAAGCACTAGGATGGTATTTATCCCAATTTAATGAATCTGAGGAAGCCATATTATGAAGTATTGATACCAGAATACCATTTTTAATTATTTTCATTTGTTGATGGGTTAAAGGGTGCTAATAATAGTTTTTATATGCCCATAGTATTAGCTAACCCTTCACTACTATTGAGGTAATTCTTTTATAATTGCATAATAGAACTTTGGGACAACTGTGTTGATGAAGATATACTGATATAGTAAGTTAGCAATAAAACTTTTGCAGTTTAAGATGAAAGGCTATTGCTTCAATCTATTTTTTAAAGTGGTCAATTCTTACCATATTGTACTAGTTTCCTTCTAAGAACTCCAACAGTGGACCCACAACATCAATGCTTATAGTATGGAACATCTGCTCAAGTGTCTTTGGCTAATACCTAGACTTGGCCATGAGCGGTGATTTTCTCTGGCAGATTATACGAAAATAAAATACTTCAACGGCTGAGTCCATAATCTTATACCAATAATACTATCCCTTGTCTATTAATAGGTTTTTTGAGCTTCTTTATGTCTGATTGTCTGATGGGCTTTCATAATAACAGGGACCTGTTCAGAAGGTCTAAGTTATGATAATAATTCTACCTTAACCTTCTTATATAGAAGTCTGTATAATATCTTAGGGTTTCATGTATTTCTTTTCATCACCTTTTATAATTATTAATCTTTGTCCGCTCCAATGAGTCAGGTTTCATAATTAAGTCGTGTAAACGCTCATCTTTGTTATTGTCCAAGAGAAGCAAGGGTAGTATATAGAGGCCATACACATACATGTGCCTAGATACCAATCTAAAGATTTTCATCATACCATAAGCTTGTAGCTATAATGTTCAATAGGATAGCATTTCAGTTGTATCTTCCATATCTTATCCTTTTTGGAAAATCATGATCCTTAGTTACCATTAAATTTGTCCCAAATAAAAAGGAACAATAATTATTCACCGCAAGTAAGACTTCTAGGAGCCCCTTTTTGGTTTTGATATTGTCTCATTAAGGTTTTAATAAAGTCTTTATGTAATATGATAAAGGATGATCAATGTCATCTTTTCAAGATGAGCTATTAAAGATCCCACGGAGATAGCAGAAGCAATTTATATACAGTATGAGGGTATTTTTTAGTCATAGTAGCGCAAATTTAGTCTCTTAACAACTCTTATTTAATTTAAAAAGTGGCCTTCTGCTTGGCTCTCCATACAAATGGAGTATTCTTAGCCAAGAGATGAACAAGAGGTTATTAACTTGAGCGAAATTAGGTATAACTGATGGTAGTATCCCATCATCCATAGATCACTAGAATGTCTTGAAGGCTTCTTTATTCAAGGTTTTTAGATAGTTTCAACTTTATCATGAAATAGTTGGTCGCTTATCATGATATAGAGTGTCCTAAAAAGTCCAGTTCTAGCTGAAAGAAAGTAAAATTAAATGGATTGAGCTTAATACTTTCCTCACATAACTGTTCAAAGCTGAATTTAATTATTCTATATGATTAATGAAAGTTAATAAAATACAGTGATATCATTGAGATAGACTATTAACCATTTTGTGTCAATAGAGTGTCTTTAACTCTCACGTTACCAGCAAGGTGGCGCAGAATTCACAGACACACTGCAAGAGAACCAGTTACCAGTAATGAAGGGAATAGGGCACCTCATATGGTGCCGGAGCAGAGGGGACCCAGGGCTAAGGTAAAAAATGATGTTTATATAAATATTTAACTAAAAAACAGCAAAACCTGGTTGGACCCTTAGGAGGAGTCCATAGCCAAGTGGCGATTGGTGTCAAAGTTCTTGGGTGCCTCGATAAGGAGGGGATCAGGATGGCCCAGCTGCGCACCAGATTCTGTTGTTAATTTTGTTAAAAGGAAGTATCCTAGGTTGTTTAGTCCTCTTCAAAGAGGTCCAAGCTCAGGTTCGCCCAAGGGCCATGTGTCAGAGCAAAGCCTGACATGAAAGATATCCCTGATATATCAGCTCTTATTAGTAAAATATATGATATATGCAATCAGCTTAAACAATCAAAGATGATAGCAAAATCACATAGCAGAATGAATAATGAGTCAGAAGAGTCGATTCAAGCCTATCAAATATGAATTGAACATCGGAACACCTGGGTCAGTTCTTAGTATTTCTACTAGGCAGTTAACTACTAGTCTAAGCTTTGGTTATCTAAGACAGAAAGAGTTTAAAGAATCTAAAGCTAGATAAGAATCAAGTAAGCCATAAAGCTAGTTCAATTAGTCTAAAAAGTGTATATATAAGCTGAATATTTCTAAAATCATTCCTTGCAGTCAATAAAGTTAAGATGCTTCTAAATACTTATTTGATTTACCTGCTTTTGATCTTTAGTAAAGTACAAGGATCTTTGTTATCAAGCTTATATCAATTTAACAACCCTGAAAATCCAACTATTTCCACTAACCAAATTTCACAATTACCCACTGTCACTGGTATCTTGGCCTTAATAGGGGTTGGACTAGCTGAAGCTCTACAACCTAATATTAGGGCCCAACAGACCTTCATTCACAGATGTCATATTTTTTATCCGCATCCTACCCTTGTATATTGGACTCTTAGCTCAGGCATGGCAAGTTCACGAGTTGCTATGCCAGACTGGGCTAAAGATATTCCAGTCCCTGACACCATGCAAACAAAAACGTAAAACAAATGGGTTTTCTATTAAGAAAAGTTGACCAACAAGGAGGGTTGCTCTCAAAGGTAACATTATTAGACGTGGGAAAGAAACCTAAATTGGAGGGAGTGATATCAAGCATAAACGGGCCAATAGACGCACACTAACATTGGCCATGGTACTGTAACTTGAGATAGTCTGAACCCAAGTTATGATCGTAAATGAATTCTTAAGATTTGATAATATTAATTAGTATGGATTTTAAACCCTATTCTTCATGCAGCTGAATTGAACCATCGTTATTAGTAATATATCTGGTGCATTTTAACCCTTGCTGAAACACAGGGACAAGCATCACGCACGTTCCCAGGACCAACCTGGGCATATCTGGACTGGACCCAGCATTGGTCCATGGTATGATTTAAGTCAGGGAGGCCTTGCAACGTGACCTTTTTGGCCTCCTGACGTCCAGCTTTATGTTTTCAGTCTGTGCTCTCAATCGTATCATGTAACCATGACATTCTGAGATCTTTCATGATGTGATCCATTGCTCTTTGGAACAAAGCAGGTGTGTTAATCTTTGTAATAAGCATGTAAGATGAATAAAACCTCTGTGCAGATAAACGCACACTTTTCTTGGTCTTTGAGGGACAGGTCCATTTTTTCCAATATCTATTAACTAAGTCCACTGCTAAAGAAAGTTCAATCCATAAAGATAGGCCAAGGCATCATCTATGCGTTGAATCAGATAGGTGTTCTCCTTAGTAAATATAGTTAACTTTTAGTAATCCAGCACAATTCTAATCCCGCTATTTGCTTTTTTATTAAGAGGAGTGGAGATACCCAAGGGCTCTGAGAGAGAACCATTTAGCCAGCATCCAATAACTGTTTCACTCAATCTCATTTTTTACCCTTAATTTTTGACTTTCAATATGTCTTTGATCTTTTTTAGTACTAATGGGGACCATACCAAAAGGGGGCATCTACTTATTTTTATTTGTGGGGTGCCAATAAAAGCCTAAAAATAATGAAACTCCCAATATGACACTTCAGCGGTAAGCCTAAGCAGACATTTCAGATGGGTAAGGGGGTCAGGGGGATCACCGTACATTGTGGGATTGAGGCCATGAGAGAGAGCAGACAGAATGGGTGTGGGGCACCAGCAGCATAGGGCAGAGTGTAAACAAGAATTTTAATTTGTCATCCAAAAGGCATGCAGTATGCATTTCTCAATGTATGGGTGATCTGAAATCAGAATACTTGGTGAGTTCTGGCGTAAAAGAAAAGTTTTTTATTTGTTGTCAGGTTTAAGGTAGTTTATTTTAAACAATGTCAACTTGGCAGAAGTGGTGAACGAGTGGCCTTCAGGAAATGCAAGCCTTTAAAATTTCAGTTAGGGCTTCCTCAGGGAAATCAGCCAGAAAATTCAAACAGGAAATTCTAATTATAAGCGGCTCCATGACCACGTGGAATGCATGGCAAATGAGAACGTTGGAGGGGGCAGCAGCCGTTTTGACAGCAAGATGATGGTGCATATGGTAAACTTGATAGCCCTTGCAATGTAGAAGTGGCACTGAGTGTGGATTTGGGAGGCTTAAAAAATCTGTTTAATCAAAATCAGGATCAGCTTCAAATAATTTGTTTATCCTCATTAACCATTTTAGAGAATTTAAATGGACTTTAGACTGGTAAACACAGTCAGACATAGGAGCTTATTGGTTAGATTTTGGAGCAGATGGCCTTTGAACCTCTGTCTAGGGTGATTGACTGGAGAGCAGAGATTAACTCCTGAACATTGTAAAAAATTTTACCTGATTGGCTGTCATAGCAGGATAATTGTCTGCGGCAGTTATGGAGGGGAGAGAGGATTGGACACCGCTCAAAAAATTCAGTTTGCATGGCAAGGGGCCACCGCCAAAGGGAGAAGGAAGCCACTTTAGCTTTTAAATAAAGTCACTTATGCTTTGAGTAGTTTACCCAAAGTACCAGGGGAATATGTTGTGACCATCCTTAATCCAGGACCAGAATGTGTGGTCAGGGGCTGAGTAGACCATGGTATGGGGGAATAGTTAGATGAGTGTCCCAAAGGAAGGAACAGATAGTTTAAAAGGGGCAAGGCCCTGCGAGGCAGCTGCCCCATTGAGAACCACAAACTGGAGGATGGGATTGACGCCGTAAGCACCCACCCTCCAGAAGATCCTAGCAGAGTTGGTCAGGTAGAGGGTTGGGCAGGTCAGAAAACTGTATTACCAGAGTAGCATCCACTTTAAGCCAAATTTAGGTGATGGGGATAGGAGTGTTTTTATAGACTAGAAGCATAGTCACCGCAATCATAACCTGGGATTCACTAGAGAAGCCCAGATTGATGTATCCCTTTAAGAGGCGAGTATATGAAAATGGTGGGCTTAACATTGCTTGGATCATCTCAATGATAAATGCACTAGTGTATGAAAAACGGTTCCCATACTCAACACAAAGGCTGAAGTGGAGGTTACTTCAGTGAGCACCAAGGGGCTACAAAGAATAGCTGGGAGCTTTAGAGATGCTGATCTAGGTCCTGTGGGGGACAAATCAACAGGTGGGATGGGGATAACAGATACATATTGAGTGCACTTTAACACCAGCCAAAAAGCGCCAGAAGGTGGCACACCACCACCCACGTAGGGGCAGCAGGCGTTGAACTCAACATTTAAAATTTTAGTTCAATGAAGAGCTTTAGTTGATATATTAAAACTTACAAATTTTTAATCAATTAAGTGATTAAAGCAAAAGAAAGATTTTTGGCTTTGATCAAAAGGGCTTTATTAACCAACGTCAATGATTAAGTCCAAATTTTCTTAGGGCTTTAGTAGATTTCTGATGCTGAGACGATTTCCTTATATTCTTCTAAAAGTTCATGGACTTGCTCAAGTTCCTCCTGGTTTGGTTTTTCTTGGATATGTGGTCTTGAGGCATTTCATAGATTAGGTTATCAGCTGGTAACCACATATAAGTTTAGATTACCAATGCAGTGGATTTTCTCATTATCATCAACAGTAGCTATCTTCCAATTATATTTTTTGGCGCTTTTTCAATATGATCACTTTCTTAGTTAAGTTCCCTAAGCAAATTTTGATTGGCTGCTGACAAGTTGGATATAATATTCCATGTAAAGCATGAGGTTCTAATATACTGACGCAATTAACTCTATTGATATGCAACAACCAGTTTTAAGGTATTTTGATAGAGATGGTTGATGACTTACTCGCTGTTCTCCAAGTTCAAGCTTTACCCTTCAAAGTCATAGAAAGGGATATTATCAGAGCCATCTACTGACTCTGAAGTTTTTCAAAGATTGGCCTGAAGTAGTATCATGAGGAGATAAAGTGGAAATAGGGTATTAGACCATATAATAGTATTTCTTCTTGATATATTTTTACCCAACATCATATTTACTTCTTAGTTAAGGGGGAGAAGGTATGCTTCCTTATTATGTTAGCATTATTATATTTTGATCATAAATTGATATAATTTCATATTTTTGGGTATTAAATGAAAAAGTAGGAGCTAATTAACTTACCTTTCTAATGCAAAGTAACAGAGATGAGTATGCACCTATGGCCTTAGTGTTACTTTAAACAGAAGCTTTAATTTAATGAGAGTATTAATGCCTAGAACCAACAAGATCTTCTTGATAAGGGGAGGATATAACATTATTTAGAGACCTGGTACCCAAGCTGGCCATGATTTAAACCTTTCTGTTTAACCACCTTGTCAGGAAGTTGATATAACTGGATGATACGCTACCCATACCAGCAGATCACAGGGGAATCTAGATGAGTCTTGAGATTTATGAAAAGGGGACACAAGAATTATAATTGAGCAAAATGAGAACATTCAGCAAATCGAGATGAATTAAGCTGAGATTTGATATGAATGAGAGCAACTTGAGAAAAGGAAGAAGGATAGAAGATACCAATCCAAGGATGCATTCAGCTGGGGAATCAAGGTATAAAGAGCTTGATGGAAGATTAAAAGGGGATAGTCTTTTAGGAGGAAGAGGAAGCGCAGAACAGTCTGCGAGACATCTAAAAATAAAGGAAGAAATAAGGGGCAATAGCTCCATATATATTTTATTTAGTTTTATTATAAGAATTGGCGATCCTCATATTGTTCAATTGGGTTGCTCAGTGGCTATACCCTGTACAAATCCAACTCAGCGACAGCGGACCTAGATGCCAAGAAATTAACAGTGGTGCTCACTACAGGGGGCCACTTAGCAACTATAGTGGGGAAGATATAATGACAAATCCTCATTTGTTCTGACCTAACCTGATTGGGCTCCAAGCACAGCATGCTGAAGAAGCTCAGAGGACACCCAACTTGGAACCAGCTTTATTTACTGTTACCAAACCAGGGGATGATGATTTTATGATTACCGTGCAATTTAAGAATTTCCCGGAGCTGACAACTAACCAACATGGACGCTCCACAAATGTGACTCCACACAATTAAGAATTATTATGGAATGGTTGTTGCGCGGGTATCGCCTATATGAGGATGAGAGTGGGGAAAAATGCCGTGAGTTTGTTTTATAACCAACGCGATCAAGAAAATTAATATGCGCTGTACATGTCTTATTTGGATGCCACTACTACAGGGTTAACTCACCACCTCGGTACTCACAGAATTGAGGAATACTTGGTCGCTTATGTGCAACCTTAGATTCGCCAGCTACTATGTGTCTTGGCTCGCCATAACATTGAAATTGGAGATGTGTTGCAGTTTGCTCAAGCACAACAGCATGATACTCACCTCCTGCTGGACCACCTTGATCATTCGTTCTTGGAAATACAAGGGGCGCTGGCACAGATGGATCATTGTGTCAGGGATGTTCGCCGTCAATTAGACCTTCTAGTACCACAGTTCAACTCAGAATTACCTTGAGTAATAAGAACTACTGGAACAGCATGGCCTATCTGCAGAGTGAATTCAGGACGTGACAACCTTGGGGAATAATACTGAGCGCAGTATGATGGAGCTAGCTAAATGGGTGGAAGCTCTTGAAGCCATGATTGCTCAACTCAAGGAAAAAATGACCCTGATGGAACTGCAATTGGCGGACCAAGTCAGCTCTCTATTGACAGAATTAGATCAACTCTATATCAAATGGAATACCCAGCAAACGTCTGATAATGCGCTTATTCTTAGGTCAACGTCCACCAAGTATCTCCAACTCATTTGTCAAGTTACACGACTGGAAGTCATTAGTCAGGCAGAATGCTAATGAGCCTCCCTTCTCCCTATCAGTGAGACAAGTGAGTATGTGGACATGCAAGACTGCATTGATACCATTCAAAGGGCCAATGAGGAATTGGCGTGGGAATGATCTTTCCTACTTAACCAAATAAACAACACCAAACAGCAAGCGGAAAATGCAAGACAACAACAAACCCACCTGCAGAATAGAATTGAGGAAGTTCTTTTGCGATTACAAACTATGGAACAAACACTGAATGAGGAAAAAGAATTACGCCAAGAATTGCAATGGCAATATAACATGCTGCAACAAGAATGGCAGGATGGACGGTGTAGATGTGCTTCAGTCAAAACGGAACAGCTGATTAGCAAACAATTCATGGGGCATACCGGAGCCTGGGGAAATAGAGCAGTTAGTGGCAACTTGGGGGAAGAATGTTATGGATCAGCAAATGAGTATCCATCAGGTGGTACGACGGACCCCCCACGTGATGACACTTCTTCTGATTCTGCTTTGATGAGCTCAAGCTCATCCAGACGGTGGCATTATAACACACCAAATGATGGTCACATAGTCGCTCCAAATCCAGTTCACCTGCCCCTTGCAGCAGAACCCAAGAGCCGAGTGAATTCATCCATATTGAAAAGTTACCTCCCTTCAGTTGTAACAGAAACCTACACGGGTATTTTAAACGTTTCAAATTTGCTGTGGAAGGGGCTACTGATCAACGGAAAGAGAAGTTGTTACTGTCCGCTTTAGATGTGGAAAGCGCTGACCAAGTGATCTGCTATCTTCCAGATAGCTTGGTGTCATACACACAAGTAAAAGCAATAGTTATCTGGCTGTTCGGAGGTGCTAACAAGATGTCTTAATGGAAAGCCAAATTTATAACTATACAGTTTAACCAAAAAAAAGACCTTGTCAGAATTTGACAAGCAGTTTTCAGCAGAAGCTCACGTTTTACTTGGGCTAGTATTTTAACCACTGAGGATATAGGTATAGTAATGATGGTGGCAGTCAAACCATATTGGGAACTATAAAATGCTATGTTCCATGTGATGGATGGGGATACTGGCCTCATTCAAATTGTGAACGCCTTATGTCGACTCTCTACCATAAATGGCGCCCCCAATGTAGCCTGAAAACTCTCCGTTGCCCCCGCTCCATCCTTTTTTTAAATATTGGGTGCAGCAACTGGGTTATCAGCTGCTGGAACGTAATCATCGCTCATATGAGTCAGTAGACCCTTTCCATCCCATGTATGCTTCACCAGTTTGACCGCGACCATGGAACCTTACCAGCAATACTTGACCTGGTCCTTCCAGCCCAAATTATATATGTGCACCTTTTATGAACACTTGCTTCCAGTGCGGACAAAGAGGGCATTATGCAGTCAATTGCCCTAGTAAACCACAAGTGTACACAATACCAACTTTGAAAATGAGCAGGGAAAAGCTCAAGCAGAGTAGAGACGGGATGCTCTACCTCCGCTAAGCTCAATTCACTAGTCCCTAATACCTGCCAACCAACTTTACAAGTAGAAATCAAACCATAATCGGATGATTTGTTATACCAGCAGCTTTCACTGGATACCCCTGCTTCTGCTTCCAAGAGTAAGTTCACCCAATCAGGCTGAGCTCTGCCAAGATGTGCAGAAACCATATGCGTGGCAGATACTGAAACAGACTGGCACCAGTAATGAGGATTTTTCACTGAACGTCGCTCATTTAATAGGGGTTAACATAGCTATTCCAGTGGAAAAAATCACTAGTGAGTATCCTCAGGTCGGCAAGGGTATTTCTTCCTTTTTAAGTAACACAAGGCCCTTGAACGTACAAGTAATAAACTCTGATGATTCTTCTCACTCAGAATGTACTTATTGCGACATATTCGTTCAAAACACAAAAATCCGCACAATCATAGACACGGGAGCGCCTGTGAACATAGTCTCCACCCAGTTAGTGGCTAAACTTATGTTGAAACTGGATGTGAATAATCGATTAGTATATGGGACATCAGTAACGCATAGCACTGTGTCAGAAGGAGCATATAGCGCGTTGCCCCTACAATTTGGTTCAGTCCAGGTGTCTGCTCCGGCGGTGGTCTTGCCAAATAACCACTATGATATGTCAATCGGCGCAGCTTCCATGAGGAAATTTGGCGTTGTGATAGATATGGCGGAAGAAACCCTTACCATGTTCAGCCAACAGATTCCAGTATATTTTTCCTCTGGTGGAATCCCAACGGATCCAGTCCACTCCAGTCAGGTCAATATAGCATACAGTGACGGAGTGATCCCTGTTCACTATAAGCAACTGAGTTGGAGGACCAAGATCCTTCCCAACCAGATATATGAGTATAAAGAAATACTGCTTCGAGCAATGCGCCCTTTAAACTTACCATCTGGACACCAGGGCATAATAGGGACTGGTTTGAAATCAAAGTCCATAAGGGACTGTATGGAGAAATCCTGGCGCCTCATCAGCACTCGCAGCTAGAACCATACGTGGCTCCAGGGCTATTGTTTTCTGGGAATGGGGAGGTGAAGGTGTTGCTCGCGAACCTACAGAAGGAGACAATAATGATTAGGCGGCACCAAGTAATGGCTTACCTACACTTCGTCCCTATTGGGGAAGTTCAACGTATTCATGATTTTGGCTCATGGGAAGATCTTGGACTACCAGCTTGCTCCTCATTAGGCGTACTGACTGTAGTTCTGTGAGAAGTGCTTACAGGACTATCGGCAGATAAGCAAGATATGGCTATGGCCTTATTTGAAAAGTATCGGTATATCTTTGCAAATAATGATCATGACTTGGGGTGCGCTCAAGGAGTGGTACATCAGATTGATATGGGGGATCACCCTCCCATTTGTTAGCGTAATATTAGACGTTTTAGAGCAGCAGAAGAGATTGTCTCCGATGAAGTGGATAAGCCTATTGAGTAAGGGATGCTAGAGCCATCAAACAGTCCCTGGGCATCACCTGTGCTCATCATAAAGAAGAAGGATGGCTTGAATTGGGTGGTTATTGACTATCATAAACTCAATAATATCACGAAGAAGGATTCTTATCCTCTTCCACAGATTGATGATGTGTTAGACCAATTGGGTGGGTCAAACTATTTTTCCGCCATGAATTTGTTCTCAGGGTACTGTCAGATCAAATTGCCACCAACGGAATGGGAGAAATGTGCGATCTTCACCTCAAGAGGGTTGTTCCAGCCAACGCGCATGCCGCAAGGATTGTGTAATGCTCCAGCTACATTCCAGCATGCCATGGATACAATTTTAGGTGATTTAAAGATGTCCTGCATCTTAGTTTACCTTGACGACATCAATGTGTTTTTGCAAACGTTCACAGAGCATCTGGCCCACTTAAAGCAAGTGTTTCAGCGCCTTGCTGCTGCTAATATCAAAATTAAGCCTCGTAAATGCTATTTCTCCAAAGAGCAATTGGAATACCTCAGTTTTTTTGTGGATTCAAATGGGCTTAAACCACAGCCGGCTAAAGTGGAAGTGACAGGCAAGATGACAGCCAGAAAATAAGTAGGACATTCAGGAGTTTCTAGGAATGGTTGGGTATTATTGATGGTTTAATGTCAATTTCAGTTGTATTGGGGCACCGCTTTTTGAGCTATTAAAGAAAAATGCTCCTTTTGATTGGATGGAATGATGCCAGAATGCTTTCAATGTATTGCGTACTGCATTAGCAAGTACACCCATATTGCAATACCCAACTTTGATAAGCCATTCATAGTACAAATGGATGCATCCTTAGCTGCTATTGGGTAGTATTATCCCATAAGGATGATGACGGTGTGGAACATCCTGTCGCCTTCTGTAGTCAGAGCTTGAATTGCCATGAAAGAAACTACACTGTAACTGAGCGGAAGTGTTTAGCTGTGATCTACGCTTATAAACAATTTCAGGTATATTTGCATGGGGTAAGATTTCAAGTAGTGATGGATCACGCTTCCTTGTGCTGGCTACAGAATCTGCGTGAACTGGAAGGACGGCTTGCACATTGGGCTCTGAAGCTGCAAGCTTACAATTTTGAGATATTACATTGACCGGGGCAAAACATCAAAACGCGGATTGTATGTTTTAATTGCCCATGGTCACTATCACAGCGGATCTTGCTGATATAATGTATGAAAAAATGATGGTGAACAAATACCAAGATGAGCCGCCGCAAGTGATCAAGGTGTTAGATGGACTCAGGGAGGGTACCTTCGTGCGAGGGGGAGAATTATACAAGCAGATTGGAGACTTGACGCTGAATTTTCCTAAGCCTTCAAATAGACCCTCAATAATTATGGATGCTCATCGGGCTGTAGGCCATTGTCAGGGACTGGTGTACTACTGACCTGGTTGGGGGTAGCTAACCATAAGTTAGCATAACCAAGGGGTTTAGCCAGTATGACAAGGACATCAGAGGTGTCCAGGTATAAGGTATGGTGGGTAAGCTGTTATGGGAGTTGCTTAAAGACATGGCTTTAAAAGGAGAAAGTTGGAAGGGAGTTTCTTTTATGCTGGGGTGGTAGATCGGTAATGATAACACTTTAGTAAATAAACTTAATAATGTTTGCATTATAAAAATAATTTTGTTGACCGCAAAGATTAACCAAATGAATGCCTTAGTTTTATATACCCTCCAACTTCATGGACTTAACTAAGCTTAATTGATTTTAAACAGTGCACTATTATTCTATGGAGCTTATGGGATTGCAACTTGCATGTGATTTTGAAAGGCAGTGGGAATCGTCTCAGTCTCATCATAAATTCGTTTTGATGAGATTAATTGACTAAATACTATTGCAAATGAAGTAATTTAAACGATTAACTAAGTATTTTCACTACAATCATTAATTTGATATGCAATTATTCGATCTAACTTCATCACATATCATATTATCTGACTGACAATATCTATAATCTCAGGAATTCCACTAATGTCAGGATTTTTCTGACAGCCATGGTGGTTTGCAAAAGACGCTGGAGTTTTTGTGGCCCTGATACTTCTGGGAAAGCATGCATTATGATGTATTAGAAACTATTAGCTGTTGCCATCAATGTCAAGTTGAAAAACCTTTCCATAAGAAAACCAACTATCAATTAGTGAAGCCCCGGTTCACATGGCACACCATTTCCATTGATGTAGTGGGACCTCTGCTGACTAGTGCCAATTGATCTAAGTATATAATTGTTACCATCGATCATTTGACACAATGGGCGGAGGCCAGGGCTATTAGCGACTTAGGCGCGGTCACCACTGCCAAGTTTATTATGGAATGTATTATACAGCAGCATGGCTGTCTGCAGTTCATCCTGAAGGACAACAGAACCAACTTTAATTTGCATATCCTGCTAAAGTTAAACGAGTTGGTGGCCATTCGTGGGGTTTTCGACCACCCCCTTTCATCCATAATCAAATGGGATGGTGGAGCGAGTTGGTGGAACCCTAGTAAACATACTCTGCAAATTGATAACGGACTGGCCCTCGGAATGAAGTGCTATTTTTTCTACCACTGTGTTTTCTTATAATATCAGCTATCATTCTGCCCCTGGTAAGAGTCCCTTTCAACTGTTGTATGGATGACATCTGGCTCTGCCTGCCTTGCTATATTTGTGTGTAGAGGACACTTGTGGTGTGAATCCCCAGCGATATCTGAGGCGACTCATGGATATATTGATCAAGTTTCAAACTGAAGCCTACTCCACCAGTTTGGCTAAGAAAATTTGTGACCAGGTGGCTGACCAGAAGCACTGGAGCAGGCTTCCGTTGTTTGCTGAAGGGGATTATGTGATATTCCACGACCAGCATGGATTTGGATGAAAGAATAAGCTCTCCAACATTTGGGTTGGCCCATTTGAGATTATTAAGAAGACTGGTATGGATATCTCCACAATCAAGGAACCTTCTGGGGGTCAGATTATCAACTGAGTCCATGCTAAGTTCCTTAGAGCGTACAAACAGTAAGAGCCTATTGTTCAGTCAAAGGGGGGGGTAATGTCAGGAAGTTGATATGACTGGACGATATGCTACCCATATCAGCGGATCACAGGGGAATTGAGATGAGTCTCGAGATTTATGAAAAGGGGATACACAAATTATAATTGAGCAAAATGAGAACATTTGGCGAATCGAGAGTAATCACACCAAGATTTAATACAAATGAGAGCAACTTGAAAAAGGAAGAAGAATATAAGATACCAAGCTGAGGAGTATCTGGCTGAGGAATCGAGGTATAAAGAGATTGATGGAAGATTAAAAGGGGATAGTCTTTTATGATGAAGTGGAAGCGCAGAATGGTCTGCAAGACATCTAAAAAGTAAGGAAGAAATAAAGAGCAATAGCTCCATATATAGTTTATTTAGTTTTGTTATAAGAATTGGCGATCCTCATATCATTCAAATGGGTTGCTTAGTGGCTATACCCTGTAAATCCAACTTGGCGACAGCGGACCCAGACGCTGAGAAATTAACACACCTCAACCTTTGTTATAGTTCCTCTAAAGCAAAGTGGAAAAGGCCAAGACTCCTTTAAGGCGAAAGGTACATTATGTTTCTGCTTTTTAAGGGTATTTCTCTTCATTTTAACTAGGCCATGGACTTGGGAGATAGATCTGATTAATAAGGCTAGAAATGGTCAACATCACTTGCTATGTCGACAGCTTGTGGGAGTATAAGGACTTTAATGAGATTTATAACTTCTGGAACTTGAGCTTTGTCAGTGTTCCTGGTGTTTAAGCTTTATAGGATACTGACTAATGCGGGTGTGCCTAGCATGTGTTACATTGTATCTTCTTGAACTTTAAGCTTTTTTTTAATAAAGTTGTTCTAAAGAATGTGAGATGATAGATATGAATAGTTTTGTTTCATGTACTTCAAACTGGTCAGCAATAGGGTTATCTGTCCCTAAGCTGCCTTGCTGTTTACCTGCTTGTACAGGGCTTGCTCTTATTGCAACGCTCTTATTATGTACAGATTAGAGCTCTTGCAGAAAATAAGGCTGGGGCGCTCTGATCCTTTAGGTTTTTATTCCTCAACTGTAAGGACTCTTGGTTTATTTTGGTCCTTTCTCACTTATTCAGTCTTGTAATATTGACAATACTAAGTATTAATCTCATAATATCTAGGCCAAGTTTGAAAAGCAGTATGACTGAAGTATGAAGATGGATATGTCAGGTTTGCTGAGTAATCTGGCTGTAAAATTGAACAGAGGCGTCGAATTCAGATGCATTGGTCAAAAAGCACACAAGAATAAAGGTGACTTTATGAGGACAGTAACTTGTATAGCTAAATAAACCTTATCTATTGTAATCAGGCATTACTTAATGAAAATTAAAAAACACGCTGTAGTATAGAACGCTGAAAGTAACTAAGGACTTGCATTGGTAATATCTTGGTCATTGTAGGCTTCCACAGCTACAGCAAGAACAGTAACCTTCTGAAATATCAGTCCCCACCTGATATGCTAATCAAAATCCTTTGTTTCCGTTGGTACAAAACATTTAGTAACTTATAGCATTTAGGAAATTCAGGTAAATGCACACTGATCTGAAAAGGCAGGGACGCTAAAGCTTGTGCTTGGGGAAAATTATTTTATAGTAGCAATCAGAAATATACAATCACAGCACTGGCAAATGTCCAAAGTAGTATTAAATAAAATATTAAAAATTATTTTACGCTGGCACAGGGCAGGGAGTTGATAAAATTAGTGATACAAATACCAGGTAATTGGGTGAGGTAATTGAAGTATTAGTTATATGAGAAAACTTACTATTGGGATTTTAAGGATTAAATAGTACTTAATAGCTACCATATATTAGAGGTGCTAAGGCAAGGTATACAATAGTAATTCAATACTACTGATTGGCAAAAATATGTAAAAACATGGCGTGGGGCGAGGTAATTCAAGTATCTTAACACTATGAATCGACAATAAGTAGTTAAAAATGGGTTGAAATCTCTGTTTACATTATTTTTAAAATAGAAAACTCTTTATATAAATTAATTGTTCAGATAGTTGGTCAGACCAAATCTCAACATTTCCCCCCACTTGATTAATCAACAGGGAACAAAAATAAGTGTGGGTTAACTAAGTTATTGAGAAGCTGCGACCATTTGCTAGAGCTCTGCTGGTACTTTTAAAAGAACTTTTCATGCACACAATTAATGAAATAGCTCTAAATAGGATTTTTAAAGTGCATGAATAAGCAGATATTTATTGATGAACTTAAAGGCCCTTTCCACAGGTGTTTTAATTTTCTAGTACATCCTAACTCATGGCTATTATAATAAAGGATCAATACCCCTATGGCATAGGTAAGTAAGGTCCAAAGTTACTAATAATTACACTTTTAAGGACTTGATTTTTAATTCAGTACATTAGAGTATGCTTCACTTTACAGATGGATTAAAGTATGCTTAAGTTTTTAAGGTGTCTAGTGGAACTCATGTTTCTTCATTGACACATGAGTATGGATTAGGAGTAGCAAGAGATGCTTCTCATCTTATAATTTAAATGGCGAGTGCCCTATTGCCATAAGATAGGTGATGTTATATGCAAAAATGGCATGTAAAGAAAAAAAATTCAGCTAGAAGGCTTGCTAGTGATTACATCTTTGTAATATACCAACATGAGTACTGTTTACTCGTCCTATAGTGCCATTGATCTTGGGGTGATAGGTTGTAGACAATACCCCTCATAAACCCATCAGATCATTGAATTTTGAAATTTATGAGCTTATAAAATAGTCTCATTACTGATTAAAATAAACATATGAGCAGCCAGTCCAATAAACAAAGCTTTCTGTATACAAATTTAGCCGTCATTTTAGCATCCAAGTCCTTCACTGCTTTGTCCACACCCATTTAATGACGTGGTCAATGGCCACAATTATACACTTATATTGTCCCCAACAGTTGGGCAATGGATTCACAATTACAATTGAGGCAGTGTACTAAGATAAAATAAAATTAACTAAATTATAAAGGTGGCTTTCTGTTAAGGGGCTTCACCTTAACATTCCTTACAGCAGTCAAAAGTCTCACTATATTAATTTTCACTGATTCACATTAATACAGTTATTTCAGCAGCTTAAGCGTCTTTTTTTGAATTTCCCAAACCCTCGCCTTAAGGACCACGATTAAGTTTGTTTGTTTAGTTGTCCTTAAAGTAAATATTGTTGCGCGTTTACATTCTTGTAAAAATTCCCATTATTGACAATGTCATTTCTATCAGCTTTTTCATAGTGCTCTGAACATCAAATAATTTATTGCTATAATCTGTAGTTGGCAACTTTATAACAGTTTTTTATAAAGATCAGCTGCTAAGGCCATAGTGGGCAGTCTAGAGAGGCAGTCAAATTTTTTGTGCTTAATACCATACCAGTGCTAAATTTAAATCTGTACAATTTTAGCTTATAAGCCATTGAGCCAGCCGCTTTTCCAGTTTCTTGAAATTTTGTAACCAATAAAGCAGAGCATGATCAGTCAATACTTTGAAGTGAACACCATGAAAACATAACCCATTTTGCTTATATTCATAGATGAAGGCCAGCATTCACTTTTCTGTTACAGTTTAAACTTGCTCATGTATATCTTAATTATGTCTACAGTAAGCTACATGGTGTTCAAGCACATCATATCCAAATTGTGATATACTTACACAACAGTATTGAGTGTATAGCTCCCATTACACCCATTAGGCTGAACATTATGCTACATCTCTTTTAGTCAAAAGGGGAATGCCCTCTAAGCACTACCGCTGGAGGAATAGTGGACTTGGGAATACCCTTGATGAGCAGTGAGTGGGCGCTGCCCCCTAGGCTAGTCATCTCTACCCTGGACTGACAGGTATTCCATCACTTTATTGTTATCATAATTCTTCCAAGACATGTTTGATTAAAATTAAGAGCATATTCCAAGAATTTATCAGGAAATCAGGAATCAAGATTGAATAACCAAAAGGAGTAACCTCTTCATGCTCTATTGAAAAAATCCCAAACTTACAAATCAACTATCCCATGGACATTACAGTCAAGCAAATTTACACAAACAAAATAACTTCTATGATCAGAGCAAAACTGTTTGTTCCCTCAAAAATTGGGGAAGATCGCCAGGTTGAACCACTGAAAGAGCTATCCGCCATTTCCAAAGCGCCAGAGAAAAAATACTGAGCAAAGACCTTGCACAAAGTTCTTGGTGTCCTAGGAAACTTTCATTCATCCTTTTTCATCAACATTTTTAATACACCTTTCCTCCTCCCCTTACCAATATAAAACCCAGCATTCTGCCATAGGCAGAGTGCTGGGTTATTTTACAATCTCTTTAGTAAAGCAATAATTTCCAAACCAGAATAAACTTTAAGGTTCATTATTTTTATAAATATTATACCATATAAAAGAAGACGCCAAGGGTGGTTAGCCGAGCGGGTAAAACTGCTTCCACCCCTAGTGCAGGTTTTGAGTTCAAAACCTATACTGGCTAGAAAACTTTCTCAGTGTGGTATATTTGTCCCAAGGTCGACCCACCTCAAATAATTTTTATAAGAAGATGCAGCAATGCTTGAGAGTCCTTGCTTGTTGATCTCCATAATGGCAGTGGAAAATTCCCTGGTGTTCTAAGTAATAATGTCCCTTAGTGGGGAAAATTGAGGAACCACTCTAGAGAAGTTGCAACAATCATTCATCTAGGAGTATATGCACACTGATTCTTGACCAAAATCGAACACTGAGGCTTCCAATTTAAACATTCCATACCAAATATAAAAGTAAAGAAAGTAATGTGGAGGATTGATATGTTGAGGATGATTGTAGAATTAGATTCATAATATGGTGACTGCTCCCCATTATCAGATATGAGTCCAGGACAACCATGATTTTGATACTAACACCCACCCAGGATAGTTAAAGAAGCTTCCATCACCAACCCAAACAGCCTCCCCTCAGTGTGATAGGCGTGGGCGAAATTACTATCAATTCTCAGTTTATTGATAAATGGGGCTGATGTTCATAGATCAGTATTTCCATCACCTGTCCCCATGCAGATCATATTTACAAATAATCATAATGTCATTGCTGTGCTGATTATGGATGCTACGTAGGTATTGGAGTAGCCTCAATGGAAGCCAAGTCTTCCCTTGGCACGTCAGGTGTCTGAAAGTGAGGGAGGCGTACTTTTAAATAATAAACAATATAAAAAAGAAGGTTAATGAGTTCTGGCGTTTTATTAAGACAAAAACTTAACTTGTTAGAAGCCAACTAGAATTTGCCATCCACTCAAAATGCACTCCAATTTTAAAAGAAATAGATAAAAGCTCACCTATTTTACTAACATTCTTAATGAACTGCAATAGTAGCCAATCATTCTCAAGAATACCTGAGCGTCTCACTTACTCATTGACCATGTCATTTCATCAAATTCTTTGATTTTTGCTTGCTGGGATGTAAGCCCTGCTTGCTGATAATGAACCCCAGATCTTTAATTTTTCTCAGAAAAGTTGCACTTCCATGGCTTGATTCTTGAGTCTACTTGGCAAGGCAGCAGAAAACTTCTTCCTAATATTAACAATGTTTGTTAGACGTTATAGAATAAACATATTTCATCCAAATAAAATAACATTCAGAATTTTAGCAAATCTTTAAACTATTATTCATGGCATATTAGAAAGATTGTGGGAGAATCACAGCTCTTGCAGCATTCATATTTAAATTTATTATGAGGCACGCCAACCAGGGGACAGACATTACCAAAGCACAGAAAGTGACAAAACAAAAATTGAACTAACTAGACCATCTAGTACTAAAAAAACTGAACTAACTAAATTCTCAGATTGAACGAAAATGACTGTTCAAAGAACGGGCAGAATGCAACAATTGAGAGACCTACCTACCAAGTGGGGCAGCGCTGAGGCGCTCATCCCACCATGGCGGAAGGGGAGGGGGATCAGGGGTCTCATTCTCAGTCTCATTTGCCTCTTCGGTGAGAGCACAAGCCAAGGAGAATAGCAACAGGGTGGGGTGATCAGCGACATGGGGAGTGAGGTTGGTAACAAGCGGCTGCTTGAGGAATTGGTTGTACATCAGCAAGTTGCTGATGTACTTAGCAAGGGTGGCCTCTGCTTTAATGCGGAGGGTGGGGAGCAGGGATAGAGAAGCCCTGGAGGCATGGGTTACCTGAGAGTTGGCTTGCGAGGTGGAAACACTCTCTGGATGGCCTCCTTAGCATGCATGTGGGCAATTTTAATGTTCAATTTGTGGCTTACGGGTGTGGATGGCTGGAGGATGGGGGGCAGGATTTCTGTGGCTAGTGCTGCAACTGATGACTCTGCCATTTCCCAGATGAAGGATACCTCAGGGTGAGTGGCTGCTGCTACAGTGAGCTGGTGGTCCAAGTGGAACTCCACAGCATCCAGTTGGGGAGCATATTATCATTGGGCGACCTGGATGGGAGTTTGACTCTGGATAAACTCGTCATATGTAAGTTTCAATGCCTCTATAAAATTACCCATCTCATCAGTTTCAGCCAATGAGGACCATGGGTTCAAATCAAACTCAAAATTTGGGTCTGCAAATTGAAGTGGTGTGGCTGGTGATTGCAGAATAACGTGCGAACCCACATTGGACCAAGCTGATCCCTGGTTGGATGAGGCGCAGGTGGCACTGGGCGAGGCGCATGTGGCACTTGCCTGAGGGAGGGGCTGATTGGCTGCAGCAGGCACTGAGGCAACAGGCTTTGGGGGAGGGAGGGTAGAGCTGTACCCCAAGTTAGAAAAGTAGTGGGATGTGAGGAAAATTGGGGGCCTTGTGATGACCGCGCTGGGTCCAAGGAAGTCGTGAGGGAGGGGCATTTGCGCTTTAAGTGGTTTAACTCAAAGCAGGAAGGACAGATTGTCCTTCCGCCCTCTACCCGGGCCCAGAATGAGTGGTTGGGGGCTGAGGGTATGATGGCGTGGGGTGGAATCAACAAAGCAATTTTTAAATTTATGGGGCAAATTGTGGCAAATGCCCAAGGCCCAGCTAGGCGGGTGGCCCCATTGGGGACCATGAACTGGAGGATGGGGTCGGAGCCATATGCGGCTAAACCATCCATTAACTCCTGATGGAGTATTGCGGGGGGAGGTGAGTGGGCAACCCTGCAAACTGAACCACCATAGTGGTGTCAGTAGGGAGCTGGGTGCATGTTGTTGGTATAGGGGTGCCCTTGAAAATCAAGGGCACAGTAGCTGCAGTGGCGGCATCAGCTTTGCAGGTGAAGCTGAGGTCAAAATACCCCTTAAAGGGGCAAAAGTTGATAAAGCTGGCCGGCTGCATCACCACCTGGGCCAGGTCAATAATTGCTCGTTCCTCATGTGGGAACAATCTTCCATACTTGACCCAAAGGCCAAAATGGAGCTGGGAGCAGGGGAAAATGAGTGGGATGCGAGGCACCACCTGGGTTCATGCCAGGTGGATGGCGAGATCCTTGGGCTGATTAAACTGGCCCAAGGACTTATTTGGACTGAATGATCCAGACTGAGCACGTTTTCCCACCAGATGAAAAAACTAGGTGGGGTTTTGCCGCTGCCCCACATTAGAGCAGCCGGTGGCAAATCTGATGTCATTGGGGGTTAAACGGCCATAGTTAGCGTTTGATCACTAATGGTTTTACTTACTTACTGTTTTATTAATAAAATTGCTCAAAAGTGACTTTGAGCGGAAAGAAAGTTTTTCCTCTTTTTTTAGTACTAGATGGTAAGAAAGTTTTTCCTCTTGCAGCATTCAATTAGGTTGATACTGTAATGAACAGTATCAATCTGCTCGTTGCATTTTGATTTATGTTTGGATTTTCTGAATCTAAATCAATTCATTTAAAAGAGTTTGGGTGTTTGTCAGGTTAGGGCGTTGGGTTGTGCCACACCTGAATTATTCATTAGGCTCTTGTGAGCTTAATCAATGGCTTGGGAGAGGCCCTGGAAGAGCGACTTTTAAGGTTGAGCCCACACAATTCTAAACTTCATTTGAAATTCTCTCTCCATCTCGATTCCCACTCTCACATGGGTTTCTCTGGTGGCCTTGGGGCTACCCTTACCTTATCTTACCTGATGATCTGCGCACAACAAGTTTTAGTATCGTTAATAAAAACTCGGGGTTTCAGGGCTTGATCTCCCTTGAGTATCCTTTCTTTTACTTGGTGTGTTTGTGGCATCATATTATTTGATCCTGTTCATCTGTGACTCTTTATTTAATAATAATTAAATAAGGTTAATTATGGGGTTTGTAACCTTACATCCTTATTTCATCTTTGCCTTGCTTTGAATTTCCATAAATCTGAAGTTTACTACCTTAAGAGTCCAGCTCACACTGGACATTCAGCATCAATTGCGTCGAACCTAAGGTAAGATGGCTATTGGAAACTGGGACATTTCTGACTGTTACATTATTCCAAAGTCAAATGTGCACTGCACGCCTCTGTCCCCAGTTCAGCTGACCTCAGTGTTCACTTGGTCCCAGTTGTCAAGGAACCAGCACTGGTGGGAGCCAGTGACTGAAAGCCAACCCTGGACCTGAAGTAACCATCAGCTGAAAATCCTGGTGGGGCCTCCCGCTCACTAGGAATCTAGAGGCACTGAGAGGACTTGTCCCAGCAGGGCTCCCTCACTAACAAATGGTCTACCCAGAAAGGGGATGGCCATCCAGCTGCGCTGAACTGCATGCCCCTCTTGCACTTCTGTTTGAGAAAGCGATTTCCTGGTCAGGACGGGAAGACCATTGCTAACAGGAGCTTGGTAGAGGGGCACAACACAGCCACGTTCTGGGCGTGCGCCCTCATGCCAGGTGGGCTGATTCTGGCAGCCCAGTCCTGACTTGCTCTCTCCATTATGTTTCCCTCAGGGACCCAGAGTGCACTCATGCTAATTTTTGGGCTTGAGGTAACTCGCCCCAGGAAGCCCTCATTGCAGCAGCCTCCCGCTGTAAGGCCCCGCTTTGGGGAGGTGCCTTTTTCTAGTGGGGGGTAATGTAACAATCAAGTTTGTCTCAATTGTTGCATTTTGACTCAAATTCAGTTTTTCCAAATCTGAGTCAAATCACTTAAAGGGATTTTTGGTACAGTTGGTTTTTGGCGCTGGGTTGTGCCTCGCCTGAATTGTAGATCAGGCTCACACAAGCCTAATCAAAGATTTGGGTGAGTCCCCAAGGGCAGCCGTTAAAAGGCGCACCTGCCAATTGAGAAGCTCACTTTGGAATTCTACCCCTAGCTTTCCCTCCCAGGGAGCATTGTTGGTTGCTCCCCAGATTAGCACTGTTTGGCATGCCTTTATTTCTCCAAAATATAAAAAAAAGGTTATTTTGAGGTTAGCATACCTCACTTACCTGTTGTCTTTTTTTTGTATCTGGGCACAAGGAGTTTTTTCGTGATTGGGTCTGACCAACCACTATTCAAACTTTGCATAACTACTTGGTGTAGTAATGTTTGGTTCTGTTGGTGTCTCATTCCTCTTCTTACTTGAAGTTAGTCTGCTTTGGTGCTGTCAATGTGCCAGAAGCCTCATTTATTATACAGCAGTCAGAACTGGAATTTTTTAAATATTACAGATACAGACTCTGAGGCATAATCATGGCGCACTTCTCTTGTTCAGACTTGAGAAGCTCAATCTTCTAATTAAATCAAATTCATGTACAAATATATTTTGTGCCTCATAAGCGGTCTATTTCATAGTCAATGCGTGGTAAAGCATATGAATCCTTTTTGATAACATTATTAAGTTTACTATAGTTTAGTACTACGCAATCCAACCAATCCATCTTTTTGATTACTAGCACTCGGTGGGCTCAAGGACTAATGAAAGGCATTAACATCCTCAGCTATACTGACTGGTTAAAATCCTTAGTAACACATTCATTGGCCATCCTGATACATTTAATAAAGCGCAGGTTAATTAGTGGATGATTACCAGTATTGATAAGGCTCAGTGCATCCTGTTCACAACCCAAATAAAATTCTTTTTTATCAGAAAAACGGTGTTCTACTTGTCAAATAGGGTCAGTGCTTGCTTTTTAAGCTTTAATAACCCAGAAAGCCTTTCACAAGGAATCAGTAAAAACTGATTAGCATTACTCGCCTTCAGGTCCAAGTTATCTAAATTTTTAATTTTTATTTGGGGAAGGCTGACCATGAGATGGACACTTCTGATATATAAAAATAACAAGCACAAATATGCGCAAGGGGAACTTCAAAGGAAGCTAATGCAATCTCCTGTTGCATGCGGGAACGCCAAATAAAGGAAGAGGGGTATTATTAGTAGAGGCTTGCACCACTATTGATCACGTATGAAGAAAAGGGTTTGAAGTGATGAACCAAACCGGAAAGCAGGATGAGACCAACTGTTAGTGACAGGATGGTAGATAACCAAACAACCATGCTTGAAAGTGGTCCATAAGGTGCAACTGGAATCAGCGTACAGCTTCCTGGAGGGTAGGAGTATAGCCTGAAATGGCATCCAAGACATCCGTGTGGATAGTCCACATTGCAATTGCTACCACTAAGGCTTGGAATAAAGGTTGTATAGGTAAATTCAAGGACAAGGCAAAGATGTCATTAGTTAGCTGAAGGGCTGTGTTTGCTCATAGAAAAAAAGACGCTGAATTCACACCAGATCACTTTTAATTGAGGGCACTCTTCCAGCCAATGGACCAAAGTCCCATATTGATCACACACAACACATGAGGAGTGTGATGTATTGGATCGCTCAGCAGTATGTTATACCAATTTCAAGAAGCTCCACACATGGGAACAAACATGGGCTGCAAAAGAGGGTGATGGGTATACTTCCAGATGTATTTCTAATTTTCTAGAGAGTAGGGGATGTCCAACGTGTCCAGACAATCTACTCTAGCCATGATAGGGGACCTCTTTGGTATCAAACCGTTCAAAAATGGCTTGGACTTGTACTTCCTGTGTGAAGTGGGGTTTAGGGCGCTCCCTCTGGGCGGTGTGCCCACTGATGCAAATTCTCCACTCAGCGCTCCACATGGAGAGGAGAATTCTTTTGAAGTGGGGCAACGTCCCATGTGGGCCCACAGCAGAGGAATGTGAGGCAAAATATTTTAACAAAGAATGGGGGTGGGTAGGATTGCTGAGGCAGGGAGCGGGAAAAATTTGAGCGGGCCACGTGTGACCAGTATTGGGCTTGGAGTGTGGGGTTGGTGACTTCAGCGATCCAGGTGCCAAGTATTTTGGCGGCATGGGCCTCGAAGTTGATCAGGGCCTTACCACCACTATGGCGAGGGACAAACAAGACATCAAGGCGCACTGGCGATGGGCGGCCTAACCAAAGCCACCCTTGCAGGAGAGCGTATAATAAGATGAAGAAAGAGGGGAAAAGGTAATAGCATGTGCCATAAACCAAACTTTAGATAGCAGCATAGAGTTGGCCAGAACAACCCTACCTGGGAGGGAAGTTTGGTGGGCTCTGAGGGAGGCGATGCGTTTTGTGACATTGTCCAAAATATGATGCTCCATCACCAACGAGGCGTACCCTCTAGTTTCCAGCCACACACCCAAATAGCATACCAGACCAGCAGTAGGTATTGGCACCAAAGGGAGCACAAAAGGGCAGTATGGAGTAGGTGGGACAAGCGAGCCCGTGAGCTAGCTGCTGAAGCAGATAGGAAACGGGGTGCTGGTGACCAGTGGGCTTGGAATTGACTAAGGAATATGTTTTCGGTTTTGGAGGCGTTAGGTGCAGCATTACTTACCCTGGAGTAAACTTAGATGGTAGCCTTAAGCGCGTATTCATCTTGGTTGTTAGACACCCCAACCACACAATTATCAGCAAACGTCAACATCTTACCCTGTGCTTGACCTTTCACATGGACACCAGTAAGGTGGGCATTTACATTGCATAAAACTGGGTTGAGGCTGAAGTTATATAAGTGTGGTCTCAAAGAGTATTCTTGGTGGAGTCCCCATTGAGGGAGAACTACGTCAGTGAGGAAACCTGGTCCCCATATTGCCATTGTGGCGAATTCCATAAGCAACATTACCCAATTAATGAACCGATGGGGGAGGTCAAACTAGTGGAGGCATGCTTTGAGGTAATCCCAGTTGAGTCTATCATTAAACTTCTGCTGGTCTAAAAAAACAAGTGCCCCAATAGCTGTGGATTAGCAGACGTTGGCTACAGTGTGTATGTTGTCCCATATAGACCGCTTGGGGATGAAACCAAATTGCTTGGAGGATCTGGAATCAGAGGCAACTTCCCCTAGGAGGTTGGCCATAATTTTAGTAAATAATTTAGTATATGTAGTAGTAAGTGAAATGGGGCGCCAGTTGGCCATCTCCAGCTTATCCCCTTTTATATACAGCGTTATTGTGAAAGCTTCTGGCTCCCAGAAAGGAGGCGCGTTTCTAACAAACACTGATTCATTGAGGCAAGCAACAAAGAGGAGAAATAATTAAAATATCTCTTATAGAACTCATAAGGAATCCCACCTGGACCTGAGCATTTCCTGTGCAGTGCACCGCGAATGGCATACCAGAGTTCATCCTGAGAAATTAAATTCATCAACTATTCAAAACTTTTCTCTATCGCTGCAATCACTTTTGCAACTTATTCAATTCAAGTCTGATTCTAGTTTGATAATCTCACAGAGGAGATTAGTCTGCGCCCATGTCAGGGAGCAGTTGGGCAAGTAAGGTAATAGGCACAGGTGGTAGGCCCACGACCTCAAGCGTTCAAAAACGCCCTGGAGAAACTGGCAGAATAGAAAAAAAAAAAAAAGCCGGTGGTCACTATTTCCCTGGAAATCCTCACTTGGAAAGTGCGATGCAACCAGTACATCAACACGCCGCACTCCCAATCACTCTCATTGGTGGAATATGGAGTCTGGGTGTTTCTGGACATCCAACAAACAGCTTTATGGGAAAAATTTTGTGGGGATGTGCACACTTTTTCCTGACCGCGGTGTATGTCGCACCTCACTCCATGTCATGTGGTTGGCTGGACCTCAGTTTCAAAAACAAGGAGGCAGCAGATGAAGCTGCTGTGGTGCGCGTAGTGATTGACCTCCCTGAAGGGCAACAGATTGTCAAAACCAAATGCACCAGATGGACAAAATCCAACTAAATTTTCCTCACGTTCGACTTTTTGCCCACTACAGTCAAATGTGCCATTCTGGAGCAGCACCTGAAAGATGTTCTCACCGTATATGGCGAAAAACAATCCTTTGAGATGCAACGCTTTACGCTGATGCCACACCTGTGCACTGGAAAAGCCATTGCAGTTCTGACTCCAACTGAGGAGATCGTGAAGGACCTAACCCAGATCCTGCACTCCACATATATTAATATTGAAGGGCATACCACCCACCCTTTCCGGGTAGCTATAGACAGAACACCCCCCATCTGCACCCACTGTGACGCGTTCAGCCATAAGGCACACGCATGCCCCACCAAGGAGGGCATCGCATTCCAAGAGCACCCCTCGGCGGCCATGGCCAGCAGAGAGGCGAACTACAAACCAACCACAAGCACCAAAGAGGCTTTCCCATGGGGAGCACAAGGCTTTTACCTACTAGTAAAGCCTATCTCCCCTCAAGAGCAAAAGAAGGCCAAACAGGCCCACAGGGCTGCAGCTAAGGAAGCGGCCAAAGTTACCTCCGTTATCCCACACTCCCAATGCCAGGAGGACATTGAAACCTTCACGGCGGAAGCAACTCAGGAATCCTCAACCAATCAGATTGGGAAGCCCATGCCAATTGGGCCACCCAATCTGAGGATCTGATGGGTGACTCAGTCTCACCTGACCTTTACAACCAAGCCCCAGTTGAAACTGACTTGGTTTCCAACCTACCTGAAAATTTTTTTGACCCAAACGTTGGTGCACCAAACTCATCTGCACCACAAAAAATTTGTTCAATGTCGGGAAACAAAAAGTGAAGGCAAAAGCCAACGCGAACCTTTCTGCTAGAATTAACAAAACTACTGATAGCATTGCTGTAAACAACCGCGCTGCTGTGAAGGAGTGGGGATCTAGAGGAGGCTAGTGGGCCTGGTGCCCACCCCTCACATCTAAGGTGTGATGGGGGAAACCTTCACTTTAGGGATGTTTAATATCGCTGGACTCAAGGCCTTGCCATCCTGGGCTAGGAAACTGAGTTTTTTACAAAAAAATTTACCCAAGGACATCCTGGCCATCCAGGAGTCCCACTATCCACGAGGTTCTGAGGATGCTTGGAAAACCATGCTCTTCCCTTCCCTATCCTTTTGGTCAGAGCACTGTGGGGTGCTAGTTCAGAAAAACAATTTTTTTTTTAAATTTTTATCGTCAGAATCCTTCCTAAATGGCTGAGTCCTCATTGTCACTTTCTCGTGGGCTGACGTGGTGCATGCTATCATCAACATCTATGCCCCAACCTGTGCATGAGAGCGTCGGGAATTTTTCTCATCAGTCAAATCCCTCTCATTACCCCCAGACCCTTTCATAGTTGGTGACATGAATTGTTGGTTAAACACACCCACAGACCGTTGGCCTTCCTCCTCCCACACCCCCAGGGTCACATAGAACTTTGCGTTCTAAAGGCCACCCTTGGGTTAATAGATGTGCTGCCATGGCAAGCCCCTCTGCTCGAAAACATGATGTGCCCCCATGTCCACAATGGCCAATTAAGGTCCATGACCCACATCGACCTTATCCTCACACCGGCGAAATTTAAATCTCACATTTCCCACTTCCAAACAACAAAAATTGAATTCTCCAACCACCGGCTGGTCTTGATAACCTACCACTTACCTTTCACAGTGGCTAAGGCCCCACATTGGTGCAAACTCCGCCCTCCTGAACTTTCATTACCAGGATTTTCCACTTGGGTGGAATCAGCAACTTAGGCAAAAGAGTTTGTTACACCAATTTGCACGAACCCAATTTCCACATGGTCAGCCTTCAAAGAGGATACCATCTGCCACTCTCGCCACCTCTCCTCCCAATGCTCACAAGCTACATTGACCATCATTTCGCGCGCTCTGGCAGAGTTAACACCTGGAATCCAACATCCCAGCCACAGGCTACAGCCCTGCATGGGGCCAGAAGTGGGCGGAAGCAGCTGCCCACCTCAACGCGCTCAAAAGGCAACACAAACATCAGATTTGTGTTCAGTACAGGGCAAATGCATTACAGAGGGTAATAAGTGCACCGCATATTTTTTAAAAAATTCTTTGCACCGCGCCAGAGCGGCCTGCACACAGGTGCAGAGATTGGATGAGTCTGTTGCAGATACGCCAGCTGAAGTGGCAATCGAAATATAAAAGTATTACTCCAAGCTATACCAATCCAATCCAAATCAGCCAGCCAAAGTGGCGAAATTTTCCGCTGCACCCACATCTGCACCATTTCCTGATACCCAGAATTAATGAATTTGATTGCTCCGAATGAACTCTGGACAGCCATCCACGGTGCACCAGATCAGAAATGCCCAGGCCCAGATGACATTCCATATGAATTCTATAAAAAGTACTTCAAATATATATCCCCAATGATGCTTGCCTCCTTAACCAGAGCATTCTGAAAACACGCCTTCTACCAGGAGGACAAGAGGCCTTCACTGTCACACTCTTTAAGAAAGGGGACAAGCTAGACTTAGCCAACTTGAGCCCCATTTCTTTAACCAACACGGATACAAAAATTTTAACTAAAATAATGGCTAACCGTTTAGGAATGTAGCATCTGCCACCATCTCCCCAGAACAATTCAGTTTCATAACCAGAAGGTCGATTTGGGACAACGTGCACTCTGTGGCTAACGCATGCCAGCTTACAGCCTCTGGGGCACTTGATAGTTTGGACCAACAGAAGGCCTATGATAGATTAAACTGGGAATACTTAGGGCCTGCCTCCACCAATTCCGCTTGCCCCCTCGCTTCATCAACTGGGTAATGCTGCTCACAGAATCTGCAATAATGGCAGTGCAAGGCCCTGGCTTCCTAACGGAAGTAGTCTGCCCTCAAAGGGGCCTACGACAAGAGGACCCCCTTAGCCCACTCTTATACAACTTCAGCCTTGACCCACTACTTCAAAACGTGAATGCCCACCTCACTGGGGTCCATGTACCAGGCCAAGCCCCAGTCAAGATGATGGCGTTTGCAGATGACTGTGTGGTTGGGGTTTCTAATAATAAAGATGCACGCGCACTTGAAGCTCTCATCCAGGAATATTCCCAGGTAAGTAATGCTTCACTGAACGCTTCCAAAACCGAAATCATCCTCCTTGGTCGATATCAAGCATGCTGGGCCTCAGCGACCAGTGCCCAGCCCAGCCCATCTGCTTGCACACGTGCTCGCCCTACCTGCTCACCCCACACCACCCCACTAGTGCTCTCCTTCATGCCACGCCCTATCATAGGGCCTGTCCGCCATCTGGGCGTGTGGGTGGAGGCAGGCGGGTATGCCTCAGCAGTAATGGAAAGTCGTATTTTAGACAACGTGATGAAGCGCATCGCCTCCCTCAGAGCCCACCCTACTTCCCTTACTGGCAGGGTTGTTTTAGCCAACTCTATGCTCCTCTCCAAAGTCTGGTTTGGAGCCCACGCCATCGCCTTCTCCCCAGGCTTTTTCAAAGCCATGTATGCCCTTCTGCAAGAATGGCTTTGATCAGGCCGCCCACCACCAGTACAGCTTGAGGTCATGTTTGGCCCTCATCATCATGGTGGCATGGGCCTGCTGGACTTCAAAGCCCATGCTGCCAAGATCCTGGGCACCTGGATTGCGGCTGTCACCGCCCCTACGCTCCCCTCCCAACACTGGTCCCGCGTGGCCCACTCCAACTTCTCCCCCGCCTTGGGCCTTAACAATTAATCGAATCCTCACTCCTTGATGAAATACCTGGCTTCCCACCCATCGGCCACAGGTCCTCACGGTACTAAAACCCACTACAAACGAATCCTCCTCTCCATGCGGAGCGCTGAGTGGAGAATTCGTATTAGCAGACACACAGCCCAGAGAGGCCGCCCCTCTCCTCAGTTCACACAAGAGGTACAGGGGCTACCCATTCAAGATGGCGTGATCCCCACACGGCCCCATGTCCTATCCAGGGTGGACTACCTGGACATGATGGACATCCCTTACTCCATTGAGACCCAAAAACTATCTGGAAATACACACACCATCCTCTGTTGCAGCCTCAAATCTGTTCCCATGTATGGCGCTGCCTGAGACGGGTGTAGCATACAGCTGAGCGCTCTAACGCTTTACACTCATCTTGCGTCGTGTGTGGCCAGTATGGAACGCTGTTCCACCGCCTGGAGAAGTGTCCTTCCTCTAAAGTGATATGGCGCGAAGTTCAACGCCTTCTTGGCCAGGATCAAACACATCCCTTCAGTCTGTCAAGAGATATGTTTGCTATATCCATGGCATCCCCCCTTCCACCCTCCCTCCGTGCTCTGGTGGTCGCAATTGCCATGTGGACTATCCACACAATTGTCTTGGATGCCATTGCAGGCTCCACCCCCACCCTCCAAGAAGCTGTCCACAGATTCCGGTCCCATTTGGTGAACCACTTCCAGGTGTGGATGTTTGGGTGCCTCCCACTGCATCACCGTCAGCTGGTCTCCTCCTTGTTCCCAGTTTGGTTCATGAAATTGAACCCTTTCCTCTACACGTGTTCAATAGTGGTTACGGCTCCTTCACACGTCCCCTCCCTCTCCCCATAGTGGCGTTCCCGCTGGCAACAAGAGATAGCATTGCTTCTCTGGGGTGCCTTCCCTGTTACTAAGTTTCATTTCTTTTGGGTCAAAATTCGGAAGTGTCCATCCCCTGGTTGGCCTTCCTCACAATAAATTTAAAATTTAAATTTAAATAAATTCTTCAACTATTGATAATGGGAAATAGTGCATATATATGCACTTTTAAGAAATTCTTCAACTTCAGCCAGTTCAACTGGATCAGATCAATAAAATTCAGAGTAATATTAAACTTTGCTTGCCACTTCAGCTGGAGTATCTGTGATGAAGTGGTCTAGCCGCCACACCTGTCTGTAGGACAGGCTCTGTCATTGTGTAAAGATTTTATGGAAAAATTTAGGTGAAGAACTTGTTGCCCACTGTTATATTTTTTCTTTTTGCTGTACACAAATGTGATGTTTGTGTTGTCTTACCAGTGCGTTAAGGTGAGCGGACACTTCTGCCCACTTGTGACCCCAAGCTGGGATGTAGCATGAATCAGGGACATTAGACTCCAGGTAATCCACCTCTGTGTGCGTGCACATAATTACCGCCAAGGCAGCCCAAGAGCGACATGATGATAGGTGGCACTTCTGGTGGATAGTGTTCACTTTGAAGGTTGACCAGGTAGAAAGCAGGTCCGCACAGAACAGTGTGATGCTCTCCAGTGCTAAAGTTTGGTGCCTATCCATGAAAAAAATCTGGGCGACGTGATCTTGGCTTGACAAAGTTTGCACCACTTCGGCGCCTATGCTTCTGGGTGTATCAAAGAGAAGGAAATTGACACCAACCTGTGGTAAGAGAAATCAATTTTGTCATTATAAAGTGTGCAACCTGAGACCAAAAGTTCAACGGGTCAAGAATAAGGTCTGTGCAGGACATAGACCTCAGCTGACCAGTGTGCACATGGGGATGGGACATGTTGGGGAGCAGCGGTGCATGTTTAGGCAAGGTATCAAACAGCCCCAAAGTGGCTTTTAGAATGAGAAGATCTATGTGCCCTTGCGTTTGGGGGAAGGCGCAGAAGGCCAGTGGTCGGTGGCCAGGTTGGCCCAGCAGTTCATGTTGCTCACCACAAATGGGTTAGGAGTAAGTGGGATGGAAGTAACGTCCAAGAGGAATTTCCAGCAAGCCCACGCACAGGTTGGGGAATAAAGATTAACAATAACATGTACTTTGTTGTCTCATGAAAAGGACACCACAAGCACACAGCCTTTGAGGTAATAATGATTAGAAATAAATATAAAATTATGGGTCACACGTATAAGCATCCCACAATATGGCAACCAAAAGGAAATGGAGGGGAGGAACATGGTTGCTTATGTTTCCTCAGCACCGTGTGGACAGTGGGTTTCCTGGATGGCCAGGATGTCCACAGGCAAATTATTTTTCAAAAACTCAGTTTCCTAGCCTGGGTCAGTGAGGCCTTGAGTCCAGAGATGTTCAACATCCCTATTGTGAAGGCTCCCCCCATTACACCTTAGGTGCTATGGGAAGGGCCCCTTGGCCTTCCTTTGCCACTTTACCAGCAGCAGTTTTTAGAGGTTGTAGATTGTACGGTTTTTCTGTGTCCGTGAGGGCATTCTTTGAAGTGGTTTAGAAGTAGGTTTTTTGGCATTTGATAATTTATTATGAATTTTTGAATTACTGTGCTCCTGCAGTGCATCAGTGAAGGTTGACAGAAATTTGGGAGGGAAATGGGTAGTAGAATTGGTTTTGATTGAGGTTTGGTAAGTTTCAACAGGTATATCCAACTCATCCATAAGGTCATCAAGTTGGTTGGCCCAATCTGATTGGTTCTCAGATTCTTGAACTGCTTCTGCAGCAAATGACTCGATGTCAATCTGGGTCTGGGTGGGTGGGATCATGGATGTGACCATGGACACTGTCTTGGCTGCTGCTCTGCGGGCCTGCTGGCTTTTTTGCACTCCTGCAGGGACACAGGTTTGACCTAAATTAACACCCCTGCACGCCCCATGGGAAGGCGGCATTAATGTCTATAGCTGGTTCATAATAGGGTTCTGCACTTCCCATTGCGTCAGGGAGAATTTCGTTTTGTGTAATGCCTTTCTTAGCGGGGCAGGTGTGGGCCTTATGGCCAAAAGCGCAATAAAAGGTGCAGATAGGGGGCGCACTATACACTGTTATGTGGAACGGGCGGGATTCTTGCCCATCAACAGACACAACTGCGGTGTAGGAATTTGAGTCAAATTCTCTACAATGACTGCAGATGAGTGATCATATCAATTGCTTTGCTTGTGCACAGGTCTGCATGAACATATTGCATTTCATCTCAAAGGAGTGAATTTCCCCATAGATTCTAAGTCCTTCCTTGAGGTGGAGCTCCAGCACTGTATGATTTATCATTGTGGGGAGAAAGTTGAAGATTAAAAATTTGATTTGATTTGGTCCACTGAGTGAGATTTGTCTCAACCACCCGTTGACCATCTGGGAAGTCTACCACCACATGCACCTGTACAGCTTCGTCTGCTGCTTGTTTATTTTCAAACCTAAGATCCAACCAACCTTGGGTTATGGAATGCGGCGCTAAATATAATGCTTTCAGGTAATGGTTGTGCACATATCCACAGAATTTTAACTAAAGCACAGTTTGTTAAATATCCAGAAATTTCAAACCCTGTGCTCCACTGACAACAGGGGCTGGGAATGCGGATTATTGATGAACTGGTTACATTTCCCTTGCCAGTCCAAAATCTCCAGAGAAATACTAACCACCAGGTTTTTATTTTTATCTAGGCAGCCGGTGTCACAGGGGTGTTTACAAATTTTGGAAGGTGTGGAGCCCAATCCTTTTCCCTTTACTTTGCTCGCCAACTGCTACCCAACATTGGATGCACACTAATCTCTTCAAAGAGATTATCAAACTTACTTAGTCTTATATCGAACTTGTTGCAATTAGTGATTGCAACAAGAGAAAATAGTATAGTTCAGGCTATCTTTTTTAGCACTAGTGGTGCCCACCCAAAAGGGGGAGCCGCCACGCATATTTATTTGCAAATGGGCCAAACAAAGGGATTATTAGAAATAAAAAATTCCTAATATGGCACCTCAGCTAACAGCTTAGGAAGCCATATCAGATGGAGAGGAAGCTTTAGGGAAACTTTTGTCTGTCATCCGTTTTAGCTGGCAGACCATGGCGGACAGCATTGGGCTTGGAGCATCAGCGGCATAGGGCTAAGTCCAAGCTATCTAGATTACCAAATTAATAGATACTAAGTGCTTCCTTGACTGGTAAAATATAAGCCAAAATTGTAAAATTTTAATCCACTTAATTTAAATAGGATATGAATAAAAATTGTCTAGAAGCACTTTTCTTTCTCATTGCAAACACTTTTGCAACCTATTCAATTCAAGACTAAATCTAGTTTGATAATCTCATAGAGGGGATTAGTCTGCGCCCATGTCAGGGAGCAGTTGGGCAAGCAAGGCAAGAGGAGCAGGTGGAAGGCCCGCGGCCTCTAACGTTTGTAAACGCCCGAGAATCCGCGGAATAGAAAAAAATCTAAAAAAACTGGCGGTCACAATTTCCCTGGAGATACTCGCGTGGCAAGCATAATGCAACCAGTATATCAACACGCCACATTCCCAGCCACTTTTGTCGATGATTGGGAGTCTGTGTGTATCTGGACATCCAAAAAACGCCCTATGGGAAAATTTTTGTGAAGATTTACACAAAATTTTCCCGACCGCAGTTTATGTTGCACCTCACTCCATGTCATGCGGTTGGCTGAACCTAGGTTTTAAAAGCAAAATAGCAGCAGACGAGGCTGCAGCAGTGTGCATAGTGGTCAACCTCCCCAAAGGGCAATGGGTCATTGAAACTAAACACACCAGATGGACAAAATCAAACCAAATTTTCCTCACGTTTGACTTTTTGCCTATTACGGTAAAATGTGACATTTTGGAGCAACATCTGAAAGATGGTCTCGCCATATATGGCGAAGTACAATCTTTCGAAATGCAACATTTCACGCTGATGCCACACCTGTGCACCGGCAAAGCCATTGCAGTTCTGACCCCAACTGAGGAGATCGCTAAGGACCTAACCCAGATCCCGCACTCCACCTTTATTGACATCGCAGGGCATACCACCCACCTATTCTGGGAAACCGTGGACAGCGCGCCCCCCATTTGCACCCACTGTGACGCGTTCAACCATAAGGTGCATGCATGCCCCATCAAGGAGGGCGTCACATTCTAAGAGCACCCCTCAGCGGCCATGGCCAGTGGAGAGGCGCACTATGAACCAACCGCAAGCACCAAGGAGGCTTTCCCATGGGGAGCACAAGGCTGCTACCTATTGGTAAAGCCCATCTCCCTGCAGGAGCGGAAGAAAGCCAAGCAGGCCCATAGGGCCGCGGCCAAGGAAGTAGCTAAGGCCACCATCACCAACCCACACTCACAACGCCAGGAGGACATGGAGACCTTCGTGGTGGAAGCAACTTGGGAATCCATCACCCAATCAGATTGGGAGGCCCATGCCGAGTGGGCCACTCAATCTGAGGATCTGATGGGAGATTTGATCTCACCCAATCGCTGCACCCAAGCTCTGGTCAAAACTGACTTGGGACCTATCCCAACTGAAATCTTTTTTCCCCACTCGATGGTGCACTGAACTTATCCGCACCACAAAAAATTCGTCCAACGTCGGGAAAACAAAAAGTGAAGGCCAAAGCCAACGCGACTTTTTCCGCAAAAATTAACAAAAACCCTGATAGCATTGCTGCTAATACCCGCGCTGCTGTGAAAGCCCGTGGGGACCTGGAAGAGGCTGGTGGGCCTGGGGCCCACCCCTTGCACCTAAGGTGCAAAGGGGAAACCTTCACTCTAGGGACGCTGAATATTGCCAGACTCAAGGCCTCCCCATCCCGGGCGAGGAAACTGAGTTTTTTACAAAACAATTTACCTAAGGATATCCTGGACATCCAGGAGTCCCACTGTCCACGAGGTTCTAAGGAAGCTTGGAAAACAATGCTCCTACCATCCCTATCCTTTTGGTCAAAGCACTGTGAGGTGCTAATTTGGAAAAACAATTTTTTCAAATTCACATCTTCAGAAACATTCCTAAATGGCTGAGTGCTCATTGTCACCTTCTCATGGGCTGACGTTGCACACACAATCGTCAACATTTATGCCCCAAATGGTGCACATGAGCGTCAGGAATTTTTCTTGTTGGTCAAATCCCTCCTGCTACCCCCTGATTCCTTCCTAGTTGGCGACATGAACTGTTGGCTAACCTCACCAATGGACTAAAGGCTGCCCTCACCCCACGCCCCACAGGGTCACGTAGAACTACGCGTTCTAAAAGCTACCCTTGGGTTAATGGATGCACTGCCGCAACATGTCCCACTGCTCGAAAACATGATGCATCCCCATGTCAACAACGGCCAATTAAGGTCCATGACCTGCATTGACCTTATTCTAGCACCGGCGAAATTCCAACCCCACATCTCTCACTTCAAAACAACGAAAATGGAATTCTCCGACCACTGACTGGTCTCAATAACATACCACTTACCCGTCACAGTTGCAAAGGCCCCACATTGGTGCAAAATCCACCCCCCGAGCTCACGTCACCAGGATTTTCCATGTGGGTGGAAGAGGCAACTTTGGTGAAATTGTTTGTTGCACCGTTTTGCATGGACCCCATTTCCACATGGGCAACTTTCAAAAAAGACACCATCCGCCACTATCGCCATCTCTCATCCAGATGCTCATGAGCCACATCGGCGGTTATATTGCGCACACTGGTGGAATTGGCCCACTTGGAGTCCAACATTCCAGCCAAAGGATATAGCCCTGCATGGGGCTGGAAGTGGGTGGAGGCTGCCGCCCACCTCAACGCGCACTCAAAAGGCAACACAAACAATGGGTTTGTGTCCAATACAGGGCCACATGCATCACTAAAGGCGACAAGTGCACCACATACTTCTTTAAAAAAAATTTTGCACCACACCAGAGCGTGGCTTGCACACAGGTGCAAAGATCGGATAATTCCATTGCGGATACACTGGCTGAAGTGGCAATCAAAATGCAAAGTTATTACTCCGAGTTATACTGAGCTGAACCAATTCAGCCAGCTGAAATGGCAGAATTTCTTGACTGAGCTCATATCTGCACCATTTTTCAATACCCAAAAAAACCAATTTAATTACTCCAAATGAATTATGGACAGCCATTCGCGGTGCGCCAAACTGAAAAATCCCAGGCCCAGATGGAATTCCATATGAGTTCTACAAAAAATATTTTAAATATATATCCCCATTGCTGCTAGCCTCACTCAACCAAAGCCTGTTGGAAATGCGCCTCCTACCAGGAGGACATGAGGCCTTTATTGTCACACTCTTCAAGAAAGGGGATAGGCTTGACTTAGCCAACTGGCGCCCCATTTCTCTAACTAACACAGACACCAAAATTTTAACAAAAATCATGGCTAACTGTTTAGGGACTGAAGCATCTGCCACCATCTCTCCAGAACAATTCGGTTTCATCCCCAGAAGGTCGATTTGGGATAACGTGCACTCTGTGGCTAATGTGTGTCAGTCCATGGCCTCTGGGGCACTTGTATTCTTGGAACAACAAAAGGCCTATGATAGAGTAAACTGGGAATACCTAAGGGCCTGCCTCCATCAATTCCTCCTACCTCCCCGCTTCATTAACTGGGTGATGCTGCTCACGGAATCTGCAACAATGGCTGTGCGCGGCCCAGGTTTCCTAACGGAAGTAGTCCATCCTCAAAGGGGCCTGTAACAAGGGGACCCCCTCAGCCCACTCTTATACAACTTCAGCCTTGACCCACTACTGCGAAATGTGAATGCCCACCTCACTGGGGTCCATATGCCAGGCCAAACCCCAGTCAAGATGATGGCATTTTCAGATGATTGTGTGGTGGGGGTGTCTAATAACAAAGATGCACGCGCGCTTGAAGCCCTCATCCAGGAATATTCCTGGGTAAGCAACGCGGCACTGAACGCCTCCAAAACTGAAATCATCCTCCTTGGTCGGTTTCAGAACTGCTGGGCCCCAGCAAGTAGTTCCCAACCCAGCCCATCTGCTCGCCCACATCAACGCCTTACTAACTCAACACACACCGCTCCACTGGTGCTCCCCTTTGTGCCACGTCCTACCATAGGACCGGTACACCATCTGGGCATGTGGAATGAGGCAGGCGGATACGCGTCAGCAGTAATGGAGTGCCATATACTGGACAACGTGACGATGCAAATCGCCTCTCTCAGAGCCCATCCTACTACCCTCACTGGCAGGGTTGTTCTTGCCAACTCTATGCTCCTATCCAAAGTCTGGTTCGGAGCCCACGCCATCCCCTTCTCCCCAAGCTTCTTCAAATCCCTGTATGCTTTGCTGCAAGGAGGCCTTGGTCAGGCCGCCCTCCACCAGTACGGCTAGAGGTCATGTTTGGCCCTCATCATCATGGTGGCATGGGCCTGCTTGACTTCAAAGCCCATGCCGCCAAGATCCTGGGCACCTGGATCGCGGCCATCACCGCTCCTGCACTCCCATCCCAACACTGGTCCCGCGCGGCCCGCTCCAACTTCTCCTGAGCCTTGGGCCTCAACAATCCATCAAACCCTCACTCCCTGATGAAATACCTCGCATCACACACATCGGCCACAGGTCCTCACGGGACTAAAACCCACTACAAACGAATCCTACTCTCCATGCGAAGCGCAGAGTGGAGAATTTGTATTAGTGGACATACAACCCAAAGAGGCCGCCCCTCTCCTCAGTTCACACAAGAGGTACAGAGGCTACCCATCCATGATGGCATGATCCCCATTCGACCCCAAGTCCTATCCAGGGTGGACTACCTGGACATGATGGACATCCCTTATTCCACTGAGACCCAAAAGACTATCTGGAAATACGCACACCATCCTCTGTTGCAGCCTCAAGTCCGCTCCCATGTGTGGCGCTGCCTGAGGCGGGTGTATCATACAGCTGAGCGCTCTAACGCTTTACACTCATCCTGTGTCGTGTGTGGCCAGTATGGAACGCTGTTCCACCGCCTGGAGAAGTGCCCCACCTCTAAAGTGATATGGCGCGAAGTCCAACGTCTGCTAGGCCAGGATCAAACGCATCCCTTCAGTCTGTCAAGAGATATGTTTGCTTCATCAATGGCCTCCCCCTCCCACCTTCCCTCCATGCTCTGGTGGTTGCAATCGCCATGTGGACTATCCACACAATTGTCTTGGATGCCATCGCTGGCTCCATCCCCACCCTCCCTGAAGCTGTCCACAGATTCCGGTCTCATTTGGTAGACCACTTTCAAGCGTGGATGTTTGGATATCTCCCACTGCGTCACCGACAGCTGGTCTCCTCCTGGTTCCCAGTCTGGTTCATCAAATCAGACCCCTTCCTCCACACGTGCTCATTAGTGGCTACGACCCCTACACACGTTCCCTCCCCTCCCCATAAGAGGCGTTCCCACTAGCAACAAGAGATAGCATCGCTTCTCTGGGGTGTCTCCCCTGGTACTAAGTTTTGTCTCATCTGAGTCATATTCGGAAGTGTCCGTCCCATGGTCGGCCTTCCCTGCAAATAAATTTAAGATTTAAAAATTGTCTAGAAGCGCCTGTATTTTGCCATGGTCATTGTCAGACATTCTCCTTCTCAACTTTTAAAAAAGAATGATGGAGGTAAGAATGCCCCCAAATCTGCTACCATGATTGGCCCAACACCTGCCCAATCTTTGAATAATATTGTGGTTATTAATGATATGAGTACTAACGGCGAAAAGACTTTGGCAGATTCTTGGTGGAACCCTAGCTATTGGGAAATATGATTTATAACCAAAATTGGCTTAATAAGGTAAGAACTAATAATAGGATTGCTCCAACTTCTCAGCTGAATTCAAGGTGTTTGTTACCACACGGGTCTGATCACCTCTGAGGAGAGAAGATTTTACTCATTGATGATTAGATGCAAATTAACAAATCATCACAACATGACTAGATCACCTCTGAGGTGAGAAGATTTTACGCGCTGGTGATTAGATACAATTTATCAAGTCATTACCACATGGGTTGGTTTTCCACAAAATATTTATCTTTAATCTGATAGGCCAAAAGCCTATATTTTTTAATTTGTATGACTCAGCTTTATAATACTTTAGCCCCAAATACCCATGATCCCGAGATTTTAAACTAGTTTAGATAGGAAATACTAGTATTGAAGAAAGGACTTCTTTTGGCTTGCCCCGCTTAAACAATAAAAAACATAAAAAACTTTAACAAAGCGTTATTTATTACTTTTATTTAAAAAGTAAGTTTCTCACTTTGATAAAATATTTGTGGCATCCGTCGGTGGATCCCACAAACTGGTGCTCACTACAGGGGACCACCCTGAATACTTCAATAAAGTATTAAAGAAATGGAGAGTGTCAACCGTTGGGTGTGAAATGGGGAAGGGACTGAAGATGATGATCAAATGGACAGCCCTACTGCTTTGATGTTTGGAGAAGAACAATTTGAGTGCATATTAATACCTGAGTCTCGTCGCATCACCTGGCCAGCCACCGAAGCCATGAGAGACCTTACTCATGGTATCCTTAACCCTGGTGACATTGCATCTCGCGAATGAGCGTCGTTGGTAGAGGAACGCCACTTGTTTCTCTATGAGACTAGTGTCCTCCTTGAGACCTATGGTCATCTTACAAAATTTGACCACCTACGTACGCAAGTTTGCTCACCCTGCCTTGGTACACATGATGCATCTCTTAGCTGGACATCATGAAGAGTTACATCGACACCTAGATACTCATGCAGCTCTGAATTTAGCTTATGATAAGTTGTACCAACTGACCTCAAAACATCTTGGAGCAGTTAGATCTGGTGTGGAAGCTAATTGTAACTTCATCATACAGCTGCATGACTGACTTACTACTATGGACACTGGGATTGTAAAGTATGTTGAGGAGGCCATGAAGATATTTGGGATGAACTGAACGCTTCCACCACTAGCACCTGATCGTTGTTGGAGGAGTTTGCTAATGAACTTGAAAAACATAATGAGCAAACGCACCGGGACCTTTCAGCCCCTGACCCATCCCTCAAGAGGAATATGAGCAGCGTGTGGCTGTGGTGGAGCAACAGTTAATTCAGGCCTTTTCGCGTGTTGATGAGCTTGAACGCCATCTGTTGCTTGAACCATCTAACGCCACCACCACTCTTGCGGCCAAGGTTGTTCAGCTAGAAAAGGAGCTAGCTCTCAAAGCTTCATTTGAAAATACCAAATATTTGGCACGTCGTCTGACTGAGTGCAAAACCAAAGCAAAAGTGGTAAAAGCTTTGCTGGAAAGCCCTGTACTGTTGAAGGAAGTATTTAGCTGATTAATGCAGGTAGAGCGGAAGTATGAGCAGATCAAGGATGGAGTACAAGGCCCAAGCTCACACCCTCATGACGATTAAGGGTGTAAACAAATGAAAGAAGAGCTGAAGAAATGCGTGGAAGCCGTAGAAACTGCTCAATTAAACTTAAGTTCGCTGGTGTCACAACTCCGTTTTCAAGTCAATGCAATGGAGAGCCGAGTGGAAGATCTTGAAACTCATAAATTAGGGATCAAAGCTCGACTAAGACTATGTGAATCTGGGCCCTAGAAGCCCTCTCCAAAATGGAAACCCAGCTCGAAGCCATGCATGACCAGTATGATCACCTTTTGCACACCTTTGACCAGTTAAACTATCACTATGAAACCCCAGAAACAGAAGCTCCAGCTATTCATACCCTTACCGGGGGTGGTTTTAGTGCATTTAAACTGACGTCCAAAGTCAAGTTTATCCCGGGTGAAGGCAGCATTGCTTCATTTTTATACACCTATGAAGCAGCTATGAAAGGGGCAACGGATCATCAGAAGGCCAAACATATACTCTCCTGTTTGGGCTGCATGGCACAGGAGGTGATGGTCCCACACATGGATGCTCTTAGCACTTGGTCCGAGGTTAAAGAGGCCCTCATAAACACATTCGGTTCAAAACAGGCTTTAAGTATGAAAAAGCAAGCTTTTATGCGTATGAGTATCTGAAAAGGAGAGTCAGTGGTCTCCTTTGCGAAACAATTATATATTGAAGCACAGACGTTGTTAACCTCAAAGATGTTGACTTTGGATGATGCTGTAGCCGCCGTTTTGACTGGAGTGGCTTCTTACCCTCCACTAGCAATGCACATCACCTCAGTTAAACGCTATTTCCATACCATTCAAAACATCAAGGAGGAATTAGTAGATGTCGCTGATTTCCATAAGCCTGAAGTCCCACATGGAGCAGTATCTCGTCCTCACATTTTAACCATAGAGGATTCAAAGCCTAAGCCTCAAGTCCTAGCCATTGAAGACAAAAAGGAGCCCCTTCAGATAATGGGCCCTGAAGAGCAAAACCCTCAAAGCAAAAAGTCCTGAACGCCCTCAGTGCAAATACTGCTACAAGTTCGGACACAAGGAGGCTGTGTGTTGGAAAAAAAAGCTGATGCCAAGGAACAGGAGAAGGGAAAAGTAATGTCAGCGTAAGGATAGGCACACCTATTGCTGACAAATCTCATGCGCCTGACTCATTCAAACAACTTATGCCATTACCTCACGTTACTAATACCCTGGGGACGATTCTGAGGGGGAACAGATGAGGTTGGCTATTTTGTTGTAGGAGTACCTGCTGAAGTGGAAGTCCCTGATTGCTTAAACACTGGAGGAGTAGATGAGTCCATCATACCTAAAGAAACATATCTTTGACAAGTTGTAGGGGAGCCAGCCATTATTGACACTACCAGCAATGCGAATGAGGTGTTGTCTAACCTTATTCGCCCTCTCCAACATGGCCATACCACGCAGTCCATCCTGGAAAATTATTCCGAGACCGCGTGCAAATTAACCTCCACTTTTCTTTTTAAGGAGGTCTTAGTGCTATCGCCCACTTTTGGGGGGATACTTACAAAGGTCAAAGTGGTTATCCAAAAAAGTTTGGGTGATGGCTATCCTAGATACAGGCTCCCCGGTGAACGCAATCTCTTCCAAGTTTATGAAAGAGATCAAACTTGCACCTGACTTAGAATATAACCAAGTCTTTGGAACCGCTGGTCCCAACAACACCAGCGCACTTGGTGCTTACTCGTCCCTTCCCATTCATATTAGGAAGCTTATCCTATTGGCCCCTGCAGTGGCTTTGGTTAATGACGCCTAAAATATGCTTATAAGTACTCAGTTTATGATCGAATATGAAGGTATTATCAATATGAAGCAGGGGTTCTTGTCATTGCTCAATTATGAAGTCCCTTTAGTTCTAGCCAATAAAGAACCCAGCAAGAAGGAATAATCTTGCATGGTTGAGTACCCACTTTCCGCTTTACCTATACATTATACCACCTCTGGGCGAAATACAAAGAAAATTGCCTGATTCAGTGGATGCTATCAAAGGTATTCCATTTTATGCAGCCAATGAGGTGGTAATTAAGACTGGTGAACAACGGGTGGTAGACATGAAAATCACTTTCAAAATCCCTCGCCACTGCTTATTACACCTCTTAAGCATTGACGGAGTTAGCCCTTTTGAGCCTCTGGTATTGCCTGGCGTTTTAGACACAGCCTATCAGAGGCCTATTAATCTACTGTTGAGAAATCTCACTAAAAAGGACATAATTGTGAGAAAGCATCAGGAGGTGGTCCGAGGGTTTTACTCCCTGTGAAGGAAGTTGAACAAATCCACTCTATTGGCTCGATGGCAGATTTAGGCCTGCCCGCAGATAACCTGGTATGTACCTTGCCAAATGTCCATATTTCGGATGAGCTGACCTCAGATGAGTTGGAGAAAGTGCATATTCTCTTGGATGAGTATAGTGATATATTTTCGAAGTCAGACAATGTTATAGCCACATGAAGGGCTGGTGCCATTCCATCAATGTGGGTGATGCCCATCCCATTAGGTCAAAACCTTATTGCAAGTCAAAGGTGGAGGAGCAACAAATGAGGACGGAACTCATGCAGTTATTAGATGTGGGGCTATTAGTTCATTTGCAAAGCCCTTGGTCCTCCCCCTTTTGCCAATTAAGAAGAAAAACGGAGGTCATCAGATAGTTATGGACTATCGCAAGTTAAACAATCTTATGAAAAAGGATAGCTATCCTATCCCACGCATGTGCAATGCACCTGCCTCTTTCCAGAGTGCGATGGATCACATTTTGTAGGATCTTAAGTTAACCTGCGTTATTGTCTACCTTGATGACATTACTGTATTATCGAAGTCCTTTAACAAACACCTTGATTATTTGAAGGAGGTATTCCAACACTTTTGACGTTCAACTATCAAATTAAAACCTTCAAAGTGTACTTTTTTCCCAAAGAAATTAAACTTCCTCGCACATACCATTTCTCAAGAGGGTATCCAACCCATACAAGATAAGGTTGAAGCGATTGCCAGAATGCCACCCCCAAAAACCTATGGAGATATACAGGTATTTTTAGGGATGATGGGGTATTACCATCAGTTCATCCCTAAGTTTGCCCAACTCAGCGAGCCCCTTGTTTGTTTACTAAAAAAGAATATCCCTTTTCAATGGGGCACTGAACAGAAGGCTGCCTATGAAACAATGAAGTTGCTGCTACAAAAACGGCCTATCCTAAGGCATCCCAATTATGGAAAACCGTTTATCTTGTTTACAGACGCCTCAGACTACGCCGTCTGGGCCATCCTAGCCCAATTAGATGAAAAAGGGGTAGATCATCCTGTCTCATATTTTAGTAAGATGCTATCAAAGGCAGAACGCAACTATAGTGTTACCAAGAAGGAGTGTCTTGCCATTCTACTAGCAGTGAAGCATTACCGCCCTTTCTTGTATGGGACCTCTTTCACTGTGATTATGGACCACACATCTTTAAAATGGTTGCAAAACATGAAGGACCCTACGGGGCAGTTAGCTCGCTGGGCTCTAAAGCTCCAGCATTACAATATGAAGATTGAACACTGCGCTGGAACCTGCCACATGAATGTTGATGGGTTAACTCAGCTGCCCATCCTCCACATAGATAACAGTGAAGCGGAGCAGCTGTATGATCTTTTAATGACCCCAAACGACTGGGAAGATGAGGATGAGCCTGTACAGAGGATGTTGGCCCAGCACTCCTGTAACACTATAGTAGAAAGCGAGAAGTTGTATAAACATATGTGGACAAAGTGGTTGCCTTACCTATGACCCTCGGAATGTGTACCTGTTATCCTGGAAGCTCATTCAACTTTAGGCCATGGAGGAGTAAAGAAAACCTATGAGTGGATTAAGGATCAATATTTTTGGGAGGGAATCATGGAAGCCATCATCGAAGTCTTGGATGCTTGCCTTACATGTAAGAAACAGTCTCAGCTCAAAACTAGATATCAATATCAGCCAACTACCCCACAACAGCTGTTTCATACCATAAGCTTTGATGTAGTAGGGCCGCTTCCTCAAAACACAGGTGGAAACAGATATATTTTGGTAGACATTGACCACTTCACAAAGTGGGTTGAAGCTGTGGCGCTGCCAACCCAAACTGCTAAGGCCACTGCCACCTTTCTTCATCAGAATATTTTCACTTGAAACGGGTGCCCTCAAGTACTACTCTGTGATAACGGGAAAAATTTTACCTCCAGAGTAGTTAAAATCTTGGCTACCTCCATGGGAGCCCATCAACTGTTCTCAACTCCATATAACCCATCAACCAATGGCACAGTGGAGCAAGAAAATGGCACTTTGGTTTCCATCTTACGGAAAACGGCCTCATCTGATCCCCTTCATTAAGATCATTATCTCCCTAGTGCTCTTATGGCTTACCAAATTAGCTATCACCGGATTCTGAAAATGTCCCCTTTTGAAGTTTTGTATGGCAGGGAACTGGTCATACCTGCTCTTCTAGCTAAGGATGTCTTCTCTAGAGGAGAGGAACCTGAAAAAGCCATGTAAAGGTTAGCTAACCGCATCATTCAGCCTCAATAAAAGACTATGACCAACCTAGCTAAAACGGTTACTAAAGAAGGCCAAGCTGACAATGAGCTTCGAGCTCCTCTACCTTCCTTCCAAATGTCGGATATGGTTTTATATTATCACAATCATATAACTCCTCATAGTGGCAAACTTGGATCAATATGGGAGGGGCCATTTACCATCACGTATAAGAGAGGAAATGAGTATTCTATAAAGACTTTGGCTACAGGAATTACCATAAACTGGGTACATGGCTGCTTCCTATGACCCTACACTCCTCCCAACATTCTTAAGGGGGAAATGTTATATTCTCCTTCTCAACTTTTGAAAAAGAATGTTGGAGGTAAGAATGCCCCCAAATCTGCTACCATGATTGGCCCAACACCTGCCCAATCTTTGAATAATATTGTGGTAATTAATGATATGAGTACTAACGGCGAAAAGACTTTGGCAGATTCTTGGTGGAACCCTAGCTATTGGGAAAATATGATTTATAACCAAAAACAGCTTAATAAGGTAAGAACTAATAATAGGATTGCTCCAACTTCTCAGCTGAATTCAAGGTGTTTGTTACCACACGGGTCTGATCACCTCTGAGGAGAGAAGATTTTACTCATTGATGATTGGATGCAAATTAACAAATCATTACCACATGAGTCAGATCACCTCCAAGGTGAGAAGATTTTACTCACTGGTGATTGGATACAATTTATCAAGTCATTACCACATGGGTTGGTTTTCCTCAAAATATTTATCTTTGATCTGATAGGCCAAAAGCCTATATTTTCTAATTTGTATGACTCAGCTTTATAATACTTTAGCCCCAAATACCCATGATCCCGAGATTTTAAACTAGTTTATATAGGAAATACTAGTATAAAAGAAAGGACTTCTTCTGGCTTGCCCCGCTTAAACAATAAAAGACATAAAAAACTTTAACAAAGCGTTATTTATTACTTTTATTTAAAAAGTAAGTTTCTCATTTTGATAAAGTATTTGTGGCATCCGTTGGTGGATCCCACAGTCATGAAGGATAAACACAGGCGCAGCAACTGGCTCTAAATAAGGTTGAAAATTGGAGCAAATATCCCAAAATATGGACCTTGGGGATATTTAGATTTTTTGGTTCCCACTATCATTTGCTGTCCCACATGAATGGTGAGGCTACTAGTAGCTATTAATGAAATTCCTTTAAACTTCAAAATTTCTAGTTAGAAAACTGCTTGGTACAGTCTCAAAGTCTTTAATGTCTTATGGACAATATGCCATCTTTAGATGTGAGATTAACAACCAGCTGATTTCATATCATGGAGCTGCTGTCCTTCTAATTATAATAAAATAATTAGTTTTTCCCAATATTTCTAATAATTCTCCTAAAAATACACCTTGATTTAAATATTCTTCAGAAAAGAGGTCTCAAAATTAAGCCTGAGCCGTTATTAAGTAGAACAATGGCTGGAGCTGAGAACACCACTGATCCAAATGCAGCGTCTGCACTTTAATCTTCTTTGGATGTAGTTAATGTGGTCTTCACAGTTCCATACTATTTACAATGATTAATATCTGGCCCAAGGCCGGTTCTTTTTTTTACTAATTTTGGTGGACACAATACTGAATTGTGACCCACTGTTCACTATAGCTCTTACCATGAGGTTATTAGCTGAAAATAAAGGAAGGTACGCTCTGAATAATAAGCATCAACCACATCGGTTAAGTTAACACCCAAGGTGACAGATTGTTTTATGATCTGTAAAGATTTGCATAAAAGAGTTTTTGATCCTCTTAATTACTTAATAGGCATGCTCAGGTGCATCTCATCCAACTTGGGGCATCTCCAAAGGTGAACAGAAGCTCATAAATTCCCTCCCCATCCCAGTACGGTTTTATTCCGGGGAGGTCGTTATGGGACAACTATAATGACCTTCACGTGACTTTGACTGCTAACTCTCGTAAGGTGAATGGCTTTGTGGCTCTCCTGGATATGGAGAAAGCATATGATCGGGTAGCCTGGAAGTATATTGATGCTTCCCTGGCCCGCTTCCATCTCCCACCCGCAGCTAGGCGCTGGATATCAGCGCTCTATGACCAGCTCCACACCAGAGTCCTGGCGCCAATGGGTTTCACAGTGGCAGTACCAGTTGGACAAGGTCTCCGGCAAGGGGACCCCCTGAGCCCTATCCTTTTTAACATCACCCTTGACCCCCTCTTGGCCTCCTTACAGGACAAGCTAACAGGGATTCTGGTCCCAGGTAAAGCCCCCACACGCACCATGGCATTTGCAGATGACACTGCCATTGCAATTGGCTGCCCTGGGGATGTTGCCCTCGCTGCTGTGACTATTGAGAGGTACACCAAGGCGTCCAACGCCATGGTCAACACCTCCAAGACAACAGTTGTGCAGGTCGGCTCCCCCACCTTCCCCCCACCATTTGGTATTGAACCTGAGCGCGATACCTTCCGTCACCTGGGCGTTCTCACCAACCAACAAGGAGTTGCGCTAAAAGACAATGAGGACTTGCTCCTTGCAGCAGTTAACTCCAGGATTGCCAGCTGGAACCGGCGGCACATCACCCCCCAGGGTCGAGCTCTGATGGCCAATGTGTTCCTTCTCTCCAAAGTCTGGTTCCTAGCGCACGTCTGCCCATTCACAGATGCCTTTTATACGCGGCTCAATGTACTCCTCCGCTGTTGGATCTGGGGCTCAAACCATCCACCAATGGCCCTCTCAACCATTTCCCGACCCTGCAATGAAGGGGGCCTAGGGCTTCTGGACACGCGATCCCACGCCACCACAATCTTCCTGAAGTTCCTATGGCCGATTGTCTGCTTGGACGCGACCCCATGCCCCAATGGGCGCCCGCCCTCCGCCAGTCAGTGTCAGCAGCTCTGGGTCTTCCTAGAGCATCTCTGACCTCATTAGGGGAGTGGCTCACAAACCACCCAGGCCATCGCCTAAAACCATCCTCATCCCCCTACTGGAACCAGGCTCTCCTTGCCCTGAAACGAGTAGGCGCGCGGATCCACCATGCCTTCCCATACAGAAGGGAAGGCCCTGGCCTCAGCCCACGTCGCCATGCAATTGTGCACAATGGACAAGTTGTCACAACTCGCCTCAACCCCCAAGATCATCCTCCCATCCGCCCAAGACTCCTTGAGCTCCTCCCTCCCTCCATAAGATTTGACCTTAAGGAATTGTGGAAGGACGTCTATCACCCCATCCTGTCAGCAAAGGTGTCCAACACCTTATGGAGGGTGCTCCACTGTTCATACAGGACAGGGGACCGGACTGGCCCTACCTTCCAGCACTGAAGCTGCCCCCGCTGTGTGGAGCCTATTGACTCCCACCTCCATCGATTTTTCACCTGTCCAGGTGTCGCCGCATTTTGGCCAAAGGCCCGCGCGCTCCTCCATGCTCAGCCCTGGTCTGGACACCCTGTGCAAGACCTCATGTTTGAGCAGACATTGCCTGGTTGCCACTGACCCCTCCGTGTCCTCGCCTATGCCACAGCCATCTAGACCATCCATAACTCCTTCCTTCGTGCTGCCTTTGACCAGCAGGTGTGAACCCTTCCACACATGATCACCCACTTTCAGGTACACTTTGAGATGGCCCTGAAGGTCTGCACTATGTCGCCAACCCTCCCCCGCTTAGTTGTCACTGCAGCACGGCTCTGGCGCGCAAACCCCCTCCCTTTCTCGATGCCTCCTCCCTCCCCTTCCCTCGCCTCAGGCTCTTAAGAGCCCAGGCGTAATTCAATAAACATCGATGAATCCCCCTTGGGTTGGGACCATCTAGTACTAAAAAAAAGCTCATAAATTCCAATTGATGAACATAAGTCTATATATTAAGCTTAAAATATTAAAATCATTTTTTTGGAAGCGAAAAGAGTGGTTTTTACTACAATCTTCTTAGTTATAATATGAGGAAACCAACGGAAAAGTGCTTTGGATTTGTTTTACATATTTTTGTGGTTAAACAAATTTCAATTATGAGATGTTTTGAAACTATGCGAAAGTTAGAAAAATTAAATTATCTCTTATTTTTTCTGAGTCATCTGACCCTAAGTCATATTTTGTACCCGATCTACCACATAAATGGTGTGATCAGCAATGAGAGCAGAGCATTGACTTCATAATATCCTATGTGTTTGTTTACTTGACAACTAATTTGACTCTCATTTAATTTATTTGAACGTGGCTGGAAAGGCCAATTTAGTCTTGTTATGGTGAGACAGGCCTAGTTCATACCTTGCAAGGATTTAGTTGGCTAAGGTTAGGTGCCTCAAAAGTTATGGCGTTCCACAAAGATAATTAAAAAAGTGTGTAATGTTATGTTCATTGTTGAGCGCCAGTAACAATGCCCAATATAATTTCTTATTTGGCATGCAAGCGTGACAAAGGATAATCTGGGCGTCAAAGTTATTCAACCCCTATGTTCCATATAAGCCTGATCCTCATGATAATAGCATTTGGCAAAAGCCACAGCAAACTTATCCTTTTATAGAGGAAAAAATAAATATTTTCGCGTTGTCATTTGTTCTTCTCTGCCAAACACCTGTACATTGAGTTTGATGGGATTGCATTAAGTCATACTTACTTCACTGAGTTTAGGCATTACCATTTACTGACTTTCAACGCCAAGGAATATAATAAGGTTGCCAGATAAGCTTTCTCAGGGGAACCCCCATGTTTATCACAAACTGGGAGAAAAAGTGTTGTGTACATTTTTGTTTTTGTCAAACATGATTAAGTTGATTGGGTTAAAAAGAAACGGTATCCATTTTTGCAAAATCATTGTTGTAATGATGCAAGGGTTTAATTTCAAGTGCACAGGTTATCTTCACAAAAATCACAAGGTACTGTTTGATTACATTGACATTGACTAAACCAACAAAAGAACTTTTTTGCAATATCAGGTCTTATATCATTAACTAGTATAGCACGCTGTAATATCTAGTACTACCAATGGATCAAGGGCTCACTCAAATATCCCTCTGGTTAGGCTCATACAGCTTCTCTAGATAAAATTCCCATTATAGTTGGTAACCTTTTACAGATATCCTACCTCTACATGAGTTCTCAAAGGTGTTATTTATGTTACTAAACAACACTAAAAAATGTTAAACTAAAAAATTAATATCCAAATTGAGTCAGAATTTAGTTATAACTAGGGCTCAAGAGATTTCCATAAAAATGCGCAATATGCCATATTTAATTATATCACTGGTAGAAAGGTGTTGGATATCAGGATATCAGACATGATGGGAAGAATATCAACCATCTGACTACTCAACCAAATCAATGCTTAGAACTGAGAAAGTGATAAAAGGAATTATCTCAATAAATTACCTGGAGAAATTTTAACTGGCATAGCTTAAACTGACTCTGAAAATTACAATAGAACAAAATTGAGCCTAAAATACCCCAATATTAAGTCCAGCCTCATCAAAAGAATGGATCATCAGAAGGTCAGGTGACAATAACTCAAGGTGGCACATGAGGCAGTAAATTAAGATGAACATGAAAATAGGGTAAGAATCCAAGGATTTACCAAGCGAAACGCCTAAGTGACCACCAGTCTCATCTGACTTGGGTATTCAACTCACAATTTTGCCCTATCATAAAATGATGAAAAGGCATTATACCATCTGGCATGAATTGCCTGACCAAGAGACTTCAGACCAGATTTTACCTCCTATTAATCTTAGTAAACCTTTTACTTTTGGGGTTTATATTGCTAAATGCGACATATGAAAACTTCTATTTTATACTATAACAAAGTTACATCGTTTTTATATCATGTTTTAATGCTTGACTTCAATAAGCCCATTTCACCATACTTACCATAGGATGGATACTCTAGCTGATGGGACATAAGCGGTGACTTGGCACTCTTTTAAAATGAAGATATAATTGCCATGCCATCTAGTACTAAAAAAAAGATATAATTGCCATGCGAATTGTTGACTTCAAGTATTGACTGTTAGGATCCCTGGGCATAGCACCATTGAGCTTAAAAATGGAAGCCCTAAAGGCTGGTGCTTACTACAGGGTCTTGACTGACGCTTAAAAATACCTGAAACTAAGCGATTGCCATGGAAGCTAGCCTAATTGATAGTGCCACCCACTGGGTTCACAATGGAAATGGTGAAGAAGATGATCAAATGAGTAGTCCACCCATCATCACGTTTATAGAATAAGAAAAATTCTATGGAAATTCCCAGTCTAGACATCTTACTTGGATTTCCAATGAAGAAGTTAAAAGTTTACTTTGTGGAGTCATTAACACAGGATAAAGATCCAGTCGCAAAAGGGCATCTGCTGTGGACAGGTCTCTCATGAACCTTTATGTTTAAAGTGCTCTACCAGAGAGTTATGGATCAATGCGAATCTCTCTTGCTATACTTTGCAATTTGTACGCCTAGCGCTTTATCATATCATGCATTTACTAGAAGTCCATACCAAGAAACTCTACCATCCTATAAATACATATGGTCTTTATGGATGGCCTATGAGCAGGTATATAATTTGGCATCACAAAGTATAGGGGACATCCTCCATTTGATCAAAGTGATCTGTTACTACAATATTTAGCTACATAATCAAATGGGGACTATTAAATCCGGTGCCATCAAGTATGTAGAAGAAGCCATGTAGCCTATCATAAAGGAACTCTTAGAGTCAGATGAAAATACCAATCGATTACTTGACACCTTCACTGAATATATTTAATGACATGATAATAAAGCTTATCTAAAAATGAAAGCTCAAGCTACCACTAGCCGTCACCAGGAGGAAGAACAGATCACCATCCTTAAGGACAGGATAAAGCAATTCCTAAGACGCATTGATGAGCCGGAGGCCCATAAAACCTTTGAGACTTAATCAGTATCACATAATATCATTTCCCAAGTAGCCCAGGTTAGGTAGGATCTAAAAACCGCGTTACTCAGGCGTCTACACTTTCTATTATCAAACTACTTAAGGTTGGAGAGCAACTTGAGATGCAAATCCCCCATTTAAGAGGATATTAAAAAGTATAATGTCACATCAACAAAGCTGAGAAGCGCTGAAAAATTTTCTTGCAGAACAGATGAAAGCAAATGCCAATAAGTCTTTAGAGCATTAATTGCAAAGAAATGAAGGAAAAATTGAATTGGCGCATGGGAGTATTGGAGGATGAGAACAAGCTTCTGCAAACATACTGCTCATCCACCTGCTAAAAAATTCATTATTTTGACATCCACGTTGAAAACTTGGAAAATGATTAAGTCATCTCTATAAGAAGAATTTTCCATCTGGATGTTATGCCAAGACTTTATCTGGAGAAAATGAAGAAACATCTTAATTCTCTGTAGAACCAAATATGTCAACTCAAATGTCAAGTTGAAGAGAGTGACGTATGAACTGAAATTTTAAAGCTAGCTCCCAAAGTACACGTCATTACTGAATTGGAGGTCACTTAATTAAGCCCACGTCCAAGTACAAGTTTACACCTGGAGAAGGGAGTATCACATCTTTCCTTTATGTCTATGAAGCCACAGTGGAAGGTGTTAATAATCATCAAAAGGTTAAGAATATCTTATATTGTTTAAGGTATAGGGCTCAAGAGGTTATGGTGCCTCATATGGACGACCTGCACACTTGGAGAGAATTGAAGGAAGCGCTCATCAAAAAGATTAAATTAAAGCAGAGAATGAATATGAAAACAGGCCTTCATGAGAATTGCGTTACACTGGAATGAAACTCTTACTAAATTTGATAATCGCTTTTATATAGGCCAAACGCTGTTGACCTCAAAGATGCTTACTCTGGATGATGACTTAGCTGCTGTTGTTGCTGGTTTACATAGTAACCCCAACTGAACCATGCACACTACGTCCTTCAAATGTAGCTTCAATTATTTCTTAGACATTAAAGAAGCCCTTCTCAAATTAGTTGATATACACAAGTCAGAGAACTCACAAAAGGCCTCCACAAAACCCAGAGTGTATACCATGATAGAAGCAAAGTGTAAGGAGGAGGAAATCCAAGAAGTAACAACTGTAAGAAGAATATAAATACTGAGGATATGTGTTTTAATAAGAACCCTGCCCTTTCCAGGCATGTAATAGAAGAATTGAGTCAGGGTCAGGTGCTTCTAAAGCTGAATGACCCAGAGTACCTGAAAGCAAAACATGCTGATTGCTTATCTCACTTGAATTATAAATGATTTTGATTGCAACTCTAAAGGGGGTCAAGAGGAAACAAGTTATTACATTTTAAGGTTTACCCACTGAGCTCACCATTCTAAATCATTTAGTTACCAAAAATATTGATGATGCCCAGGTTCTTTAAGACACTTACCTCATTCAGGATATTGAATGTTCCAGGATATTAGATACAGCCTGAAATGCTGATCAGTACCTTTCCCTGTTGATTTGACCCATCTTATGCATCCACACACTTCTGGAGATCAAGAAAAAGTTTCTCAAGACTTCCCAAAATCTCAATGAAACGTTACACCTCAAAGAGGTGTTAGCCCTTCATCTATAGGTTGTAGGAATCATTACCAAAGTGGAAGTGGAAGTGAAAATTCAGAAAGTCCAAGTCATGGCTACCTTGGATATGGGATCATCCATCAATATTCTCTCATTTTGACTAATCAAGAATATCAAGCTCGCCCTAGACCTTGAATACATTCAAGAGTACAGTACCGCCAGTCCAAATAACACCAATGTGATATGTGCATACTCATCTCTGCCAATCTGAGGTGGCAAGAGAGTTTTTCAGCTCCTGCAGTTGTCCTGAACAATAGTCAGTATGATATACTTATCAGGATGCAGTCATTTTCGAATATGAAGAAGTTATCAATCTGAAAGAAGGATACTTAACTCTCCTCAACTATAAAGTTCCCCTTGTACTGGATAATAAAAACTCCATCAAGAAAGATTACTTTTTCTGGTTTAGTACTCTGTTTCCGCTTTACCTTTGCAATATTTTGCCTCTAGAAAAACCATGAAAAAGCTACTTGACTCAGTAGATGCAGCAGAGGGCATACCATTTTATGTCACGAAAGAGGTAAAAGTTAAAACAGGAGAAAAAGAGTCGTATCCACTAACATTTCCCTGAGTATACCCCTGAACTGCTTGCTACATATTACTAGTGTAGATGGAGTAGGTAGGTTTGAATCAAGAGCTTTACCAGGAGCCATCAATACAGATTATCAGCGCTCATTGAGCTAATACTATGGAACTTAACCAAAAAGATATCCTAGTCAAGATACATCAAGAGATTTATAAGGTAATTTTTTCCCATAGATGAAATTAGCAAGTACATTTTATTGGTACTCACTTTGATTTTAACCTACCCGCTGAAAATTCAATCTGCAATATCCCTCAAGACAAAATATTTAATAAGTTAAACCAGGAGGAACTTGAGAAAGTGCATTAAATAAAAGAAGACTACCAGGATGTTTTCTCCATGTCAGATGTTGACTATGGTCACATGAAAGACTGGACTCCTAGTGTTAAAATAGGAGATTCAACCCTTATCTGATTAGAGCCATATAGGAAACCAAAGATTGAGGAGTAATACATGAAGACAAAGTTCAATCAATTATTTAATGCTGGCTTACTTGTGCCCTCCCAGAGTCCATGGTCATCCTCGCTGCTATACATAAAGAAAAATTGGGGGTCACAGAATAGTGGTGGAATACAGGAAGCTAAACAGCCTCACTAAGGACAGCTATCTGATTCTACAAATTGATGATTATCAGGCCTGACTATCAAGCTAAAATTCCTACTCTGTGATAGACCTCACCAGCAGTTATTGGTCGATTTTTCTTTCACCTGAAGACCAAGAAAAATGCGCGTTGATATGCATGGAAGGATTATTCCAACTTACCCGGACTTCTCAGAGATAATGCAACGCTCTGCCTCGTTCCAATGAGAAATGGATCTCATCAACAATGATCTTATACCTAACTATTTTATTGTATAGTTATATGACATAATGGTGTTTTCCAAAACCTTTACCAATCATCTAGACCACCTCAAGTCAGTTTTCCAACGACTGAGAGAGAACCACAACAGCTTAAAACCCGAAAATTATCTTCTTCCAGAGAGAATTGTAATCTTTAGGACATGTCATATTGTGGAAAGGAATTCAACCCTTTTATGATAATGTTGAAGCAATCTCCAAAGATGTCTGTGCCAAACAGCCTGATACATATAGGTATTCAAAGGAATGATGGAATATTACATTTAATTTATTTCTAATATAAATCAACTTGATGAACCTCTTGTTTGACTGCTTGCCAAAAATACCTCTTTCATATGAGGGGTAGAGAAACAAATTTCATTTGAGCCAATGAAGAGTTTGTTGAAGAGATGACCAATCTTATGACATCCAGACTACGGGAAGCCCTTCATTCTGTTTACTGATGCCTCTGACTTAGCCATAGGCGCCATGCTTTATTAACTGGATGATAAGCATTGACCACCTGGTGTTTACTATAGTAAAACTCTTTTCAAAGCTGAGCGAAATTATAGCGTCACAGAGAAAGAGTGATTAGCTGTTCTCCTGGAAGTGAAACATTTCAAGACCTTCTTGTATGGTATGAACTTTAAAGTTGTGAAAGACCACAATTCTTAAAGTGTCTGAAAAACATGAAAGATATGATGAGAAGACTATCCAGATTAGCTCTTACTCTTCAGCGCTATGACATGAATATTGTCCACCAAGATGAAATGAAGCATATGAGCATAGATGGACTAACCAGATTGACCCTACTATATCTGACAATAGCAAAGCTTAACTGTTACATGACCTACTCAGGAATCCAGACTCTTAGGAGGATGAAGATGAACCATTATAGAAGATGCCAAATGACATGATTGAAATATGAAGGTTCTTGATGGATTACTCTACAAGTAAGTTGGAATATTTGGCTACCTTACTTGAGACCTTCAGAACGGACACCAGATATAATGAAAGTACACAATGCCCTAGGACATGGAGGAGCCAGGAAACCTTTTAATGGGTCAAGGATCGCTACTACTGGGAAGTAATACTGGACTCATTAGTGGAAGTCTTAGACGCTTGCATCAATTGTAAAGAGCAGACGCCACATAAGGCCACGTACAAATATCAACCCAAGACCCCTCAGCAGCTTTTCACAACATCAATTTAGACGTCATAGGTCCATTACCTAGTGCCACAGGAGGGAATCAAATATCCTTTGTAGGAATTTATAATTTCATTAAGCGGGCTGAAGCAATTGGCATTCCTGCGCAGAATGCACGGCTACCACTAACTTTTTATACTACAATATATTTACTAAGCATGGCTGCCCAAAGGCACTGCTATGTGATAATGGGAATAACTTTATGTCAAAAATTGTATGAATCATAGCCACAAGCATGGGAACTCAATGACTATTTTTGGCGCTTACAACCCATTAACTAAAGGCAATATCTAGAGAGTGAATAGAACATTGGTTTCTATATTACGCAGGATGGCCACTACTGGTCCATTACACTGGGACCAATATCTCTTAAGTGAGTTGATGGCTTACATGATAACTTCCATCAAATTATCAAAATGTCTCCCTCCAAGGCTTATTACAGAAGAGAACCTTGAATACCAGCCTTATTATCTTGTGATGTTACTAGTGGTACTACCAAAGAGCCTGACAAAATGCTAAGAAGATTAGCCCAGAAAGTCATACACCTTCAATTAGAGGCAATGATCAATCAGCCAAGATGGTTACAATATAAGATCAACCAGCAAATGCAACTCACCAACCTTTACCCGCCTTTATTATTATAGATTTAGTCCTATATTATCACAATCAAATGGCACCCTGAGAGAAAGATTATATTCCATATGGGATGATCCATACGCTATCTCTTATAAATATGGAGATAAATACTCAATCAAGTCTTTGAAAATTAAAGTAACGATCAACTGCGTTCATAGCCAATTCTTGCATTAGCAAACCCATGGCAATATTCTTAAAGGGGGTGATGTCATATTAGGATATTGGGCATGATGGGAAAATAATGAGTATTTGACCCCTCAACCAAATTGACTCCTATACCCAAGAAGGGGTTTAAAGGAATTACTTTAAAAATTACTAGGAGAAATCAATAGTTGCCATAGCTCAAACTGACTGTAGAAAAAATTCTAAGAGAAATTTGAGCCTAAGATACCCAAGATGAAGTCCAGTCTCATTAAAAAGGCGGATCATTAGAAGATCAGGTGACAATGACTAAGGTGGCACCCGTGACAGTACATTAAGACTAACCCAAAAAAGCTTAATAATCACAAATCTACCAAGCGAACAGCCTAAGTGATCACCAGTCTCATTTGAATTGGGTATTTAACTCATAAATTTTGCCCTATCAAAAAATATTATACAAAGTCATTATACCATCCAGAATGCATCTCCTTAAAAAGAGCTTTACTTATAGATTTCACCCCATTAATCTTAAAAACCTTTTTGGGGGGCTTATATTGTTATATGCGACATATAAAGTCCCCTATTTTATAGTATAATAAAGTTACATCGTTGTTTCTATATCATTTTTTGGTGCTTGACTTCAATAAGACCATTTCTCTATACTTACCAAAGGAAGAATACTCTAGCTGATGGGAAATAAGCGGTGACTTGGCACACTTTTAAATAAAAAATATACTTGTTATGCGAATTGGTTGACTTCAAGTAAGAATGTTGGGCTTCTGGGGAATAGCACCACCAAACTTAAGATTGTAAGCCCTAAAGATGGGAATATAATTTATAAGGGACCCTATTAACAATGTCTTTATTCTGACGTGGGGCAAAAAAGCGCTTTATGTAGAAATAAAATAAGAGGAGATAAAGTAATTGAAGCCCTGGCGTCAGTGTTGCAATATGTAAGGAAATGAGAAATGAGCTGGTGAGGATTTAGGGATTCAACTTGTAAATCAATAAATTGAGCCACTATATATAAAGGCTTGGACCGCAGTGTGAACTAATTACTATAAACTGATCATATCTGCTATCTACCTATTAGATAAAGTATAAACTTAGTTGAATAATTTATCATACCAGATGGTTGTTCAAACCAATTACAACATCCCCTAAACTTGACCAAACTTTGTGGATCAAAGATGTGAGGGGTCAACTAACTTGTCACGAATTTAAGATGTTGGCCCAGAACTCTACTGATATTTCTTCAAATACAGTGTGCACCTAATTAATAAGTGGCCTTTAATAAAATCCTTCAGATTGTAAGCACTTGTGGATGTCTACTTGATAACATCAAAAGCCCTTCCATATGTGCTTTAGCTTGCTAGTTCGTCCAAACCCATGGATATCATAGTACCAAACCAGTTCCCTTAAGTAAAACGTGGTAGTGGCTGCTGGTCTTCATTATCCCATTAATGAGATCGCTTTTTCTGGGCCAGCACATCAGAATATGCAGCGCTTTATAGTTGTATTAGAGTTTGCGCCAGTGTTTCCAGTTATTTCAAATGAAGCATATTTTGTTGATTGGCACAAGTTAGAAAATTGGGGAAGCGTCGGTTGCTTCTCATGAAATAAAGCAAATGGGGAATGACACACGATTTATAAATTAAAAATATCATAAGAAAAAACATCAGAAGGCAAGAAAAGGTTCCTGCTGGACGCCTTAGGCATAACTATCTTATGTAAAATTCCAAAAAGATTAAATTTAAGCATTCCATGTGGTCATTTATTGGGTGATAGGATGTAGAGAATACCACACATATACCCATTAAGTCATTAAACTTGGAAGTAATCTGGGATGTAGAATAAAGTCTATCATCCAAAAACAGAAACTGTGGGCATCCATGCCAATAAATAATATCTTCTAAAATGAACTCGATCATCATTGTGGCACCTAAGTCCCTGACCACTATGTCCTCCATCCATTTTGTGAGGTGATTGATGGACACAAGTGTAACAAACGGAACCACCCAGATTCCTGTTTCCAGGTGCCTTATTTATGGTGAGGTAAATCAACGCCAAAATAGGTCCAACCGCCAAGTTGACAACTGAGGTCAGCTGTTAGAATTGGATGATACCAACTTGGCTTAATCATCAAAATTTAGGGAAATATCAAACATAAAAAAGAGCAACAAGTAAGCGAGTATGTAAGCCCTGAAGTAAAAAAATGTCTTTATTACATAATAAAAAAGCAAGTGAGGTGATTCCTAGAATTTCTCCGGCATCACAAGCGCAACAAGAAAAGATAGAGCAATTGGGGATGGCCAATGACCTGGAAGCTCAAGGTTTTTTTCATATGACAAAACATTGTTGTGCCACGACATATCTGTTAAGGCATGTTCCTAAACGGCCATGAGAGTCAAAATTCCGAACTGATGTTTAGAATAGCGAGGGATTGACCTTTAAGGTCGCCCTTTGAAGCCCTGACCAAGACATTCTTTAGGCTTGAAAAAGTTTTTCTATTGGCTTTGGGAGGGAACAACCCTGATGCTGATTTAAGCTTAACTGGAAATCACCCAGACGTTTTGACTCAGGATTTGGAATCTAAATTATAAAGTCAAAATGGGACAAACGGATCAAACCATATCATCACATCACCCACATTAAAGGGAAGCCCCCAAAAGGAGAGCTCCTAGCAGGAGGCTGACACCATGAGGGACTCTTAGGGCGAGTTACCTCAAGCTCCAAGAAATTTATCCAGAATAAATTCTGGATCCCTCATGGAGAGGGAAGCCCGATGAGAGTGCTTAGGACTGGGCTGCTATATCATCCCAGCGATGCAGGGGAGTACACCCAGCTATTGGCTGTGATGCACTTCCTAAAAAGGGCGCACAGTCCAAATGGCCAGGCAGCAATCTCACACAAAGTGGGCTGACCAATAGTAAGGGAAGCTGCTGGGTTAGGTTCCCTCAAAGCCCTCCAATCTCTTATGAGGGGAGGCCTCATCATAGTCTTTTCCTTCCCATCACCTTAGTTCCATGGTTGGCCATCAGTCACCGGTTCCTCCAGTATTGGCTACTCACAACTGTGACCCAAAGCAACAATGAGGTTGGGCGAGTAAAGATCAGAATTAGACAAGGGAAAAAGGGTCTAAACTGTGTAATTAATGGAACCATTCAGATTACCATTAGCCAGATGCCTTACATAAGAATAGTAAATCAATGCCAAACTAGGTCCAACAGCCAAGTTTGACCACTGATATCAACTTTTATAGTTGAATAATACCAACTTCTTTTATCCCTATAAATTTAGGGAAATCCCAAGTGTAAAAAAATAATGATAGGTAATCAAGGATGCAAACCCCCAAAGTAAGCTTATATTATATTTTATTGTGATAAATAAGCAAGTGAGGTGATAACTGGTATTTCTTTAGTGTCATGATCACATCAGGGTAAATACAGAGTAACTGGAAAGGATCAATGTCCTGAACGCTCAAGCTTTTGTTCATGCGACAAAACCTTGACACGCCCAACATTCCAGGTGAGGCATGTGTCAAAAACAGCCATGTGAGTCAAAATTTCATACTGAGGTTCAGAATGGCGCGGGCTTGACCTTTCAAGGTCTCCCTATGGGGAGCCCTCCCCAGGCCATACTTTAATATCTTTAGAGCCTAAAGAATAGCTCAGGGTGGGCAAAACTCTGGTGCTGAGCTGACCTCATCTGGAAATCCCCTTAAGTGTTTTGACTCGGGATTTGGAACCCAAATTCCAAGTTAAGTTGGGACAAATGTTTTAACAATGTCGTCACAATAAAGTATATAATTTTAATTGACCAGAGATTTTAGCTAGAGCCCACAACGTCAATAGAAATAGTATGTCAAGCTAAGTTGGGTTTAACTAGTCATTAGAAAGTGGTTTTATAGTAGGGACTTTCCACTTGAAATTCTTTACAACAGCAAAGGATTTGATTAATAAAAAATGCACAGATTCCCAATAGCGATGCTATCTCAATAACTCAATTGTTTCCTTATAAACACTATGCCCTGTGCCTTGTGGGCCCAATAATAATATTGGTCCTCTCTGTTGACCATGGTATCTAATTTTGCTGATCATTGCTAATTTTAAAATCTTACATTTTTGAAAACAGTGTTCATACTTAATTTTTCCAGGGAGCGCTGAACTTTTTCTGGTTTATTGTCATAATTTTGAGTTAGCATTTTATAAATAACTCATTGGCCACTCTGGCCAATAAGTCCACAGTGGGCAGTTGAGCTACTTATCAGCGTTTGATGCTTGACATTGGGTTGATGCTGAATTAAAATTTGTATGCTTATAATTTCAAAACCTATATAGCCTACCACCCTTCTGGATCTTTCAGATCTGTAAGCAACAAAGGAAGTCTTAGATGGTTATTATGGTAATATGTACTCTGTGGACATATACCCAGAATTGTTTACATGAAAAATGACTGCCAGGCACTTCTTCTCATTTACGTATAGTTTTGATAATGAGCGTTCAACGTACAGCTGCAATAAGCCACTGAGTGCTCAATTCCGTCAGAATTGAGCTGAGGTAACACCGCCCCAATGGTGGTTAGAGAAGAATCTATTTGCATAATAAGTGGGGTTTTTAAAAATTGGGTACATCAACAGTGGCGCTTGGGTGAGGTGCAATCTGTGTTTTATCAAAAGCCAGATGAAAGTTTCCTTTACAATAAAATATTACATTATTTAAGGAGGTGACTTGACGGCTCACCTAAATTCAGTAAAGTTTTCTACAAACTGGCGTAAACAGCCAATAGTTACAATAAAAACATAAAGTTGTGCTCGATACTCAGTCACGCCATGCGTTCAATTACTTCAACCTATGCTGGTTGGGTCCAAAAGCCATGCTTGTCAATGATAAACCCCAGATATTTTGCAGTTTGCGGAAGAATTAAACATTTGTGGCTTGATCAGATCAGCCTTTACAAGTTAGAGGAAGACTTCTTCCACGTGTTGAAGGTTTCATTAAACGTTCTAGAGAAAACTTTTATATCATCTAAATATACTAGGACACAGGAAATATTTAAATCACCACATATACTATCTATATCCCGCCAAGAGGTCGCAGGGGCATTGCACAGCCCTTGTGGCATTCTAGTAGGTTGATAAAGGCCATGTCCGTAATCATGGCGCATTTTTACTGCTTCACTTTGAGCAGCTTTATCTGCCATTATACAGAAATTAAATCCATGGCTGAAAAATATTGTGCGCCGCCCAAGCGGTCCAGCGCATTGTCAACCCATGGTAAATTAATAATCCTTTTTGGTAATACTATCAAGCTTACAGTAGTCTGATATCAAGCAGTTTAAACTTTCTTTTTTGTTAATTAACACCATGGAGACCCAAAGACTCTTGGAGGACACTAACATCCCATGTTGCACCAGCTGATTAAGTTCTGTAATAATGAATTCATTTGCCACTTTTAAATATCTAATCAGATGGCGGCAAATTAGCAGATGACTTCTGGTATCAAATGATGCAGCACGTCATGTTCACAATTCAAATCACAGTCATTGTACGAAAAGATAATGCTGTACTTTTTAAAAAGGGCCAGCGCTTAGCGCTTCTCTGCCTCAGTTGACCCAAGGAGGCTTTCCTGAGGTACTAAAGAGCAAACAGATTGATCAAACTCACCTCCAAGGCATAGTTTATCAAAGTGATCAAAATCATAAATATTTTGGACTTCTTCAACTGGTAGCAGGTGTACAAATGCAACCAATTAGGTTGCTGGATCTGAATAGGGTATGCTTATAAGTTGTCTAGCAGTATCTGAGTTCCGCCATAGTCAGGAAAAAAAACCCAGTGAGTCATACAGTTCTAATTTAGAATGATAAAATGGTGCATATTTTTTCCATAGAACCCGAGGGATTTTTAAAATCAATTTCAGTTCCTAAAATAATTTTCTGGCCCACCAGGATGGTCAAACTATAACTTGCTCATAGCAAAATACACTTTTATTCCATTACCTGATTATGTAACTGACGTGTGTTGCCATGCAGCCGTTGATGTTTAATAAAGACTAGCCATCTTCAAAAACAAGGTTACTACTCCCTTATTTTTGGTGTGGGGGCCTCATCTTCCAGTTATAAAATAGCGGAAATGGTTTTTCTCATTGTTGCGATTCCAATATGACTGGACAATAATCTTGGGACAGTTAGGGCGGTTGGAAAGTATCCGGTAATATGATATCATTATGATTATCTGAGTGCCTCAAGATGAGGCGATATTGGGATAAAATGGGTTTATTATTGGATTGCCTCTAAATAAGGTGATAGGGTGATGTCAACATTTGATGAATATGAATTAAATAGCCTACAATTTAGGCGACAGAGAGCTAAAAGAATAACAAGCTGAAAAGAGGAGAATAAGTGGAACCAAATAGTCCAAGCTAGGAGAATGGTATCATCCAAAGCCACCGTATATAAGTGAGATGGGCGATTAAGAGAAGGAGGTTGTTAATAAGATAGAGTGAGTGAAACAGCGAGAATCCGCTGTGTTTATTATATTAAATAAAGCATTGTAGTGGGAGCAAGTGCCCCATAAATAATAAATTAAGTGTATTCTGTTGTTACAAGGGCCACGATTGTCATATTGTTGGTCCTATTGTTTTTTTTAGTACTAGATGTTGTTGGTCCTATTGTTCAGTGTGCTAAACACTGTGCAAAACCCCTTACAGCGTATCTCAATGATTCCGCCAAATTTCAACAGTGGTGCTCACTACAGAGGGTCCATTGATCAGTTATAAAATAATAAAAACTCAGTCTCCTGCTATGTCACATCCGGGTTCCTTTGCAAGGGAATCTGCCCAACCTGATGGGGCTGTTGCATATGAGGAGTTGAAACTTTTATTGGACACAGTGCTAAAACGACAAGATGAGCTGCTCCAGGAAGTTTTCAGTGATAAGCTGCCACCATTTGATCGTGAAGGAAATATTCATGGGTTCTTTTGCCAATTTGCATTTGCAACTGAAGGAGCCTCAGACTGGCGAAGGGTGAAACTGTTGATCTCCACCTTGGATGTCGGAAGTGCTAATCAAGTTGTTTGTTACCTTCCAGATAGTTCCGTTACATACCAAGAAGTCAAGAAGATGGTACTGCGGTTGTTTGGTGGAACTGCAAAGATGTCGCAGTGGAAAGCCAAGTTCTTGACCATTGGGTTTCAGTGATTTGAGACTCTCACCGCATTTGCTGATCAATTTATGGTGGAAGCTCATACGTTGATTTGGGCAGTGATTTTATATGAAGCTGATGTATGCATTGCAATGTCCTCTGCGGTGAAGCCATACCCCAAGCTTTACAATGTCATAGCCCCGTTGTTGGAAGACGATGTACCTCTTCTTAAACTTGTTCAGTTTGTATGTCGCTTAGCTGTAACTTTCCCTCCACCCATTATTGAGCAGATTCACGCTGTTGCCATGGCCAACCCTAACCATATGGGGGAATCAACCAGTCAATGCAGATTCTGCCAGGTTACTAACCGCAGTCCAACATTTGTCCCATAACTGCTGAGTTACAACTGACCAACTACAGCTTTGACCCTAACTACGCTGATAGACAGCAGGCATTCTACCAATGTGGGTCTAATTATGTTAATCATCTTTGGAATAACCTTCCAAGTGGGCCAACATATATATTAAGCACTGACATAGGCCCTATGGAGTAAGTTGTTTTTTTGCGGTCGCACTGGGCACATGGGACAATGGTGCCCCATTTGACAGATCCCTTATATACAAATAGGATCAGTTATCAGGGGAAAAAGTCAGAGTGGAGTAGAGATGGGACTCTCTACTTCCGCTATCTCAAATTCATATGTCCCACCTGATTCTACTGTATTGATTGCAGCAGAAGCCTCCCAGTATGACGATACATTCCTCTACCAACAGCTGGTTGGTGGAGTAAATGTGTTTATTCTAGAAAAAGTTAAAGAAACGGCTGACACAGGTTTTCCAGAGTAACAAAAGCCTTACACTTGCCAAATATATGACCAAAATACGTCAGACCAGCTAGAACCATTTGCAGATGCGTTGTCTCTAAGAGAAGTAAATGTCGCCCTTCTAGTGGACGCTATTGTAACATGGTACCCTAAAATTGGCGCGGGTATTATGAGTTTCCTGGGAAAACATGAATCACTGAATGTACATGTAGTAAATAGCCGGCATTCATCTTACTTGGAGTGCACTTACTGTGATGTTGTGGTAGCCAAAACCTGAGTACAAGCTATAATTGATATGGGCGCTCCTGTTACATTGTCTCCACTAAGTTGGTGGCAAAGTTGTCTTTAAAACCTGACATAGACCACCAGATGATGTATGGGACCGCTGGAGTGGAAACCACGGTCTCTGAGGGAGCGTATAGCGCGCTTCCCTTGCAGTTTAGATTTGTTGTTGTTAAGCTCCGGTGGTAGTATTAACAAATAGCAACTATGATCTGCTGATTGGGACTGCTTTTATGCGACACTATGGGGCTGTTGTTGACATGATGGAAGAGACCCTAGCCATCCTGGGACAATGGATCCCCATCTAATTTACTTTCAGCGGAGTCCCAGATGACCCAATCCACTCTAGTCAAATTAATCTCGCCTGTAGAGAAGGTGTGATTCATGTAAGATATTGGCGGATGAAGCAGAAGACCTGAATGCTCCCAAACCATATTTATGAGTACAAAGTGATTCTGCTACGAGCCGCGAACGCTTTGACTATCCCTACTGGGCATCATGTCATAATTGGGACAGAGCAAGAAATTGATATATCGGGAGGTCTGTATGGAGAGGTTGTGGGGCCTTATCAACAATTGTGGCTTGAACATCATTTGGCTCCTGGGTTACTGTTAGCAGGGCAGGGGAAAGTGAAGGTGTTGGTAGTGAATCTGAAGAAGGAGGTGATGAGGGTTCAGCGGCACCAAGTGGTGGCTTACGTGCACCTGATCCCTATTGATGAGGTCCACCAGATACATGACTTTAATTCTTGGGAAGATCTCAGCTTGCCTTTAGAAACCACCTTCAGTGTAATGAATGTGGTTCTGTGGGAGGCGCTAAATGGTCTATCAGAGGATCAGAAGGATAGAGTGATGGATCTGTTCAAGAAGTATCATAGCATTTTTACAACTGACGATCACAATTTGGGTTGCGCTCATGGGGTTGTGCATTGGGTGGACACGGGAGACCACCCCTATCAGGTCATGCCTATCTGTCGCTCAAAGGCAGCAGAAGAAGTTGTATCTGCAGAAAAAGATACATTGGTGGAACAGGGAATGTTGGAGCCATCAAAGAGTCCTTGGGCATCCCCGGTGCTAATTGTCAAAAAAAAGATGGCTCAAACCAAGTAGTAATTAATTACCAGAAGCTTAACTGCATTACAAAAAGAGATTTGTACCTGCTTCCATGAATCTATGACGCTTTTAATCAGTTGGGTGGTACCAAGTATTTCTCTGCTATGGACTTTATATTGGGGCACTGGCAGATCAGGTTGCCAGCGGCGGAACAAGAAAAGTGCGCTATAATCACCTCAAAAGGATTGTTCCAGCCTACACATATGCCACAGGGTTTGTGCAATGCCCCTGCTACGTTCCAACGGGCTATGGACACTATTTTGGGTGACCTAAAGCTGTCTTGCGCTCTTGTCTACCCTGACAATATCAACATGTTTTCGCGGACATTCATGGAGCATCATGGACATCTGGAGCAAGAGTTCCGCCGCCTTGCTGATGCTAATATAAAGATTAAGCCCCAAAAGTGACAATTTTTCAAAGAACATTTGGAATACCTCGGCTTTGTGGTAGACTCCAAAGGGCTTAGTCCTCAGCCAGCCAAGGTGGAAGCCATCTGCAAGATGACTCGTCCAAGCAATAAGTGGGATATCCAGGTGTTCTTGGGGATGGTCCTTTACTATAGGCGGTCCATTCCCAACTTTAGCTGTATTGATGCTCCACTCTTTGAGCTACTTAAGAAAGACGCTGCCTTCAATTGGACGGATCAATGTCAAACCGCTTTTGTTGTATTATGGACTGCGCTGGCTAGCGCGCCTATTTTGAAATACCCCAATTTCAAAAAAGAGCTTATTGTGCAAACAGACGCTTCACTTTCCGTTGTGGGGGCTGTGTTATCCTAAAAAGACGATGATGATATGGAGCACCCTTTTGCATATTGTAGCTGCAGTTTAACCATCCCTAAACGGAACTACACTGTTATGGAGCGGGAGTGTTTAGCAGTAATCTATGCATATAAAAAATTCCAGGTCTACCTCCATGGGGTGAAATTCAAAGTGGTAACAGATCATGCCTCCTTACGCTGGCCATAGAATCTGCAGAAACCTGAAGGGTTGCTTGCGCGATGGGCTTTGAAGCTCCAAGCGTATGATTTTGAGATTATGCATTGGCCAGGGGCGAAGCATCAGAATGCGGACTGGCTTTCCCAATTACCCACAGTTGCCATTACAGCAGATGTGGCGGACATAATGTACAAAAAGAAGATTGTGGGCTAATATCATGATGAGCCACTGCCCATGATCAAAGTATTATATGGGCTAAGAAAGGATACCTTCCTGCGCAACAGGGAATTATATAAGTGGATTGGGGAATTAACGCTGAGTTTTCCAAAACCCTCTTTCAGGCCTGCAATAATTATGGATGCTCATAGAGCAGTAGGTCATGGAGGGTTGAGAAAGAAACTTAAGTTCTTGCGATCCCGCTACTATTAGGAAAGTATGTACTATGATGTGCTTGAGACGGTTGGTTGTTGCCATCAGCGCCAAGTGGAGAAACCATTCCACCGGAAAGACCACATACCAGCTAGTCAAGCCTCAGTTCGCATGGCATACTTTTTTGTTAGATGTGGTGGGGCCTCTGCCAACTGGCGCGAACCACTCCAAATATATAATAGTTGCCATTGACCATTTGAATAGATGGGTGGAAGCAGGGTCTATCAAGGATCTGGGGTCTTTTACTACCGCCAAGTTCATCCTGGAGTGTGTCATACAGCACCATGGTTGTCTGCAGTTTATTTTAATGGACAACAGGACCAATTTCACATCACATATATTGGCCAAGTTGAATGAGCTCATGGCAATCTGCGGGGTCTTAACTACCCCCTACCACCCTGAATCTAACGGTATCTTGGAATGGGTCAATGGGACCTTGGTAAATTTTTTACGCAAGCTTGTAAATGAGCAGCCATCAGATTGGAGCACCCTTTATCCACCGCTGTCTTTGCATACAATATCAGCTACCACTCAGCAACCAGTAAGAGTACATTCCAATTGCTCTATGGACGACATCCAGCGCTGCCTGCATTGATTTACGCCTGTGTAAAGGATACCGGCGAAGTCAAGCACCACTTCTATTTGTCTGCCTTAACCAACATGCTGATTAAATTCCAAACTGAGGCGTATTCCACTAGTCTTGCTAAGAAGATTTGGGATCATGAAGCTGACCAAGGTAGATGCAGCAGTCTTCCACAGTTCAGGGTAGGGATATTGGTTCTGTTTCATGACCTACATGGATTTGGAAGAAGGAACAAGCTCACCAGTATATGGAGTGGACCATTTGAGATCATTGAGAAGTCTGGGGCTGATGCCTACACCATTAAGGAACCCGTGGGGGGTTGAATAATTAACCAAGTACATGTGAAGTTCCTCTAACCATACAAGCAATAGGAGCCTTATCATCCAGTCAAGGAGGGGGTAATGTCACGATTCCAATATGACTGGATGATAATCTTGGGACAGTTAAGGCAGTTGGGAAGTATCCACCGGAAATGATATCAGTTACAATTATTTGAGTGCCTTGAGACAAGGCGATATTGGGATAAAACGGGTTTATCATTGGATTGCCTCTAAATAAGGTGATAGGGCTATGTCGTCATCTGATGGATATGAAATAAATCGCCTACAATTTAGGAGATAGAGAACAAAAATAAGAACAAGCTGTTATGAGGAGAATCGTTGGAACTGAATAGTCCAAGCTAGGAGAATGGTATCATCCAAAGCCACTGTATATAAGCGAGATGGGCGATTAAGAGAAGGAGGTTGTTAATGGGATAGAGTGAGTGAAACAGTAAAGATTCACTGTGTTTATTATATATTAAATAAAACATTGTAGTGGGAGCAAGTGCCCCATATTTATTAAATTAAGTTTATTCTGTTGTTACCGAGGGCCATGATCATCATATTGTTGTTCCTATTGCTCATTGGGCTAAACCCTGTGAAAAACCCCTTACGGCGTATCTCAAGGATTCCGCCAAATTTCAACACCCATTATTTCTAATATGTTTTCTTTAAAATCAGCTTTGACTCCATAAATTATCATAAAAGATGTTCCGAGGAGGAAGTCATAATGCTGGTTTGCAAAAGCAATGTAGAAAAATAGTACTAAGGAACCAAACTGCAGTGGCAAAGCACTTGAGCACCTTCTGACATAGCGATATGGAAACACACCGTACTATATACTTTCTAATGATTTAGTCTGGCGCAAGGCCCAGTCTCTTAACCAGTTTGGTATACACATTATTAATTGGTGCCACACTGTCCATAATAGCCCTGGCAATGAGCTTATCTACTTTAATAATAATTTAGGGGCACTAAGAGATTAAACATATAAAGCATTAAATTGTGTGTACCTCCAAGGTGTCCACTTGCTCCAAACAATGATGAATCTTTTCGCCTAATTAAGGGCTTGATTTATTAATAACTTCAATAGTTATCTCCACTTGGATCCCCTGCAGTTTGAGGATATCACCAGAGTCATTTAAAATCTTTTGTTGCCCTATTTGTTGAACTTAATGCTTCTATACTATCTCTGGTGCCAACTTGCTTTTGCTTTCCTTACTGGATCAACTAGTCTTAATTACCAAATTATCAACTATTACTCACTGAGCACCAGAGGCGACATATTGTTTGCAGCCTTACACCAGAAGGAAGATGAATCTGGAGATCTATCCAAACTTTAGATTTTTCAAGATGTGTCAGAGTATAAAATCCTTATTCTGCTCTGAACTGTCTTTTACAATTCCTTTTCATGCACTAGGTTCACTACTTGAATCTTTGATTTAGAACTTAATTTTGGACAGCGATTTGCATAATCCCCCAAGTTATTACAATGATAGTAAGGGATCTGAGTAAGATCAGACTAATCAAAATAAGGGCCAGAGGGCCAAGATGATTCTTGCGTTGAGGAGACAGCCCAGTGTTGATGTATTACAATGCTCTTATGGACTTCAGTTTGGCATCTTGAAAGTGACGGCGCATCAATGAAGATAATTCATCACATGGTTAAAATCTTTCTTATTGTTCAAAATTTTATCAGAACCCTATATAAAGCCATGTAGGGCTCATAGGCGTGGCGGAGGTCAATCTAGGTATTATAGTATTTTATAATGTTAGCCTCAGATAGCATTTGTGCCTCCAATTAAAAACGGAAAGTAAAAAATTTCAATTGTTTCACTCTATTAAATGAGATATTAAGGAATACCAAATTAAAGTGGTCATCCTTTCAGCTCCACTGAACTCCTTGATATGAAGGCCCTTAGCATTGATGTAGGACACTCTGGCCCTCTTTACTTTTGGTATAACTAACTTCTTGCTTTTGGAGTCTAATGAGTTCATTACCACTGCCAACTTTTGAGGTCTCAGGCACTTTGTGCATAGTAATCTTAAATAAATACTAGATATATTGTGTAAATTCACTTTCTTGTCAAACTTTAGTTGTTTAACAAGAAAAGACCATAAATTGATTCTTATGTCTGCAGGGATGAGGGGCTTGCAGTGCCCTATCTGAATTCCCAAGTTACAAATACAAGGAGGGATAGGACTTAGCGGCGATTTGCGGTATCATATGAGTGCCTGGGAGCACCAATGATCAGAATGGAAGTAGTAACATCCTGATCCATCAGTAGGGTTTCCAGAGAAACTTGACCTTATCTGCACTGTCAGATTTCTTGCTGAATTGCCATCTTGAATAAATTCAGTATTTTATTAAACGGCGGCATTCTTCCTGCAACGTGATTTCTGTATTAATCATCATTTGGTTATAAGCCTGAAAGTCTGATTTCAGGGCACTGTTTTCAATCACTAGAGACCTTACGGTTTGTCACTGAGTATAAGTTCCTCACATAAGGAGTCAAGCTCTTGATACAATTCAGTGACATAGTGGACAGCTTCATCCATACCTTTTATTAAATCATTCACTTGTCAACTGTGACCTAGTATGATATCAAAAAGCAGACCTTTTTGTGCGTTCTCATCTGCTCATACTTGACAAATCTTAGCAGAATAGTTTTACAAGGCTTTGTGGTCGGCCAATATTGCTTCAATAGGTTGTGCTATCTCCGTGGTGGTGTAGTTGGCAACTAGGGTTTCAGATTTTAATTTAATAATTGACCCAGGAGGACAAAGTGCAGCCCCCTGTAGTGAGCACCACATGTTAAAATTGGCACAGTGGCATCATATTTTCAGCCATAGGTTAAATACACTAAATACAAGGTACTATATGAGGACAGAAACCGTGACCAAAAGATCTAACAAAAAACCTTATACCAGAAATAGGGGTTTTTATCAAAACAAACAGAGATCACACTGTAGTATTGGATACTTCCATTGGTCCTGGCTCGCTAATGGTATTCTGTCTAGATTGGCTCTCTCAGTTTCTCCAGGAAAAGATCCCCTTCCCTTTACAATCCACCTCAAATATCCGTTCTCTACCAAAGATCTTACTGGTGCTTTCCTTGGCTACTAAGCAGCACCTCTGAATGGCAGTCTATAATCATAATATATAAATTGAGTCAAAAAGCAAATAATCAAGGTTTAAAACATTTCCATAAAAGATGCAATATACCGGATGTAGTCAAATTACTCGAGGATGTCCTTATAAAATATAGGACCCTATTATCAAAGATGTTATGCTGGCGTGGGGCAATGTAGGATAGTACGCTAAATAAAATAAAAGGCGATATAGTGTTCTAGGCCAAAGCATTGGTAAGCAGTAAATTTAGGAGATAAGAAATGCGCTGGAAGCGATTTAGGGATTCAGTTAATAGTAAATTAGTACTTTAGGACACTACATATTAGCTGGGGCTGAGTGACAAAGTAGCTACTATAATTATCAGTCTGTTATCTGATTATTAGTTAAAGTATGAAATTAAAAATATTTTAGATAATAAGTATGCATATGATTGATCAAACTGATTACAACAGTGGTGGATCCCATTAGGCCCTCAGGGAGAAGATCATTAGGGAAGCACATGACCCCCCTGCTGTAGGCAACCCTGGGAAATCCAAGACCATAGAACTGAACTGACGCTTCTAAAGCTGTAAAGGCATTGCTTAAGACGTGTCTAGTTAAAATTTGTTTTTGTCTATTCATCAACAGCCTTTAACCCAGTCACTAAATGTTAATGGTTGTCTTGTAACACTAAAGGCTGATGAAGGCCCCTGGACATATGTATCCATAGAAATTTTCTGTTAATTTCCCCCAATACCAGGACTATGAGACAGTGGTGTATGTTCAACTTCTTAACCAAAATTGTGCATTGTATCCCCTGCCATGTTACATTGCATCCGTACAAAATTTCCGCCTGTTTGTTGACTATATTAAACTTACACAGTATCCCTAATGAGTTTATCAGTTACCATGGTCCCTAATTCACTGCCCAAATATTGGCAATCACTTATGCCCTACTCTTTAACTGCCCATGTCGCTCCCCAGACTTTCATCTTCTTTTAATGGACATATGGTGAGGGTGAAACTGTAACAAACAAGTTTATCAGGACCTTGCTTGCCATCCCAGTATATATATACCTTGTGCCAAAAGAGAGTTTCCTTGATCAGGCGGTGGAATAGGTTGATATATGGGTGTCAGGCATCGCATTCAGATTAATTGACCACCGCTCAACATAATGTCCTGGTAGTGAATTAAGAAACTAGCCCATTCTGGGAGGAGGTTTGATGTGGTGGCAAATATTCCGCCAGCCTCTAGCCACCTGTTTGGACCCAGGGAGTGCGCACTTACTGGCGTTGCAAACTTAGAGGCATCTCCACTGGGGACCACAACCAGGTCAAGGTGCAGCGAGATTTGTAGGCCAACAATACTCAAAATGATCTCTCACCTTCCTGAGGCCAGGAGTTTGCAGCTTATGGTGCCTGGTTGGCAATGGTTCAACGTGCACACAATTCTGAACAGATTTTATTTAGCCTGAAGATAAGACTAAAACAGCTAAATACTTTTATAATTTTAAAATAAGTATCAAACAAAAATGGTCATTTAATCAATATTGGTATATCTGGAGAGGGAGCACAAAAATGGTTAATGCAGAATGGGGCAACCAGAAACAAGATAGAATACCTGTTGAGAATTTATATGACTGAATGAAAAGCCACTATTATGACCATGCGGATCATTGGAGGAATTCCGCTGAAGGATCAATGGACAGAATCCGCCGAGGATGATTCAGAGCTATAAGTGATTAGTCACTTTAGGATAATGCAATAATGGGTTATAATGGGTCTTATTGGGTTGCCTTCAAAAATAGGGCGATGTCAACATTTGATAAAATGGTTTTGTATTGCCTCAAATCAAGGTGATAAATAATTAAAGAATAATAAGCTGAAACCAATGAAAAGACAGGGACATGATTAACTAAGCGGAAGAGTTGGTACTGACAGAGGCCGCTGGGATATCAGTGAAACAAGGGGACTGGAGGAGAGGTCTTAGGTTAAGTGAAGAAAGAAAGAAAGAAGAATAGAGTGGATGAAGGAAGGATCTGCTGAAAATATCTTAATAAAGAAGTGATTGGTAAATTGCTCCCATGTTTATTATAAAAATTAAGTGGTTACAAGTGTTTCAAGGAACTGGCGATCATCATATTGACCTTTCTAATTGTTCAATGGGGAAACCCTGTGTAAAAAACCCTTTAGTGGGTGCATACCGAATTGCTGAGATTCAACAATACCCAACTTGGAAGAGTTGTAATAGGATATGCCATAATATAAAGCTGACCAATGAGCTAAGATTAATAAATGAATTAGGCGCTGAAGCTGATGCCTAAATCATATTGGCGGGATCAAGTCTTAATTCCCATAATTTTATAATAATAATTTTTAATTACCACTGCATAATTGATTCAAACTATTAGTTTTCTACCACCATTCCTACCATCTCTATTTATAGTAATCAATGAACAGAATTCATTCTTTTACAGAACTTAGGTTTATAACAAATCCTGAATAGCTATATTGTTGTGGAACAAGGTAGCTGGGCTTCACGGATTCCATTCCTTTTTTGACATAATATCTAACCTCCCTTTATTAGATGTTACAATTTGGTCAAGCCAACTGGTTTATACCTATTATATTATTTTGTATATACTTCATTTAGCTTTTTACCTAATAACTAGACTAATGATTCAATTAACTTCCCTATACACCAAAGTTTTCTGTAATATTAATTATTATAATATTTATTGAGTTGTGTCACCAATTAAACTATGATATACATTTATTGGGGTGCATTAACAATTGATATAAGTATTTTAGTACTAGTGGTGCCCAATTTAAAAAGGGTAGCCTCCAAACTTCATTATTTGCAAATGAGCCAAAAAGGGATTATTGTAATAAAATAATTCCTATATATCCCCTAAGTTATCAGCCTAGGAAGCCATATCATATGGTGAGAAAGCTTTGGGGAAACTTTTGTCTGGCACCCGCTTTAGCTGGAGACCATGGCGGATAGCATAGGAGTTGGGGCATCAGTGGCATGTGGCATAAGGAGTTATAGTTGTGGGTTTCTTCATTAATGAGGCCTGCAGTATCCATTGCCTCGACATATTGAGCAAGCTGAGGCTCAGCAAAAGTGATGAGAGCCAACACAAGTAAGCTGGATTAATGAGCTGGCGGGTTTGAAGATAATTGGGGTCAAAAAAGAAGTTTTCACCACATCAATGCAAGCGTGGCTTGTACCAAAAGCAAGCTCCTCATTATAATATTTTGCATCTTCCTCAAAATCATAGGGGAGATTGGGGATAAGAATCCTTCAACCAGGGGTTCATTTATCCCATAGAGTTGCTGGTGGAGTAGGGTGTTAGCAGGAGCAGCAGCGGCTTCAAACGCCTTTTATATTTTTATTCTAAAAATAACCGCTTTTAAGGAGAAAATGGTGAGGCGCAAATCAGGAGGTTCAATGAAGAATTATTTATAGCAAAATCCGGTTCAACATTGTATGGCTGGTCACTATCATCTATCCAATTAAGACACTCAAATGAATTTGATTTGACTAGTGCTGGACAAGCCACCAGAGTTGACAGGTTTGCCACACCTGATTGGCCAAGAACTGTTGACCATGCCAGCTCAGCTGAAACTAAGTCAGCCATCAGCTCAGGTTGCCGTAAATCAACCAAATGTTTTATAGTTCTAATTTTAAATTAACTGCGGCTTTAGAAGCCACGCCAGAATTTTCCAAGCTTGGGGGTGGGAGAATTAAACCCCACTCTAAAATTTGGGTGTGGCTGCAGCTGAGCTACCGCTGGAGTAGGGAGCGGTGGAGGTGGTGAAAGAAGAAACTTCAGGTCACTTGCGCTCAAATGGTCAAGTTTGAAGCACAAGGGGCAAATAGCGTTTCCGTTCTCAATGTGCTCCCAGAATGGGTGATCAGGGGCGGTTTTGATCATGGTGCAGGAGGGGGAATCATGAGGTGGATGTCACAATGGAATAGGCAGATCATTGCAAAGGCGTGAGGCACTTCCAGATGATCTTCCCCATTCAGAACCCTGAACTGTAACATGGGGTCTGCGCCATATATGGCCAAACTCTCTGTGGGCTCATGGTGGAGGCATTTTTGGAAAGGTGGTAGGGCAACCTGGCGAACTGTACCATCAAAGTGGCCTCATCTGGGAGCCAGATACAAATTGTGGGGAGTGGAATATCTTTAAAAATTAACAGCAGCTTGGATGCTGCCATTGCATCAGCCTCGGAGAAAAGGCTGAGGTTGAAGTACCCCTTAAAGGGGCAAAAATTAATGAAGCTGGCGGCTTTAAACACATCTATGGCCATCTTGATGATGGATGCACTTGCATATGGGAAGAGATTCTCATATTTGACCTGGAGGCCAAAACGCAAATTGCTCCACAGGAGCACCAAAGGGCTCTGGAGCATTGCCTGGGAACTTGCAAGTTGGTGGGCCAAGTCCTGAGGGGGGACATAACACTCAGTAGCATTAGGAGGGCTACCAGAGCCAGCCCAGGTGCACTTTGGTTGCAGCCAAAGTATGCCAGATAGTGGTGCACTACCACCCCAAACTGGGGCATCAGGCGTTAAGAGCATCGACATTTGTATGTTTTGGCTTGATAGAGCAGCTATTTTCATATCAATTAAATTCCCAATTTGGCTTCAATTTCATATTAAGAATGAAAAAGCTGGAGTACACCAATTGATATAAATATATCAAGTTAATTTTAAATCCTTTCTACCATGCCAAATGATTAACCCTAAATCATTTAGAATATATTTTCCATGATTTTCTTTCCAATTACTATCATTTATTAGTATACAATATGATTCAAACAGAACAATTTGATAATCAATATCAGGTGAGATGAGCACGTATAAAAAACAAGGACAGGATTGGGTGAATGTGGTGAAGGGTAGCGGACTTGGATATGCACCGCCCAAAGGCACCAAGCGCACTGGAATAAACAAAAACCAAAGTAAAAATGAAAAACCTGAGGTGGTGCACCCGACGGGTTTCATGGATTTTCTAGTAAAATACTGAAGTTACATGGAAGTGTCTTACTCTCAACTGTTGTCCTTAGTTGAACACAGGATCCATATATTTTTGGGCACAGAGGCTCTGGCAATGTGGGAAAAGTTTGGTGAAGCCCAACAAGGCTTATTCCCGCATGCTGTGTACATGACAACCCACACTATTCATCATTGTTGGATGGACCTTGTGTTTGAGACAACGGAGGAAGCAAAAGAAGATGTGAAGGTCAGAGTAGTGATTGACCTTCCCAACAGTCAACATTTGGTATTGACTAAATGCACACGTTGGACAGAATCCAAAGATATTTTCATAATTTTTGACTACCTTCTGACAACACTGATGCGCACAGTAGTCAAACAATATCTCCAGGAGGTCTTGGAATCCTAAGGAGAAATTAAACAATTTTAAATGCAAAGATTAAAGCTTATGCTAACCTCTAGATAGGGGAGGCAATTGCAATTATTTCTCTGAATCTGGAGGTAGCGGAGGATATCACAAAAATCCCCTATATTGCAATCCATTATTATCTACAGAAAAAAAATCATAATTATTACATGCAGCAGTGGAGAGCGCGCCCCCATATGCAACCGCTGTCAGGCCTTTGGGCACAAGATTCCTTCTCGTCCCATAAAAGAAGGCCTAATAGAAATGGAATCCTGTGAGGAAGAAATGGGAGAAGATGACTCAGAGTATGCCAAAATCACTGATACCACACAATCACTCAACTGGGGAGAATCTGGACAAAATAAAATTAATGACCCAATTACCCTAAAGGAGCAGAAATTGGCCAAACAGGATCAAAAGTTTACCACAGTCAAGGTAAAGGCCTCAATGGTAATGCATCCATTTCGCCTGAACAAGATTCAGGAAGACATGGAAGAACTAGCAACAATGAACAAATTAAATTTCACAGATAACCAAGTAAACAATCCAAACAAACAGGATTTGGCAAAACCTGATTTGGAAGCAAATGCTTCAGCCCAGGGTTTGGAACATCCCCCTAAATTACAAATTAAAACTCAAACGGGATTGAATATCAACAATTGAAAGCGTCAGACAAAAATGTGACTAATGAGAACACACAAGTGCATCGCAATGATAAATTGAAAGCCAACAAAAGCAAGAAGAAAACAAAAACAGCGGAAATGAAAGGGGCAGAATATACCCCAGTGCCTACTCATCAATATGCCACCCACAGCAAGGATGCATAGGTGAGCAACGAGGATGAGGGAGTAGAGCTGGAAGACCCTACTGACCGCTCCTGAGGCGCACCGTGCATTTGTTAGAGATAGGGACACTGAATATAGCGGGACTCAAGGCTTTAACATCTTGGGTCAAAAAGTTGTCTCCTGTGCAACCCCCTTGTGGACATCCTGGTGGTGCAGGAAACCCGCTGTTCACAGAGAAAGGAGGAGGCATGGAAATCATGCACCTTCCAACAATATCATTTTGGTCACAACACTGTGGAGTGATAGTATGTGTGACCAAAATTTTAAATTCATTAATAAATGTTGACTTTTGGATGGTGCATACTAGCCGTTTTCTTCTCTTGGCACAAAGAGGTGCACACAATAGCCAGTGTGTATGCACCAAACTGTGCAATGGAGCGTCAACAGTTTCTATCAGCTTTAAGAAAACTCCATATTCCAGAAAACACTTTCTTCATGGGAGACATGAACTGCTGGTTTACCCTGGAGACTAACTGATGGCCACACACAATGGAGACACCACAAGGGCATGTGGAACATCAAGTGTTAAAAGCCACCTTGGGCCTATATGGACCTTTACCAAAAAGTGCCTCTCCTGCATAACATGGCACGCCCACATGTGCACAACGGTGTATAATTTCTATGTCATAAATTAGACCTAATATTCACACCGCTAATTTTCTAAAACCAAATTTATAAATTCAAAACTACAAAAATCGAATTATCTGACCACCAGCTAGTTTTGGTGTCCTTAACTCCAGTGAAAACAATTATTCAAGCACCCAGGTGGTGCAGAATATCCACAGAAAGTTAAGTTGACTTGGAATTTCAATTCTGGGTGAGTAAAATGTCCTCAACACGGGATTTTAAACACCTTTTTTCAGACCCATTGATAATATGGGAAAATTTCAATGAATCAACAGTAGAATAGATTAAATATACAACAAAAAAAGATACAGGGCAGTTTAGCCCTCATCAAACGCATCTTAGCTGAAATTTGATCACCTGGAAAACAATGTCCCATGCACAGGATACAGTCCTGGATGGGGAAGCAGATGGGCAGATGTTTTTGCACGTCTAAACACCTTGATATGCAAACACCAACAACATATTGGAGTTCAATACAGAGTAAAAAACCTAAAAGATGGAGAAACTTTTTGAGTTATTTTTTCTGTTGATTTTATGCCCAAAAAAACATAGTAGCCTGCACACAGGTCTAACAACTGGATACATCCATAGTGGAGTCACCTGAGAAAGTTGTGACAAAGTACACAGGTTTTATCAAATTTATATAGTTCTGACCTGGTCAAACCAACAAAAATAAAAAATTCCTTGCAAATGCACATATTGACACTGCAGCTCATAACAATAATTTAATTAACTAATATTGAGTGAGGAATTATGGGAAATGGTACATGATGCACCATGAGGGAAATGCCCTTGACCTGATGGGCTTCCCTACGAATTTAATAAAAAATATCTTAACAACATATCTATATTCTTTTTTTAATAATAAAAGTGCATTATGGAAAAATGCCTTCTACCTAGAGGCAAAAAGAGCATACACAGTCACTTTCTTCAATAAAGGAGATAGCCTTAACCTATCTAATTTGGCGCAAAAATCTCTCTAACTAATACTGACACTAAAATATTCACAAAAATGATGACCAAACGATTAGGGAAATTGCAACTGTTGTGATATCCCCATCACAATATTGATTTGTCCCAAGAAGATCCATATGGGACAATATTCACACAGTTGCAAATGTCTGCCAATCTAAAGCCTCTGGAGCACTTGTCTTTATAGATCAACAGAAGGCATATGATAGGGTGAACTGGGCTTATCTCAGGGCCTGCCTTCATAATTTAAACTCCCAAATAGGTTTTTAAACTGGGTGATGCTGTTCACAGAGTCAGCCACCATGTCTGTGCGCGGAGCAGGGTTCTTAACTAAACTAGTTTTTCCACAGAGGGGACTCAAACAAGGGGACCCTCTAAGCCCTCTACTATATAATTTTAGTCTTAATCCCCTAATTTGGAATGCAAATGCCCTCATCAATGGAATCAATGTCTATGGCCAACCACCAGTCAAAATGATGGCTTTTGCTGACAACTGTGTGGTGGGTATCTCCACCAACCAGGATGCTCACATACTTGAGAAAATAATACAAGAATAATCATCCATAAGCACCTCATCAAATAATACTGGAATGACTGAAATATACTCCAGGGTAAATATCAGACCCATTGGACGCCATCCACCTTGGGTCAGCAGACCAATACATCAACAAGACTCCACACCAGACCTAGGAGGCGAAGATCAACAATTACCCCACTGAAACTTCCATTCGCAACCAAGCCAGCATCTGGAACTGTCTGCTACTTGGGGGTATGGTTAGAAGCAGTGTTACGCCAACACCATTATGGAATATCAAATCCTAAATAAAATAACAAAACGCATTGCCTCCTTGCATGAACATCATGCAGGTCTAACTGGACGAGTTGTAATAGCCAATTCCATGATATTATCAATTATATGGTTTACGGCCCATGCAATTTCTTTTTCACAGTCCTTTAACTTAATATATGCCTTAATATAGGGATAGCTTTGGTCTACCCATAAAGTCCCTGTGCGCCTTGAAACTTTATTTTTCATTAGGAGGAATGGAGGTATGGGGATAACTAGTTATGTAGAGCAAGCGGCCCATATACTAGGATACTGGATAGCTCAGGTGACTAGCCCAGATCTTTCAGATATACATTGGGCCAGAACAGCAAGATACAACTTTACACGAGAACTCCAATTAAGAAATTTATATCATTCAAAAACATTGATTAAGTATCTGGCATCTCACCCAACTGTTACAGGACCAAATAGTACTCCTGCACACTATAAACAAATACTTTTAGCTATGAGAAGAGTAGAGTGGAAGATCCACATAAGTTTCCAGAGTAGTCACTAAGGTCGCCCAAGGCTAACTCACAGACAAGAAGTTAATGGTTAAGTAGTTACAGATAGCATAATAAACCAAAACCCGAGTACCAATGCCAGGATTGATTACCTAGATCATATGGACATACCATACAGCATGGAGACCCAAAGCATGGTCTGGAGATATAACCACTCGCTACTACCCAGGATATGTGCACATGTATGGAGATGCATACAGAGAGTGTATTGCATGGAATAATGATCAAAGGCTGTCACTCTTCATGCACAATATGTGGCAATATGGAAGATTAGTACACCGCCTAGAAAAACGTCCAACATCAGTAGCTATATGGAAAGAGGTCATGCACCTATTCCATCAAGGCAATGGACAATCATTTAGTTTAGCTAGGAACAAGTTTACTCTCAACATGGAATCACTTATTCATCCATCTTTACGGACATTAATAGTAGCAATAGCACTATGGACAATCCATACTATAGTATTGGTTTCATTTACAGGAGCAACGCCTACCCTCCAAGAAGTCATTAATCGTTTTCACTAACATATATCAGAACATTTTCAAGCATGGTTGTTTGTAAACATGACTCCATGCAGCATAAGGTTAATCAATTCATGGTTCCCCATATGGTTCCTAAATATTGACTCATTCCTTCAATCATGCTGTATCCAAGTATAAGTCAGCATAAATCCCCCCATTGTCATAAACCTGACGGTCCTGGCGGACAACAGGAGGGGCTATGAGCCCTCTGTGGTGTCCTCTAATTATCCATATTTTATTATTATACCACCATTATATCAGAAGTGTATGTCCCCAAGTCAACCTTCGCCAAATACATAAAAAATTTGCCTTGGCTCTGCGGCCATGTAACCTCAAAACTCATTTTTTTATAACTATTACATTATCTCTACCTTTCCTGCATTGGCATAAAATCCATTGTTAAATGTTATGTTATTAATATTAGCCAATTCAGCTATCTCGTTCAAAGCCCAATATTACCTGTGTTTCCAGAACATTTATGTAAATGCTACTATACTTGAGTGTCATTTAAATAATATAATGATAGAATTGTCAAGTTAAGGGGACTGGTTATAGCCTAGTTTATTGAAACTAATAATATTAAAAACTCATATACAGATTAAAAAACTTTATTTTCCTACTTTAAGTTCACTGTCCTCATATAGTATTGTCACAAATCTATATGACTGAATGACAAGCCACAATTATGACCAATGGATCATTGGAGGAATTCTGCCAAAGATTCAATGGGCAGAATCTGCCGAGGTTGTTTCAGAGTTATAAGTATTAATCACCTTAGGATGAGGTGATAATGGGTTATAATGGGATGTATCAAATCACCTTCAAAATAGGGCGATAAGGCGATGTTGACATTTGAAAAGATAATTTGGATTGCCTTGAATCAGAGCGATAAATAATTAAGAACAAAAAGCCAAAACCAATGAGAACATGGCAAAATGAATAAACTAAGTGAAAGAATTGGTACTGACTGAGGTTGCTGGGATATCAGCAAAACAAGGAGATTGGAAGGGGGAGGTTTTTTTAGTAGAGAAAAAGAAAGAAGGAGCGGACTAGAAGAAGATCCACTAAGCTTATTATATTAAAATAAAGAAGTGTTTTGGGGGAAATTGCTCCCATTTTATTATATATTAATTGTTTACAAGTGTATCAAGGAACTGGTAATTGTCATATCATCTGTTCCAATTTTTTAATGGTCATAACCCTGTGCAAAAACCCGATTAGCAGATATAAATGGAATCGCCAAATTTCAACAGTGGTGCTCATTACAGGGGACCCATTGAGCAATAACAACATGATGAAAAGGCAGTCGCCAGCTATGTCACACCCAGGTTCTTTGATAAGGAATCTGCACAACACGCTGGGCCTGTTGCATATGAGGAGCTGAGACTTGCGTTGGATACTGTGCTCAAAGACAAGATGAGTTGCTTCAGATGGTTTATTATAATAATTTGCCACCATTTGATTACTAAGGAAATATTCATGGGTTCTTTTGATGATTTGAGTTTGCAACTGAAGGAACTTCTGATTGGAAGAGGGCGAAACCATTGCTCTTCTCCTTGGATGTAGGAAGTGCTGATCAAGTTGTTTGTTACCTTCCAGATAGTTCCGTTACATACCAAGAAGTCAAGAAGATGGTACTGCGGTTGTTTGGTGGAACTGCAAAGATGTCGCAGCGGAAAGCCAAGTTCTTGGCCATTGGGTTTCAGCGAAATGAGACCCTTATTGCATTTGCTGAGCGATTTATGATGGAAGCTCATGTTCTGATTGGGGCAGGGATTCTATCTGAAGCTGATGTATGCATTGCAATGTCCTCTGCGGTGAAGCCATACCCCAAGCTTTACAATGTCATGGCCCCATTGTTGGATTACGATGTACCTCTTTCTTAAACTTGTTCAGTTTTTACATCACTTAGCTGTAACTTTCCCTCCACCCAATACCAAACAGAGTTGCACGGTCACTGTTGTCAACCCCTAATCATGTGGGGGAAGAAACTGGTCATTGGGGTTCCATCAAATTACGACTACAGTCCAACGTTCATTCCATAACTACCAATCAACATCTGGCCAACTCCCGCTTTAGCCCTAAATATGCTGTTTGGCAGCAGTCGTTCTAATGATGTGGGTCTGGTTATGCCAATTCTCTAAATCACAGCCTTCTGACCCGGCCAATTTATATTCAGTACAGACGTAGGTCCTATGAGGTACGTTGTTTTACTTGTGGTCACCCCAGGCACATGAGACAATGGTGTCCCAATTGACGGATCCCTCCTGTACAACAGAATCAATGTTGTCAGGGAAAAGTCAGAACGGAGTAGAGATAGAACTCTCTACTTCCATTAGCTATAATCGAACATACCACCTGAATATACTGTATTAATTACAGCAGAAGCCTCTCATTATTATGATACATTCCTCTACCAACAGCCGGTTGGGGGAGTTAATGTGCTGATGTAAGCACAACCCAAAAAAATGATGGACAAAGGATCTCTGGAGCAACCAAAGCCTAACATTTGTCAAATGTTTGACCAAAGTCCGTCAGACCAGTTAGAACTGTTCACTGATGCTTTGTCCCTGAGAGGAGTAGATGTCGCCCTTCTAGTGGACGCTATTGTAACACGGTACCCTAAAATTGGCGTGGGTATTATGAGTTTCCTGGGAAAACATGAATCACTGAATGTACACGTATTAAATAGCCGGCATTTATCTAACTCAGAATGCACTTACTGTGATATTGTGGTAGCCAAAACCTGAGTACGATCTATAGATAATATGGGCGCTCCTGTTAGCATTATCTCCACTAAATTGGTGGCGAAGTTGTCTTTAAAACCTGACATAGACCACCGGATGGTGTATGGGACCGCTGGAGTGGAAACCACGGTCTCTGAGGGAGCGTATAGCGCGCTTCTCTTGCAGTTTGGATCTGTTGTTGTTAATCTCCGGTGGTAGAATTACCAAATTGCAACTATGATCTGCTGATTGGGACTGCTTTTATGCGACACGATGGGGCTGTTGTTGACATGATGGAAGAGACCCTAGCCATCCTGGGACAATGGATCACCATCTAATTTACTTCCAATGTAGTGCCAAAGGGCTCAGGGCATATGTGAAAGATCAACCTTGCCTACCACGATGGGGTGATTCCAGTGCACTATCATCGATTAAAATGGAAAACTTGGGCCCTTCCCTACCATATATATGAATGACAAGGGCTACCGCTCAGAGCAGCTGGAGCTATATCGATCCCCTCTGGACATCAAGTAATAGTAGACACTGAGTTAGAGGTGGAAGTTCCATCTGGGCTCTATGGGGAGATCATTGGGCCTTATCAGCAATCACGGCTTGAGCCCCATGTGGCTTCAGGCATCACACTTCTGGGCCATGGGGAGATCAACATATTGATAGCAAATCTTTATAACAGATCAATTCAAATCTGCCAGCATCAGATTATAGCTTATTTACATCTGAACCCGGTTGAGGAGATCAACAAGGTTCATGAGTTCAGTTTTTTGGATGAATTTGGTCTGCCCATCGAACTGCATCCCAGTTTAATGGTGGTTGTGCCATGGGAGAATTTAATGAGGTTATCAGAAAATTAGAAGGATTGGGCGGAAGCTTTATTTCAAAAATATAAAGAGATTTTTTCAGTTGATGATCATGATTTGGGGTGCGTTTGGGGGGTTTTCATCGACTGACACTGTGGATCATCCCCTCATCAGATCTTAACCAATCCGCCAATCAAGGGCAGCTGAAGAAGTCATCACCAAGGAGATTAGAAAGCTGCTAGTTCAGGGAATGCTTGAACCATCTAAGAGTCCATGGGCTTCGCCTGTCCTAATTGTCAAAAAGAAAGACAGCACTAACCATATAGTAATTGCTTACTGGAAGCTCAATAGTATTACCAAAAAGACTCATACCCTCTACCACATTTTGATGATGCACTAGAGTGGTTAGGTGGAGCTTGCTACTTCTCATCAATGGATTTTATATCCAGCTCTTAGCAAATTGAGTTGCCCATGGTAGAACAAGAAAAATTCACCATAATTACATCAAAAGGGCTTTTCCAACCAACTTGAATGCTGCAAGGGCTATGCAACGCCCCAGCTACGTTTCAACGAGAAATGGACACCATACTGTGTGATCTGAAGCTGTCATGCATTCTTGTGTACCTTAACAATATTAACATCTTCTCTCGCACATTCACTGAGCACCTTACCCATTTAGAAGAGGTATCTCGCCGACTGGCTGAGGCCAATATTAAAATCAAGCCTCAGAAATGCCACTTCGTCAAGGATCAGTTGGAGTACCTCAGTTTTGTGGTGGATGCGACTGGGCTGAGACCCCAACCCACAAAGGTGGAGGCTATCCAGAAGATGACTAAGCCCATTAGTAAGTGGGACATTCAGTTGATTTTGGGGATGGTGGGTTATTAATGACGCTTCATACCCAATTTCAGTTGTACTGTAGGTCCGCTGTTTGAACTACTAAAGAAGGATGCCATGTTTATATGGATAGAATGGCGCCAATGTGACTTCGATACACTTCAAATGGCGTTAATTTCTGCGCCCATGTTGCGCTACCCTAATTTTGATAAGGAATCTATAGTGCAGACAGATGCATCGCTTTCCACTTTTGGTGAGGTCCTGTCTTAGAAGGACGATTAGGGGAGGAGCACCCCGTGGCATACTGTAGCCATAGCTTGAATTGCCATGAACGAAATTACACTGTAACCAAGTGGGAGTGCTTAGTGGTGATTTATGCCTATAAGCAGTTTTGAGTCTACTTGCATGGAGTAATATTTAAAGTCATAACAGATCACGCATCTTTGGCCTGGTTGCAGAATTTGAGAGAGCTGGAGGGGCGGCTAGCCCAATGGGCTCCTAAGCTGCAAGCTTATGATTTTGAAATTTTATATCGACCAGGAGCAAAACACCAAAACGCTGATTGCTTATCAAGGTTGCCAACAATTGCAGTTATTGCGGATTTAAGTGACATAATGTTTGACAAAATGCTTAGCGGAAAATATTATGATGAACCGCCTCAAGTTATCAAGTTGCTCAACGGACTCAATACTAATACATTCCAGAAAAACAGGGAATTGTATAAGTGTATAGGGGACACTACTGTGTATATCCCCAGACCTTTGACCAGATCAAATATTATCATGAGCGCACACCAAGCAGTTGGTCATGGTGGAGTATGGAAGACTCTTGAACTATTGAGGCCGTGTTATTATTGGGAAAGCATAAAATTTGATGTGCTTAAGATCCTGACCTTCTGTCATCAGTGCCAGGTGGAGAAGCCGTTCCACCAGAAGACTTCATACCAGTTAGTAAAACCTCAATTTTATTTGGCATACAGTCCCTATTGATGTTGTGGAACCTCTTCCAACTGGTTCTAACTGGTCTAAGTATATCCTGGTAGCAATTGACCACTTGACCAGGTGGGTTGAGGCGTGGACCATTTGGGATCTGGGGGCGATTACTATGGCTAAATTTGTAATGGAATGCAACATTCAGCGTTACAGTTGCCCACAGTTTATCCTTACTGACAACAGAACTAACTTCACCTCTCACATTTTGCCCCAAACTCAACGAATTGTTGGCCATCCGTGGGGTCCTAACAACCCTGTATTATCCTGAGTCCAACGGAATGGTTTAACGGGTTAGTGGGACTCTGGTGAACATACTAAGGAAGTTGGTTACAGATAGGCCCTCTGATTGGAGTACCCTCCTTTCTACTGCAATGTTTGCCTACAATATTAGCTATCATTCTGCCATGGGGAAAATCCCATTTCAATTGCCTTATGGACGACACCCCACTTTGCCTGCGCTTCTATACGCCTGTGTAGAGGACACCAGCAGAATGGATCTACAACGCTATCTAACCACCCTAACAAATACACTAATTAAATTACAAACTGAAGCGTACTCGTTCAGCTTAGCCAAGAAAATCAAAAACCAGAATGCCAATCAGGTATGGCGAAGTGGCCTAGAACATCTAAAAGATGGAGATATGGTGCTATTCCATAATTAGCACAAGTTTGGACGGAAGCACAAGCTCGCAACTATTTGAATTGGGCTGTTTGAAATAATGGAAAAAACGGGTGTTGCCACTTATAATATCAAGGATCCCGCGAATGGTTGAATTGTAGATTGAGTGCACGCAAAAATCCTTCAGCCATATAAGCAGCTTTAGAGCCTCTCCAAAAAGAACAAAACAAAAAATAATGAAAAAGTAAATGATGATGATGAAAATGTTTGTACCATATCTTCTGTGGTTTTGAATTACGTTTATTTGGGGTTGCAACTGGAGGTCTTTCACTTCAATGTCTTCGTCTTCCTGTCTTTTTTGGCTTCTTGCAGTGGTCCTTTTGTTTTGATTGGTGGGACCTTTGTTTCTTCTTTCGCCGCTTTGGGGTGTCATGGGTTCTAGGGCTCTTCTAGGGTTGGGGGTGGAGGCGAAGGCTGCCAAGGGGAGAGCAAGTGGGCTGACGTCCGCTCAGGGGCCACTGTACTAGTTTGAAGAGGGGAAGCTAGTGCGACAGGTTTGGAAGAGGAGGATGGACTGGGGCTCTATGGCAACAGGTGAGATGGGTGAGAGCTCAGCTGGTTGATTAAGTCAAAACCATTCTTGTCCCACTAGGAGCAAAGCCTGCAACCACATGTGTTGATGATCCCAGGAAATCAATGAGTAAGCCAGCAGAGGGGGTTAGAGTCATAAGGGCTGGCGTGTAATCAGATGAGTTCCAGCTTGAGGGGAAAAGGCTACGCTCAGCACCAGAAAATCTACAAGGAAGTCCTCCATGCTCAGATATGCTATCAGAAAAGGAGAGGTTGTGGTGAATGCCGCTTGTCAGTCCCACTCGTGGGCTGTCCAGTGCAGCTCTAATTCTAATTTTAAAGCGGTTGCAGGATGCAAAATAAGGTTACTTAAGAGCGCCACAATGGGAAAGTACTGTGATGGATTGTCGACGCTGAGGGTGGTGAATGCTGCGGTGACCCAGAACGAAGTTGAGCTAGCCAGTCGTTGCAGAAATTTACACCCAGGGACCAGAAGTGGGTAGGAGCGTGGGGAAAGGACCCCAACCAGCTGGCTATCACCCACTTCATGAAACACAGCATCCGCTGGACAGACATGGATGCGGGATGAGGCTTAGCGGGAGATGGAAGCACTAGGCAACTAAAGCCACTTGCCAGGAGCTGGGCTGCTTCTTTATATGAAGGCCCTCAGCTCTGCTCCCCTCCCCAGAGTAGCTGGGCCACTATGTCCCCAAAGGGGGCACGCCAGGAAGCAAAATGGCCAACGAATTTGGGAAGGAGTTCTTCTTGGGTTAGAAAGGTTGTGAGAACCACATCAGCCTCATCCTCATCAGCTGGGGAAGAGGAAACTGGGGTAGAGAAATGTGGCCTGGGTCAGGCAACTCCGCACTAAGCCACATATAAAAGAAGAAATTGAAAGCACAGACTAGTGGCTGTTGGCGCGCAATTGTTCGCATGGCATTGGAGGAAAAAGAGACGTACTTCTTATTGTCCAGTCAAGGAGGGGGTGATGTCGCAAATATATATGACTGGATGTCAAGCCACAATTATGACCAATGGATCATTGGAGGAATTCTGCCAAAGATCAATGGGCAGAATCCGCCGAGGATGTTACAAAGTTATAAGTATCAATTGCCTTAGGATGAGGCGATAATGGGTTATAATGGGATGTATTGAATCGCCTTCAAAATAGGGCGATAAGGCAATGTTGACATTCAACAAGATAATTTGGATTGCCTCAAATCAAAGCGATAAAGAATGAAGAACGACAAGCTGAAACCAATGAGAACATGGCAAAACGAATAAACTAAGCGAAAGAGTTGGCACTGACTGAGGTCACTGGGATATCAATGAAATGAGGGGATTGGAAGGGGGAGGTTTTTTAGTAGAGAAAAAGAAAGAAGGAAAGAGAAGGAGCGGACTAGAAGAAGTTCCGCTAAGTTTATTATATTAAAATAAAAAAGTGTTTTGGGGGAAATTTCTCCGATTTTATTATATATTAATTGTTTACAAGTGTATTGAGGAACTGGCGATCATCATATCATCTGTTCCATTTGTTCAATGGTTGTAACCCTGTGCGAAAAACCCTTTGGCGGATATATACAGAATCGCCAAAACTCAATAAGTATCTTTGTTTTATTAATTGTACCCCAACCTGTGCCATTGTAATTTGACACTAAAGCACCAATTGCAACATTTGGTGATCACTACATGGGGAACTTTGCATCTTTTATCCTTTTAAATTTCAATAATGCAATCAGGTGAAGAATTTCGTCAGGCTGAACCTGCGTGTCTCATTTATGATGAAATGGATAACATGAAGGCTCAGCCAAGTTATTTCCTCACTGCCTACTTTTCAATAAGTTGTTCACTCATGATCAGAAAGATACATGATTAAAGGAAATATCCCTAAGACCCCATGCCACTTTGACAGCCTTGATCAACCAGAGGAAGGGGATGTTCACACCATCACTGACCTCTATCAGGCGCAAACACTTTACAGATCCTGGTCTAATCCCAAGGACAGAAATAAAAGAATAAATTTTTATTATTTAATGTCCAAACAAAAACACAAACATTCTGAAAGATGATTCAAGGTGAAGCATTGCCCGTTTGATAGTTTATCAAATCAACTCTGCAAGAAGTGAAAACTGCCACTTGTAGGTGTAGCCAGGGATATTCCCAGGATTATCCCTTAGCTTCTAGCCCTAAAGACAATGTAGAACCAGTTGTGGCCAACTTGTCTAAGATTTTGACTACTGTACCTATACCATCATCTGTTAGTAGCACTGCTACTGCATCTAATACAAACCCTACTGCATGGCGTGGCTTCTGTTAATTCAACACCTGCGATGCTAATATTGACCTCACAAGAGATTTTTCAAGCTTAACTATAGCCAGGGTAATTACGTCTCATCTAGCTCATCCTGTTAACTTGCCCAAATTTGATAAGCATGGAACTATCCATACCTTCATGCGCTTATTTAAAATAATTATGGAAAGCATTAATGACCAGGCTAAAATAGCCATGTTGATGAATCTATTGGACTCCTAAAACTAAAATTTAGCAATGCCAACAAAATGCAAAGATGTTACGTCTTACTCTAGACTCAAAAACCTTATTATCGAAGAGTTTGGTGGGTTGTACCTTATTATAGGATAAAAACCGCCTTCCTTACATACCTTTAAACCAGGCAAAAATTTCTAGCCTTTTCAAACTGCTTTTACTATGAGGCTCAGATGTTATATGGATCCAAGATTCTGAGTCACTATGATGCTCAGATTGCTTTCTGCCACGCTTGTGAGTCTTACAAGAAATTATATTGGGTAATGTTACTTATTTAGGATATTAAAAGTGTATAATTTAAATGGTGAATTACCTTCGCCGCTGCACCCTCACTTTTAGTGCGCCTAATACTGAGTACTCTTATTAAGAAAGTGGCATCATCAGAATAATTCCCCAATAAGGAATCTAGTATCAATTATGTAAAGTCTGCCAATGATGATGTGATGATAAAAGGCTTTAGAAAAAAAACTGGTATATTCTACTTCTGCCAACATATAAAATCCTCAGATTAATCATAACCATAATTCTCCCCATCTTGCCTACATGTTTGAACTGAAAACAGAGGGTTTGTAAAAGAATTTGCATAAAATAATTGTAAATGATGTGTTTGCTATACCCCACAGCCATAGGAAAAATTGGACATACTATCTTACCTGAATCAAGCGGACACTTTTGCCAATCAAAAAACTGTTATCGCTGAGAAAGTTTCCTACAGGTGTACCTATCTGGATATTAGATTGAACAAACTACCAGTTCAGGAATTTTGTTGACAGCAATGCTCTCATCAAATAGTTTTTATCCAAACTAATAAACTGACTGTGAAAAGCACGAGATATAAATTATAATAAGAATATGGAACTGTGGACTAATGTCACTAACTCATAAGATCTTATTTTTCCTTGCCGCTGAAATGGGTACCCTACTAGTTTCTTTCCCTGCTATAGCAATAGCAAATGGAAATTTCAATATACTTATTGGGACCTCTTTTATGAGGTCATTTGGGCTCAAAGCTAACTTTAAAAGAATACCATGGAGATTTTAAGGCAACATCTTCCACTTTATTATACTAAAGAGGAACCACATATTAAACCTCAATCTTTCTTAATTGTAAAATTGAGTCTAATGAGTGAATTATACCCATTAGATATCAAAAAAAGATGACGATGCACTTTAAATTTAACCCCAGAACACTTTAATCTAAAGTGATTGTTGCAAATGGTTTGGCCAACCATCAGTTCAAGCAATATTTGGTCAGTATCTATATTTCATTGATACCTAGAAACAGGCTTCAATGGTATAAGGAGTCTTGAGCGCATGGGCCTCAACTTCTTAAAGAGCGCTGAAGTTGTATTAACTTACTCTAGGTATTTCTTGCCCTATGCCAAAGAATCGTAAACCTAGTGGATTGAAATTTATAGCCCCTGTGCAACTTCTATCCCCTTGATCTAGTAATAGCTTAAGCCTTTGGCCTCAGCAAATTTAGATCTGCTTCAGCTACCTATACCCTTATCTGTTATCCTGTCCCTTGCACCGGAGTAAATTATTTGTTAGGAGGGATCTAATTTTATTATGGCGTTCTGCTGGAGTTTCTGACGCAATTGGTTGATTGCAACTACAGTGAAAATCCGTCAAGCCTTAGGAATTCATTCATTTAATCCAATTTAGATTATTAGACCATTAGTCTACTACTTTGGAGTGCTGTTTAGTACACATGAGGATCACCAATAGGAGCGCTAGTAGGAGAAGATATCTATACTTAATTCTAAGAGGGAAGGATTTTTTTCCTACGTAGCTAGAGTGGAGCCTAGATGAAGATATTTTTTTTTTTTTAGTACTAGATGGTCCCAACCCAAGGGGATTCATCGATGTTTATTGAATTACGCCTGGGCTCCTAAGAGCCTGAGGCGAGAAGGGAGGGAGGAGGCATCGAGAAAAGGGAGGGGGTTTTCGCGCCAGAGCCGTGCTGCAGTGACAGCTGAGCGGGGGAGGGTTGGCGACATAGTGCAGACCTTCAGGGCCATCTCAAAGTGTACCTGAAAGTGGGTGATCATGTGTGGAAGGGTCCACACCTGCTGGTCTCAAAAGGCAGCACGAAGGAAGGAGTTATGGATGGTCCAGATGGCTGTGGCATAGACGAGGACACGGAGGGGTCGGTGGCAACCAGGCAATGTCTGCTCAAACATGAGGTCTTGCACAGGGTGTCCAGACCAGGAGCTGAGCATGGAGGAGCGCGCGGGCCTTTGGCCAAAATGCGGGACACCTGGACAGGTGAAAAAACGATGGAGGTGGAGTCAATAGGCTCCACACAGCGGGGGCAGCTTCGGTGCTGGAAGGTAGGGGCCAGTCCGGTCCCCTGTCCTGTATGAACAGTGGAGCACTCTCCATAAGGTGTTGGACACCTTTGCTGACAGGATGGGGTGATAGACGTCCTTCCACAATTCCTTAAGGTCAAATCTCACGGAGGGAGGGAGGAGCTCAAGGAGTCTTGGGCGGATGGAGGACGATCTTGGGGGTTGAGGGAGCGAGTTGTGACAACTTGTCCATTGTGCACAATTGCATGGCGACGTGGGCTGAGGCCAGGGCCTTCCCTTCTGTATGGGAAGGCATGGATCCGCGCGCCTACCGTTTCAGGGCAAGGAGAGCCTGGTTCCAGTAGGGGGATGAGGATGGTTTTAGGCGATGGCCTGGGTGGTTTGTGAGCCACTCCCCTAATGAGGTCAGAGATGCTCTAGGAAGACCCAGAGCTGCTGACACTGACTGGCGGAGGGCGGGCGCCCATTGGAGACATGGGTCGCGTCCCAGCAGACAATCGGCCATAGGAACTTCCAGGAAGATTGTGGTGGCGTGGGATCGCGTCCAGAAGCTCCTAGGCCCCCTTCATTACAGGGTCGGGCAATGGTTGAGAGGGCTATTGGTGGATGGTTTGAGCCCCAGATCCAACAGCGGAGGAGTACATTGAGCCGCGTATAAAAGGCATCTGTGAATGGGCAGACGTGCGCTAGGAACCAGACTTTGGAGAGGAGGAACACATTGGCCATCAGAGCTCGACCCTGGGGGTGATGTGCCGCCGGTTCCATCTGGCAATCCTGGAGTTAACTGCTGCAAGGAGCAAGTCCTCATTGTCTTTTAGCGCAACTCCTTGTTGGTTGGTGAGAACGCCCAGGTGACGGAAGGTACCGCGCTCAGGTTCAATACCAAATGGTGGGGGAAGGTGGGGAGCCGACCTGTACAGCTGTTGTCTTGGAGGTGTTGACCATGGCGTTGGACGCCTTGGTGTACCTCTCAATGGTCACAGCAGCGAGGGCAACATCCCCAGGGCAGCCAAATGCAATGGGTGTCATCTGCAAATGCCATGGTGCGTGTGGGGGCTTTACCTGGGACCAGAATCCCTGTTAGCTTGTCCTGTGGAGAGGCCAAGAGGGCTGTGATGTTAAAAAGGATAGGCTCAGGGGGTCCCCTTGCCGGAGACCTTGTCCAACTGGTACTGCCACTGTAAAACCCATTGGCGCCAGAACTCTGGTGTGGAGCTGGTCATAGAGCGATGATATCCAGCGCCTAGCTGCGGGGGGGGAGATGGAAGCGGGCCAGGGAAGCATCAATATACTTCCGAGGCCACCTGATCATATGCTTTCTCCATATCCAGAAGAGCCACAAAGCCATTCACCTTACGAGAGTTAGCAGTCAAAGTCACGTGAAGGTCATTATAGTTGTCCCATAACGACCTCCCCGGAATAAAACCGTGCTGGGATGGAGAGAGGCGAGGTGACACCCATTTGGTGATGCGGTTGGCCAGAAGCTTCGGAAGAGCTTGTGGTCTGTGTTGATCAACGCTATGGGGCGCCAGTTCGCCAGGTTCTCACGGTCCTGACTTCTTGTGAATGAGGGTCATTGATTGAGCCTCTGAGTCGGGGAGGACCTCGCCATTCACCAAGAGTGCAGCGAAGAGGTCGCGGAGGGTTCTGGCTATCACTGCAGGTTCCAGAAGGTACACCTCAAAGGGTATTCCATCTGGGCCTGGGGCTTTAAGCCGTGGGGATTTCAGAAGGGTTTCCATCACCTCCTGGATGGAAATAGGCGCCAGTAGAGCCTCATCAGCCCGTGGGTCAATGGGCGGCTCTGGAGCCCGCCACAGGAAGTCTTGGATGTCGATGGGTCCACCTGGGTGGCATGGAAGAGGCTGAGTAGAAGCGGTGTAGTTCCTGCGGCTGATTTTCTCCTTATCTGAAGTGGTTGTAGTGCCAATTTTCAGTGCAGTAATATCCTGCGCTGTTGACCGGGCTTTCTGTTTCTGAAAAGAAGAGTGGGTGGGGCGTTCCCATTGAGCATAGTAACGAGATGTTGTAAGTTTGCTGCCCGTTCTTCCTGCAGTGTGAGCTCCAAGCGGAGTGCTTCCTGCACCGCTTCCCAGTCTTCCAACCATCTGGGAGAGGGCGAAGGCTGTAGTTTCGCTCTAGATGTCTGATTCTGGCTTCCGCCCTTTTGACTCTGGCGCGAGCTGCAGTCATCTGGGCTTTGGCACAGTTGTAAGCAACGCGGGTGATGCCCTCCCTTGGTCACCGCCCATCTAGCCTTGTGGTCAAGCAGGTGGGGTGGGGGGGGAGTCTCTCGGATGGTCATAGACAGCTTCTCCTTAGTGAAGGGGTTGTTGAGAAGAGCTGGGGCAACCCTAGGCCAGAACCTACGCGACGGTCTAAGTGTGGTGGTGAGGACAACGGTGAGTGACCTGTGATCACTCAGATGGTTGTCACGAGAGATGAGAGGGGACGCGGCCAATTAGCAGGGGGCCAATCAGTGCCATATCTATGCGTGACGCTGACTGGAAAGCTCCTCCATCATACTGGATCCTAGTCATGCAACCTAGGCCAGACGCGGAGGGTGGAAGCGCATCTATAAAGCCACTCAGGCGAAGGAAATCCTGGAGGCGACTTGATCCAGGGCGTTCCTTTGCTGCAGGGGTAAGAGTCACGGACGCGACTTATGGTTGTGTTGGAAATTCCTAAGAGAACTGTATTCCGTGGGAGATTGAGTTGGAGGAGCTCTTCCAAGAGCCGATTTTGCTCCTGACCTGCATTAGGCAGGTAGATGCTGCAGCGAAGAAGGAGAAGTCAGGAGTGGTGAGTTTGGCCAAAAGTATGAGGCGGGCCACCTGATATGTGTGAAAAAGAATGGGTTTTAACCCGGGGATTCAAAACAATAAGGGCGGCATGGTTTGTCCAGAAGGAGTTGCCTCCAAACTGTTCATTCCATGCAGATTGTTCGTGGGGAGGATATGGGGCTCCTGGACAGCAGCGATGTCAATTTGTGCTGACCTGAAGTTTCGGAGGAGGCGGGCTCTCCGCTTAAAGTCCCGCAACCCATTTGCGTTGATGGATTGCAGGGCCAGGGTGCTGCCATGGGGACTCATAGCTGTTCCCCTCCATGTCCTGGGGTTGCCAGCGCTTAAACCTGCTGCTGTGAGGCGGCTAGTTTTGAGTCCTTTAGCTTGACTATTAGCTGCAATCCGTGAGGAGCGTCGAGGGTTCTGAGGGGAAGGAGAGGGGTGGGGGGGCGGAGGACCCAGTAAGCCAGCCTAGGATGCTGCCCCCGCTCCGTTGCAGGGGAAGGACCTGAGGGTGCTCAATGGTGACCTCCGCGGTGTCCCCATTTGATGAGTCTGAGTCCATATTCACTTCCTCCAACACTGCAAAGGATCCGGGCGCGAAATGGACTGTGGGGTTGGGTAGGACTCTTTGAGGTGGCACTTCTACTGCAGGCCGCGAGTTGCCAGTCCATGCTGGTGGGCATAGCTCCATTGGGAGCTGAGGGCTGATGCGATAAATCGCTGGTGGGGTTGGTGGGGGTGCCGCGGAGCCCTGAGTGGGGGTGGCTGACGAGGGGCACCATGTGGGAGATGCCTTGCGCTTGGTGAGAGGGAGTTGACTCTGGGAGATTGGAGGGGGTGCCCATTGGAAGGGGGGCATGAGCGCGAAGGTATCCCACACCAATAGTGGGGTTAGCTGTTTCAACTGCTAGGCGTAAGGCCTCAGGGGACAGGTCTTGAACAGGAACCCATTGTGTGGGTTGTGGAATTGCTGCTGCAGCCATGTGGGATCGTTTTTGGCCTGGTTTAGGCCCCTGGGTGGTGGCTAAGAGGGCTTGTTTTCGAGCTGTGCAGCCACTATACAAGTGTCCAAGGGCGTTACACCATGAACACCGGGGCGCGCTCTGATCAGGGTCGACAAAAAAGATCTCAGGCATGCCCCAACTACCGCCACACGAGGAATAACCTCAATGTTACGGGATACAGTGGGGGAGGGGATGAATGACGCCCTAGCAGTGCGAGCTCTTTGAGTGGGAGCATAAAAGAGGGGACGCTAAAGTCCACTGAAAGAACAGACCCAAACTCCATTAAACCACGATGGAGTGCCAGTTTAAGAGACTCAGGATCAACAGTCGTTGGTAGGTTGGAAAAAGTAACCCATGAAATTTTCTCCAGGTGAGAGCGTGTGCGGAGATGCGAAGAGATCCGCGTGGAATAATGACCTGGAGGGTGGCAGCATGGTCAGCAAGGGCAGCTTCAGTGAATCCCACATCGATGTAGTGGCCCTCCACTGATTCATGGATGGTGGTGTTAATAGGGAATGTCTCCGCAATCGCTGCAAAGTATGAGAAGTAATCCTCTGTATAGAATTCAACAGGGTTATGCCCATAATAAAGGCGAATTGCGTGGGAGAGGGTTGAGCGAGGTAGAGCTTTTTGCGCTCTAGTTTCGGCCCATTTCTTCTTAACATCGGCAATAAACGCCACTTCACGGGGATCTGCTTTGGGTAGCGTTGGTGCCAGAGGTTTTTGCCACGCCCCAGTGGCTCCTTTGGTGCGTTTGTGTTTGCTTTGGGCTGCAATTGCAGGTTGAGTGTGAGCTGGTGGTTTGGACAAGTTTGCGGAGTTCCCTTGTTTCTGGAATGTTACAGCAGTTGCTGGCATCATATTAAATTGAGGGGCGGTTTGTTGGGCCTCGCTAAATTGGGGAGGCCCATCCAGATTGGAATTAACTCCAGCCAGTTGGGAGGAGGGAGATGTTTCATCACCATCCCAATCTATTTGGGTAAATTCAGCCTGAGTATTTGCTGTGATTTCGTGGGCAAAACTCACTGGCTGATTGGTGAATTGGTCGTTTTCAGCATATTGAGATAAAGTGCCGACTTGAGAAGTGCCGATTATGGGGTTTAAATGGGACGGGTGAGATTGGAACTGGTGTGAAGTTCCAAAATCTGAACCATTTAAATCCCCATTGGGAAGAGTAGATTGTCCCAATTTGGTGCTTAGTGAACCAGAATGTGCGGCTAATCCAACCTTACATCCGAGGGTTTGGGGGCCAGGTGATTGTTGGGCTCTCGCTAAATTGGGGAGTCCCAGCATCTGAGGATTTGGGGCCAGGTAGTTGGGTATCGCCTCATGGAGGGAGCCAGAGACACAGCGTCAGCAATAATAGATGGGGCTGAATTAGCTGACAAATGGGGGTGAATGCCTGATGGGGTTGAGTTGCATTCAACTGAGCAGACGCCATTAAAACAGCGTGGGTGATGGCCTCCTTGGTTGGAGGGGGCCCAAAAGTTGGTGGGAGGCAGCACACAGAGCTGTTAGGCGTGCAGGTTGCGGAGAAGTGATCAGGTGAACTGGCGCTAGTTGAAGTAGTTCCAGGTTGGGGGTGGTGCCTGTTTTCATGGCTGCTTGAGAGCGGGTGATTCTGGTTGACCCTGAGGTGGGTAACCGAGGGTTGCTTCGTTTGGGGGTGGTGCTGGCTCGTTTGGCATAGCCTGCAGGTTCTTTTGCGGGGTTTCCCGCCATATTTGCAATAGTTTTTCGTAAATCTCTTTAGTGGAGCTAAATTTCAGGCTGAATTGATTTTCGAAAAGTGAAGCCTAGATGAAGATATTAATGGTGAAGAAGTTGAGACTTTGGGACTACACAATACTACATTGTGCTTATTTATGTTTTATGATAAAAGCTCTGTTGCTGAACTTGTCCTTTTTAAAAGTTTCTAAGGTGGCTGTCTTTATACAGTACCTTATTTATCTAAGTCTAAAAGCATGTGCCCTTAAAATATAAAGCCTAAGCGCAAATTTTAACATTTTGGTGCTCACTACAGGGGCTTCTCTAGTTCCCTGTAGTTCAATATAGTAAATTTGGATACCATTAGTTCCAAGGAAAGAGCTCTTCCAACGGAAGTAGTACCAGTGTTAAAAATTGATGAGGTCACCTAGCGGCCCCAACAAAGCCAGTTGATGATGTTTGCCAAGTACGAGAAACTTTAAATGCTCACGTTGGCCAACTGTCTGATATTATACTTGCCACAATTGTCAAGTCAAGGAGTTAGCCAAGCTAACTGACATACATGAACATCACCTAGAGAGCTTGGATGCAGATATGACTGAAATTGTTTATTCCAATGTCAATTTGTATCATTTTTTGGGGCTTTAGAACTAGAATAAAACCCAGGGTCAGAAGGTTAGGTTCTTTGTAAACGAAATTATCAATATGAAAGTGGAATTTCTGGCCACTACAAAAAAAGTTGAAAATATGGAGGTTTTCTTAAAAGTGGAACGCCGCCATGTTGGTATTATGTGGAAATATTTCAATAGTCCCTAAGCCGTCCAGGATGGCAATATAAGTCATTAGAAAATTGAATATTTGCTTTCAACTGAAGTATCAAGGGGATGAGGCGAGGAGGATGTCAGAGTTGCCTATGGTTTTCACCTTCACTCTATTGGTTGGAGCTTTAGCTCAGCTAAAGATGCCAGCTACTTCTCCCACTGAGCTATCCAACTTGAATAATTGTGAGCCTTCAGTTCACCCTACACACACTCCCACTGGCGCCGCTACAGCTAACCCTGTAGGCGCTCCTACTTGAGCTGAGCTGATGGTTCAAGGCCAGTTCACACTGATATCTCGGCTTACCCCACAGGAATTCAAGGAGGGGCGAACCAGGGCCTTCAGTCCTATTCACATGAACCCCTGTTCAGGTAATTCATCAACTTGCCAAAGTTTGACAAAGATGCCATTATACATAATTTTATTATTCTCTTCGAAATTAGCATGGCTGGAGCATATGAAAATGCTAAATTGATGACCGTCATGAATTCAATGGACATAGAGAGTCAAGTATAGTGATGCCTAAGTTACAGAATATTCTCATTACCTACCAGAATTCTAAGGACCTTCTCATCAAGGAATTCAGTGGGCTAGAAAGGATGACCACCTGCAAAACTAAATTCCCTAATTTTGTATTTAAAAAATGCTACAGTGAAAGCTTTCTCAGAATGGTTTTATTTTGAAGCCCAAAGGCAGGAAATGGCTAATGTGAATAATGACTTCAATGCACAAATTGCTCTCCTCCATTACTGAGAGCCTTACCTAGTCTTATATTGGGTAATGATTTCGGTGTTGAATGAGAAAAATGACATTACTAACATGGTGAATTACCTCCGGCATCATGCCGTTACTTTTGCAGCACCCAACAAGACCTATTGAGAGACCCACAAACTGTAGCCTAAAGATTTCTCCAAGAAAAAAGTTACCCTCACCTCCACCTTATGGCCCTCAGTCAGAAAAATTGGACTTTATCCAGATTTTTTTGTGACTACTGCAGAAATTGGGCCATTATGCTAATCACTGCCCTAAGCTTAGCGCGAGACTTAAAGTTCATTCAATGCACCATGTGGATGATGATGAGGTGGTAAAAGATAGGGAGAAGTAGAAACGGGATTTTCTCCTTCCACCTTCTCAACAAAATCATAAAGTAAAAGAAATCACCACAACGCTCTTATATGCGACATATGAGTAATTCCATCAAGCGCCCATAGCGGTCTTGGGGGCAAAAGATGTTAGTGTAGGGGTGACCACCCACTCCCAAGGAAATTTGCTGATGAGTCAGTGGATGAGTAGTGTTGAAACCGTATGATCAACAGTTGAAATTATTTGAAGATTCCATTTCTATTGAGACCCCCCTAAGTTGACTGGAGTCCAAGTGGCAGTATCCATCAATGGTATAAGGAGTAAAATCCGCAGTTGTGTGAGGTGTTACAAAGCCTACAAGTCAAATGGACAATGTAGATGTCCTCACAATATAACCTTCTAATATTTAGTTTTTCTAAGTGTACCTATGTTAAAATACTTTTAAATAAGCTTAAGGTCCGAGCTATTGTAGATAGTGGGGCACTGATTAATATTGTATATACTTGATTGGTGAAAAGATTAAGACTTGCTCAAGATATAGACCACTGAAAAATCTATGGCACATCTGGCCCCATACTACGACTTCAGAAGGAATGTACAGTGCTTTACTACTGCACTTTGGTACCTTAGTAATCCTTCCGCTATTGTATTTCCTAATAAGAAGTACAACATCTTAATTGGGACCTTATTTTTGAGGAAATATGGAGTCAAAGCAGAATTTGAAGAGAATACCTTTGACATACTAGGTCAAGCCTTACCGCTCTTTTATAAAAGAAAGGATGCAACTGCAACGGCCCCAAAGCAGGGGTTTGTTAATTCTATATACAAAGATGGTATTGTACCCATTAAATATAAGCAGCTATGTGGCTAGACCCAGAAGTTACCAGCATAGATTTTAGAATCAAAGGGCATTCCTATCTGTGTAAATTATACTTTACCCATTCTGGTGGGTCATCAAATTATAATGGGGACTGAAATTGTCTTAACCCTTTCCTCATGATTTATATGGTGAAATTGTCACATCGTTTATTTGCTCCAAGTTAAATCCAGCCACGGCGCCTGGGTTTATTTTACTAGAACATGGCTAGATTCAGGTGCCCTTAACTTACCTGTACCCCTATCTTATAAAGTTAAGTGACACCAGGTAGTTACGTTTGTTCATATTTTCCAAATGGAAGAGGTTCTAAATATCCATGAGTTTAATGATTAAGAAATTGGGCTGAAGGAAGGCAAACGGCAAACTACCTGCTCGCTGATTCCTCAAGAGCGCCTCTATGGGTTGACGGAGGGTGAAAGGACCATTCGTTGGCCTTATTTGGCAAGTACAGCAGTATTTTATGTGAAAAATGACTACAATTTGGGGTGCGCAAATGATGTGCTGCACCAAATTGGTACTGCCAATTAATTGCATATTCGCCTTGTCCTATTAGGCATTTTAAAGCAGTGGATGAGGTGGTTAACGCGGAAATTAATCATCTAGTAAAAAATGGGATGCTAGTCCCCTTTAAGAGTCCTTATGCCACCCCAGTTTTGATTATTAAGAATAAATATGGGTCAAATCGAGTGGTAAAATATTTTCAGAAGCTCAATAATATTACTAAGAAAAATTTATAACCGCTACCCCATATTGACTATGCACTAGATCGCTTGGGCGGCGCCATTTCTCCGCTTTGGACTTAATCTCTGTATATTGGCAGATTGATATGCTGAAGGAGGAATAGGAGAAGTGCAATATGATCACCGCCCAGGGTCTATACTGACCCAATCTGATGCTGCAAGGGCTGTGCAATGCCCTGGCAACCTTCCAGCAGGCTATGGATAGCATATTATGGTATTTAAAAAGTCTCCTGTGTGCTAATGTGTTTTAAGGAAAATGATTGTTTTCCAGAAAATTTATGGACCATCTGAAGCACTTATAGGAAGTTTATTGCTAGCTGGCACAAGACAATCTGAAAATCAAACCTCATAAGTGTAATTTCTTCTGCTAATAACTATAATATCTGGGGTTTGTCATCAACAAACATGGATTAAGGCCCAGCTTTCTAGGATTGAGCTATTGAGAAAATGTCCAACCCAAGCGGGATATTCAGGTATTTTTAGGGATAATCTGCTGTAATGAAATGGTCCAAACCTTTTGTCCGTTTTGACTCAGAATTAAATTCCCAACCCTAGTTGAAATGCCAGGGGGTATTTCCAGCTGAAGTCAGCTTAGTGCTAGGAATGTGCCCTCCCTGAAATATTCTTTAGTCTCAAAAAAAAGCTTAAATCATGGCTGGGGGAGGACTCCACTGAAGGGCGACCCTAAAAGGTCAAGCCTGCGCCTTTCCAAACCTCAGTTCAGAATTTTGCAGCTTTTGTGGCCGGCTCAGCTCATACCTTACCTGGAATGTCAGAGCATGACAAGGTTTTGTTACAAAAACAAAAACTTGAGCTTCCATGGCATTTTCCCTTACTGGTTGCTCCATCTTTTTCATGTTGCACTTGTGACGCCAATGGAATGCTTGGAACCATCTCACTCACCTTTTTATGTCATTAAATAAAAATATAAGGAATTTTGGGTGCTTGCAACCTCACTTATCTGACGTTTTTTGACGTCTAAATTTCTATAACTTTTGTAGGTTAAAGACAGGTTGGTATTATACACTTCTAACAGTTTACCCTAGTGGTATAACTTGGCTGTTGGCCTAATTTGGCGCTAATTTACTCCGCCAAAACTCAGGCATCTGGTGAATGGAATATGGGTGGTTCTATTATTTACATCAGCTATTATTTTATTAGTTTGTGAAAAACTTTAGCAAAGCAGATGAACATTTATTTCACCTTCTCAATAAATGAGTTCTGTTCAACTGGATGGAAGCCTGTTAAATTGTTTTTTATTAAATACAACTTTTCTTAGCCCAAGCACTGATATTAACGTATCCCAATTTTAATAAACCTTTTATCATACAAATCGGATGCCTCCCTCACCGCCATAGGGGCAGTGCTATCCCAGCTTGATAATCAGGGGAGGAACACCCTATTGCATACTGTAGTCGGACACTGGATAGTCATGAATGGAATTATGCAAGAACTAAGAAAATGTTTAGATGTCATTTTATCATGAAAACAATTTTGCTTTTATATTTTTGAGTGCATTTAACAATGATAACAAACCATGCCTTGTTATGCTGGCTCCAGAATATGAAAGAGCCCAAAAGATGGTTAACCCACTGGCCCTAATGCTACAGGCATATGACTTTGAAATTATACACCAATCTAAGTAAAGCATCAAAACGTGGACAAATTGTCAAGGTTGCCTACTGTAGCCCTATTGGCTGATAGGATTGATTCATTATTTTACCAAAATGATTAACCAGCATTATATCAATGAGACTATTAAGATTTGAAAGAGATTAAACAAAATTAGAGTGAGTACATTTGTAGATGATGGGAAATTATATAAGGTTATTGATGGACAGCCCATATTGTTCCTTAGGCCTAATGAGTGGATGGACTAAATTATCGCTGCTCACAAGGCCTTGGGACACGGTAAATTTAAAAGAAGGGTAAACAACTATGGACCATTTACTATTGGGACACCATGTCCTATAATATCCAAGAGGCACTTAATTATTGGCATGAATTGTTGGACATTTGCCTTTACAGCTTAAAATAAGAATGTCCTAGGTTGAGTTCCACCAAAAAAGGGGAATGTTAGCCATTTGTGATTCCCTGATGCCATTATGAGCAATTCTAGTGAAAATGTCGACAAGAACGGCCAAAAGACCTTGGCCAATTCTTGGTGGAACCCCAAAAATTGGGGTAACACCAGTTTGAAACCTGCATGGGCACAATTTAGTAAAATCAAATGATTGGATTTCACCAGTTGCACAACGGACTATGGGGAAACCAGCGGAAGGTAATCCCCCAACCAGCACTGAGTCCACTACCACACCTGCGCGGGGGCCAACCCTTTTTATAGGAGTGGCAGCAGGCCCCCAAGGTGAGAAAAATTTCTCAAGTGGTGATTGGTTGGGGTACATCAAAACCCTGCCACGTGAGTATATTCTGCCCCAAAACCCTAACATCCGTTTACCAAAATTAACTAACTTTCCCCCAAAATCTGATAGGATTGACACCCATATTACCGAAATTGGATAAGCGCCAAACCTATTCTAAACCTATCCCCAAATCCTTAAGACCTTCAAAAATAGTATAAATATTAATCGTTGAAAGTCAGAAAGGGATCACTTCTCATTTTTACCCCCACGCTTATATTAAAAATTATAAAAACCAACTTTTATATATTTATCTATTCTTTATTTTATTAAATCCTTTGGGTATCCAGAGGCGTAGCACCAAGCGAGCATACCTGAGCTAGATTCCTACAAAATGGTTTCACTAAAGGGGATCCCTGTACACAAAACAATAGTTGCTCTTGAAAAGCAACTAGCTAATGCTTTAGTCCGCCTTATGAGCTTGAATAGCGTCATTAGAAAACTTCCCTTTAAAGAAAAGTTCATCCCTGGGGAAGGGAGCATTGCTACTTTCCTGTACGTTCATGAAGCCGCTATGGATGGCACCTCAGACAAGCACTGAGTTCGTCACATCCTTTCTTGTTTGAGTCATCTAGCGCAAGAGATGATAGTCTCTAGTCTGAACCTGTCATACACTTGGGAAAAGGTGAAAAAGGCTCTTCTGGATGAATTTGGATCACAACTGAGTCTACACAGGGAAAAAAGGCCTTTATACGCCTAAGTATGTTTGATGGTGAATCAACCATTGCCTTTGCTTAATTCTTTTACCTCGCCTCACAAAGGTTGACCACCTCTAACATGCTTACCCTTGATGATGCCATCGCTGCCCTGTTAACTGGGCTAGCCTCTCTACCCTCTCTAGACAGACACATAATCTTAAAGAAAAGCCACTTCAAAAATCTCCGTGACACTAAAGAGGCTTTGTTTGAAGTGGCCAAATTCCAATTATGGGATAACTCCTATGACGCCGAGGTGAAATCTCCAGCTCCCACCATTAAGGAGCTACTGCTTGTTGAGCAGTTGGTAGTGCATTCATCTGTGCCTATCCTCCCTACAAAACCTGCTCCCTCAGTACAACTTAACAAGGTTATCACTCCTTCTAATGAATCAATGCCATTTAAGGTTGTAACAACCATACGCCCGCACAAGCTCACTAAAGCTGCTGTGCCTACCTCTCCAGCTAAGCTGGTAATGCACGCTCTAAGGCTACCCAATCTTCTGTGGCCATCTCACCTACCTCCGTCGCGGCCTTGTCCTTTGTTGTGAATACCCTTGGGGCGGAATCTGAGGGGGTTATGATGATGTTGGTTATTACATATTGGGAGCTCCTGAGGAAGTAGAATGTGCCTGACCAGTGAACGCTGGAGGAGTAGATAAGTCTACCATACCTGAGGAAACTTACCTCAGCCAAATTCTAGGGTGTCCAAAAATTATTGACACTGTCAGTGATGGTGACCAATTCTTAGCTGGCTTATTACGCCCTCTTCACGCGGGTTGATCCCATAAAATCCATCATAGATAAAGACCCTGAGACCGCTAAAAAGCTAACCTTCACCTTTATGCTCAAGGAGGTCTTAGCTTTATCACCTTAATTTGGAGGAACGCTCAATAAGGTTGAAGTGGTCATTCAAAAGGTCTGAATACTGGCCATCCTGGAAACTGGCTCCCCAGTCAACGTGATCTCCACTAAACTTATCAATAAGATAAAGCTAGCTCCTGATTTGGAGTACACTCAAGAGTTTGAAACCTCTGGTCCCAACAATACCCGTGCTATTGGAGCATACTCTTCCCTTCCCATTCGAATTGGTAAGCTTATCCTATCAGCCCCTGCTATGGCTTTGGACAATAACGCATATGATATGCTCATCGGCACTCAGTTTATGATTGAGTATGAGGGAATAATTAACCTGAAGCAAGGGGTCCTCTTGTTACTTAACTATGAAGTCCCTTTAGTCTTATACAATAAAGAACTCAGCAAGCACAAATACTCTTGCCTGGTCGAATATCCTTTTTCAGCCATAACCTTGACATATTCCACGTCAAATTGCAATATAAAGAAATTGCCTGATTAGTTGGATGCCAAGTATGGCATCCCTTTTTATGCGGCAGATGAGGTCTTGATCAAGCCTGGGGAACAAAGAGTAGTTGACACTAAAATCAAACTACAAATCCCCTATCATTGTTTAATGCACCTCGTAAGTATTGAGGTATTAGACCCTTGGAGCCTCGTGTCTTTCCTGGGATACTAGACCCAGCCTATCAGAAGCCTATTACCATTCTTCTAGGAAATCTCACCAGAAAAGATATGATCATACGGAAACACCAGGAGATTGGTAGAGGTTTTATTTCCTGTAGAGGACAGTGAACATATCCACTCTGTTGGCTCTATGTCAGATTTGGGCTTACCCATGGACAACATGGTGTGCACTTTGCCCAATGTTCATAATTCAGATAAGTTGACCCAAGAGGATTTGGAGAAAATTCATGCCTTGTTAGATGAATACAGTGACATATTCTCCAATTTGGAAATTGACTATGGCCACATGAAGGGCTGGTGCCACTCCATTGATGTAGGTGATGCCCGGCCTATAAGGTCCAAACCATATTGTAAATTAAAGGTGGAGGAACAACGGATGAGGACGGAGTTCCAGCAGTTATTAGACGCGGGGTTACTTGTTCCTTCACAAAGCCCTTAGTCTTCACCTCTCTTATTAAATAAAAAGAAAAATGGAGGTCATCATATAGTCATGGATTACCGTAGGTTAAATAGCCTCACTAAGAAGGAAAGCTATCCTATCCCTTGCATTGATGACGCCCTGGCCCAACTCTCTGACTCTAACTTCTTCTCCGCCATGTAATTGGCCAGTGGCTATTGGCAAATAGGCCTTTCTCCTAAAGATCAGAAGAAATGCGCTCTTATTTGTAGTGAAGGTCTCTTCCAACCCACACGATTACCCCAAGGGTTGTGCAATGCATCTGCCTCTTTCCAGCATGCGATTGATCACATCTTGCAGGACCTCAAGTTAACTTGAGTCATTTTCTATCTTGATGACATCACGGTGTTTTCTAAAACCTTCAATGGACATCTTGATCACTTGAAGGAGGTGTTCCAATGATTACATCAGTCTAATATAAAGTTGAAGCCCTCAAAGTGTACCTTCTTTCAAAGAAAATTGGATTTCATTGGCCACTCCATTTCACAAGAAGGAATTCAACCCATGCAGGACAAAGTCAAAGCCATCTCAAAAATGCCGCCCCCTATATATTTACGAGATATTCAGGTATTCCTAGGGATGATGGGGTATTACCATCAGTTCATCCCTAAGTTCGCTCAACTCAGTGAGCCCTTTGTCTGGCTACTAATCAATAATACCTCTTTTTACTGGGGTGCTGAACAAAAAGCCGCTTTTGAAACAATGAAGCAACTGCTACAACAACGTCCTATCCTGCGGCATCCCGATTATAATAAGCCCTTCATCTTATTCACTGATGCCTCAGACTATGCCGTTGGAGCCATTCTAGCCCAGCTCTATGAACACAGTGTAGATCATCCTGCTTCCTATTTTAGCAAGATTCTGTCAAAGGTGGAATGCAACTACAGTGTAACAGAGAAAGAGTGCCTTGCTGTTCTGTTAGCTGTCAAGCACTACTGCCCTTTTCTATATGGACCACCTTCACTGTAGTGATGGACCATGCATCCCTAAAGTGGTCTAAAAACATGAAAGATCCTACCGGTTGGTTAGCTCTCTGGGCTCTAAAGCTCCAGCCTTATGATATGAAAATCAAACACTGTGCTGGAACCCGTCACTTAAATGTTGATTGGTTGACCCAACTGCCTGTCCTCCACTTAGATAACAGTGAGGCGGAAAGGTTACACAATCTTCTAATGACCCCAAATGAATGGGAGGATGAAGATGAGCCTGTCCAGAAGATGCTATCCTGGCACTCCCGCAACACAAAAGTGGAGGATGGGAAGTTGATTAACAAGTGGGGCAAAGTGGTTGCCTTACCTTCGGCCCTCAGAATGAGTACCCATTATCCTAGAAGCTCACTCCACCCCTAGGTCATGGAGGGGCAAAGAAAACATATGAGTGGATTAAGGATCAATACTATTGGGATGTAATGATGGAATTGATTGTTGATGTCTTTGAAGCTTGCCTTACATGTAAAAAGCAATCTAGTTTTAAGACTCAATACCAGTATCAACCCACTATCCCCCAGCAACCGTTCCACACTATCAGTTTGGATGTAAAAGGTCCCCTTCCTCAGACTACTAGTGGGAACAAATTCATACGATTAGCTATCAATTATTTTCCTAAATGGGTGGAAGCCGTGGATCTTCCTGCTCAAACGGCCAAGGCCATAGCCACCTTTTTACATCAAAGCATTTTACTGACGTGGCTAACCTTAAGTACTACTCTGCGACAATAAGAATAACTTCACCTCCAGAGTAGTAAAAATCCTGGCCAACTCTATGGCAGCACAACAACTTTTCCCAGCTCTATACAATCCCTCCACTAACGGAACTATGGAAAGAGCAAGTGGTACCCTGGTATCCATTCTATGAAAAATAACCTCTTCAGATTCCCTTCACTGGGATCAATACTTACCCAGTGCCCTAAAGGCCTACCGGATTAGTTATCACCAGGTATTGAAGATGTCCCCATTCAATGTCTTGTATGGGCGAGAACCAGAGATACCTGCTCTCCTAGTTAAGGATGTATTCTCCTCTAGAGTTGAGGAGCCCGAGAAAGTTATGAGACAATTGGCTCAACGCATCATCCAGCTCCATTCAGAGACAATGTCTAATTTAGCAAAAATGGTGACAAAAGAAGGCCAGGCGGCAAATGAGCTTAGAACCCCCTGCCTACATTCCAAGTGTCCAACATGGTATTATATTACCATAACCACATCACACCTAGAAGCGGTAAGCTTGGAACAACTTGGGAGGGTCCCTTCACCATCACATACAAGAGACGAAATGAATATTCTATTAAGTCGCTAGCTACTGGTATTACCATTAATTGCGTTCATGGCCATTTCCTCCAGCCCTACTCGCCCCCAACATTCTTTAGGGGGTGATGTCAGACATCTGCCCTCACAGGTGAAGAATAAGAATGTCCTGGGTCAATTTTAGCTGAAGAGGAGAAATGTCAGCCATTTGCAATTCCCCAATGCCGTTATGAGCAATTCTAGTGAAAATGTCAATGAGAACAGCCAAAAGACCCTGGCCAATTCTCGGTGGAGCCCTGAAAATTAGGGTAACACCATTTTAAAACCTGCATGGGCACATTTAGTAAAATCAAATGATCAGATTTTGCCAATTGCATAACATAATCTGGGGAAACCTGCAGAAGGTACTCCCCAACCAGCACTGAGTCCACTACCACACCTGCGTGGGGGCCAACCCCTTTTATAGGAGTGGCAGCAGGCCCCCAAGGTGAGAAAAATTTCTTAAGTGGTGATTGGTTGGGGTACATCAAAACCCTGCTACATGAGTATATTCTGCCCCAAAACCCCAACATCCGTTTACCAAAATTAACTAACTTTCCCCCAAAATCTGATAGGATTGACACCCATATTACCGAAATTGGATAAGCGCCAAATCTATTCCAAACCTATCCCCAAATCCCACCAACCTTCAAAAATAGTATAAATTTTTAAATTTTTAAATTTTTAAATAGCGGGAACGGGGGGGGAGGGAGGGAGGGGGGAGGGAGAGAGAGGGAGGGAGAGGGGGGAGGGAGAGAGGGGGGAGTAGGGGGAGGGAGGGAGGGAGGGAGAGAAGGGGAGGGTGGAGGCCATTGATGAAGCAAACATATCTCTTGACAGACTGAAGGGATTTGTTTGATCCTGGCCTAGCAGACGTTGGACTTCGCGCCATATCACTTTAGAGGTGGGGCACTTCTCCAGGCAGTGAAACAGCGTTCCATACTGGCCACACACGACACAGGATGAGTGTAAAGCATTAGAGTGCTCAGCTGTACGATACACCCGCCTCAGGCAGCGCCACACATGGGAGCGGACTTGAGGCTGCAACAGATGGTGTGCGTATTTCCAGATAGTCTTTTGGGTCTCAGTGGAATAAGGGATGTCCATCATGTCCAGGTAGTCCACCCTGGATAGGACTTAGGGTCGAATGGGGATCACGCCATCATGGATGGGTAGCCCCTGTACCTCTTGTGTGAACTGAGGAGAGGGGCGGCCTCTTCGGGTTGTATGTCCACTAATACGAATTCTCCACTCTGCGCTTCGCATGGAGAGTAGGATTCGTTTGTAGTGGGTTTTGGTCCCGTGAGGACTGTGGCTGATGTGTGTGATGCGAGGTATTTCATCAGGGAGTGGGGGTTTGATGGATTGTTGAGGCCCAAGGCTCAGGAGAAGTTGGAGCGGGCCGCGCGGGACCAGTGTTGGGATGGGAGTGTAGGAGCAGTGACGGCTGCAATCCAGGTGCCTAGGATCTTGGCGGCATGGGCTTTGAAGTCAAGTAGGCCCATGCCACCATGATGATGAGGGCCAAACATGACCTCTAGCTGTACTGGTGGAGGGCGGCCTGACCAAAGCCAACCTTGTAGCAAAGCATACAGGGATTTGAAGAAGCTTGGGGAGAAGGGGATAGCGTGGGCTCCAAACCAGACTTTGGATAGGAGCATAGAGTTGGCAAGAACAACCCTGCCAGTGAGGGTAGTAGGGTGGGCTCTGAGAGAGGCGATTCGCTTCGTCACGTTGTCCAGTATATGGCCCTCCATTACTGCTGACGCGTATCCTCCTGCCTCCAACCACACGCCCAGATGGCGTACCGGTCCTATGGTAGGTTGCGGCATGAAGGGGAGCACCAGTGGAGCGGTGTGTTTTGAGTTAGTAAGGTGTGGACTTGAGCGAGCAGCTGGGCTGGGTTGGGAACTACTTGCTGGGGCCCAGCAGTTCTGAAACTGACCAAGGAGGATGATTTCGGTTTTGGAGGCGTTCAGTGCCGCGTTGCTTACCCGGGAATATTCCTGGATGAGGGCTTCAAGCGCGCGTGCATCTTTATTATTAGACACCCCCACCACGCAATCATCTGCAAATGCCATCATCTTGACTGGGGTTTGGCCTGGCACATGGACCCCAGTGAGTTGGGCATTTACATTTCGCAGTAGTGGGTCAAGGCTGAAGTTGTATAAGAGTGGGCTCAGGGGTCCCCTTGTCACAGGCCCTTTGAGGATGGACTACTTCCGTTAGGAAACCTGGGCCACGCACAGCCATTGTTGTTGCAGATTCCGTGAGCAGCATCACCCAGTTAATGAAGCAGGGAGGTAGGCGGAATTGTTGGAGGCAGGCCCTAAGGTATTCCCAGTTTACTCTATCATAGGCCTTTTGTTGGTCCAAGAATACAAGTGCCCCAGAGGCTGTGGACTGACACATTTAGCCACAGAGTGCACGTTATCCCAAATCGACCTTCTGGGGATGAAACCAAATTGTTCTGGAGAGATGGTGGCAGATGCTTCAGTCCCTAAACAGTTAGCCATGATTTTTGTTAAAATTTTGGTGTCTGTGTTTGTTAGAGAAATGGGGCGCCAGTTGGCTAAGTCTAGCCTATCCCCTTTCTTGAAGAGTGTGACTGTAAAAACCTCATGTCCTCCTGGTAGGAGGCGCATTTCCAACAGGCTTTGGTTGAGTGAGGCTAGCAGCAATGGGGATATATATTTAAGTTATTTTTTGTAGAACTCATATGGAATGCCATCTGGGCCTGGGCATTTTCAGTTTGGCACACCATGAATGGTAGTCCATAATTCATTCGAGTAATTAAATTCATTATTTCCGGGTATTGGAAAATGGTGCAGATATGAGCTCTGTCAAAAAAATTCTGCATTTCAGCCAGCTGAATTGGTTCAGCTTGGTATAACTCAGAGTAATATCTTTGCGTTTCGATTGCCACTTCAGCCGGTGTGTCCAATAGAATTATCCGATCTTCGCACCTGTGTGCAGGCCATGCTCTGGCGTGGTGCAAAATTTTTTTGAAGAAGTATGTGGTGCACTTGTTGCCTTTAGTGATGCGTGTGGCCCTGTATTGGACACAAACCCAATGTTTGTGTTGCCTTTCAAGTGCGTTGAGGTGGGCTGCTGCCTCCGCCCACTTCTGGCCCCATGCAGGTCTATATCCTGAGGCTGTAATGTTGGACTCCAAGTGGGCCAATTCTGCCAGCACACACAATATAACCGCCGATGTGGCTCGTGAGCGTCTGGATGAGAGATGGCGATAGTGGCGGATGGTGTCTTTTTTGAAAGTTGCCCATGTGGAAATGGGGTCCACGCAAAATGGTGCAACAAACGATTTTGCTAAAGTTGCCTCTTCCACCCATGTGGAAAATCCTGGCGACGCAAGCTCTGGGGGGCAGATTTTGTACCAATGCGGGGCCTTTGCAACTGTGACGGGTAAGTGGTATGTTATCGAGACCAGTCAGTGGTCAGAGAATTCCATTTTCGTTGTTTTGAAGTGGGAGATGTGGGGTTGGAATTTCGCCGGCGCTAGAATAAGGTCAATGCGGGTCATGGACCTTAATTGGCCGTTGTGGATGTGGGGACGCATCATGTTTTCAAGCAGTAGGGCATGTCACAGCAGCGCATCCATTAACCTAAGGGTGTCTTTTAGAACGCGTAGTTCTACGTGACCCTGTGGGGCGTGGGGTGAGGGCGGCCACCAGTCCGTTGGTGAGGTTAGCCAACAGTTCATGTCGCCGATTAGGAAAGAATTGGGGGGTAGCGGGAGGGATTTGACCGACGAGAAAAATTCCTGACGCTCTTGTGCACCATTTGGGGCGTAAATGTTGACAATTGTGTGTGCAACATCGGCCCATGAGAAGGTGACAACAAGCACTTGGTCATTTAGGAATGTTTCTGAAGATGTAAATTTGAAAAAAAAAAAATTTCTGAATTAGCACCCCACAGTGCTTTGACCAAAAGGATAGGGATGGTAGGAGCATTGTTTTCCAAGCATCCTCGGAACCTCGTGGACAGTGGGTTTCCTGGATGGCCAGGATATCCACGGGTAAATTATTTCTGTAAAAGACTCAGTTTCCTAGCCCAGGATGGGGAGGCCTTGAGTCCGGCAATATTCAGCATCCCTAGAGTGAAGGTTTCCCCCATCGTACCTTAGGTGTGAGGGGGTGGGCCCCCTGGCCCACCAGCCTCTTCCAGGTCCCCACGGGCTTTCACAGCAGCACGGGTATTAGCAGCAATGCTATTGGGGTTTTTGTTAATTTTTGTGGAAAGAGTCGCGTTGGCTTTGGCCTTCGCTTTTTGTTTTCCCAATGTCAGACGAATTTTGCGGTGCGGATAAGTTTGGTGCACCATCGAGTGGGGCAAAAAAAAATTTTTTTGGTTGGGATAGGTCCCAAGTCAGTTTCAACTGGGGCTTGGGTGCAGCGATTGGGTGAGATCGAATCTCCCATTGGATCCTCGGATTGAGTGGCATATTTGGCTTGGGCCTCCCAATCTGATTGGGTGATGGATTCCCAAGTTGCTTCCACTGCAAAGGTCTCCATGTCCTCCTGGCGTTGTGAGTGTGGGATGGTGGTGGTGACCTTGGCCGCTTCCTTGGCCACGGTCCTATGGGCCTGCTTGGCCTTCTTCCACTCCTGTGGGGAGATGGGCTTTACCAATAGGTAGCAGCCTTGTGCTCCCCACGGGAAAGCCTCTTTGGTGCTTGCGGTTGGTTTGTAGTGCACCTCTCCACTGGCCATAGCTGCCGAGGGGTGCTCTTGGAATGTAACACCCTCTTTAATGGGGCACACGTGTACCTTATGGCCAAACGCGTCACAGTGGGTGCAAATGGGGGGCGCGCTGTCCACGGTTACCCGGAATGGGTGGGTGGTGTGCCCTGCGATGTCAATAAAGGTGGAGTGCGGGATCTGGGTTAGGTCCTTCACGATCTCCTCAGTTGGGGTCAGAACTGCGATGGCTTTGCCGGCGCACAGGTGTGGCATCAGCATGAAATGTTGCATTTTGAAAGATTGTATTTCGCCGTATATGGCGAGACCAACTTTCAGGTGTTGCTCCAAAATGTCACGTTTTACTGTAGTAGGCAAAAAGTCAAATGTGAGGAAAATTTGGTTTGATTTTATCCATCTGGTGCATTTAGTTTCGATGATCCGTTGCCCTTCGGGGAGGTCGACCACTATGCACACCACTGCAGCCTCGTCTGCTGCTATTTTGCTTTCAAAACCTAGGTCCAGCCAACCGCGCGACATGGAGTGAGGTGCAACGTACACCGCGGTCAGGAAAATTTTGTGTACATCTTCACAAAATTTTTCCCATAGGGCCATTTTTTGGATGTCCATATACACACAGACTCCGAATTCCACCGACGAAGGTGGCTGGGAATGTGGCATATTGATGTACTGGTTGCATCATGCTTGCCATGTGAGTATCTCCGGGGAAATTGTGACCGCCAGTTTTTTTAGATTTTTTTCTATTCCGCTGGATTCTCCAGGGCGTTTTTGAACGTTAGAGGCCGCGGGCCTTCCGCCTGCTCCTCTTGCCTTGCTTTCCCAACTGCTCCCAGACATGGGCGCAGACTAATCCCCTCTATGAGATTATCAAACTAGATTTAGTCTTGAATTGAATGGGTTGCAAAAGTGTTTGCAATGAGAAAGAAAAGTTAAAAATAGTATAAATATTAATCATTGAAAGTTGGATTGGGATCGCTTCTCTTTTTACCTCCATACTTATATTAAAAAATTATAAAAACCAATTTTTATATATTTATCTATTTTTTACAGAATCCTTTGTGGGATCCAGCGTCGTAGCACCAAGCAAGCATAACTGAGCTGGATTCCTACATGAATATCAAGCTGAAGCCCCTATTTTAAAGCCACATTCTATCAAATGGTAAAATCTAATTTCTCCTGGCACACGGTCTCCATGGACGTCTTGGAACCCTTTACCAATGCGCTGGGTCAGTTTATATACATTATTGTTGCTTAATAACCATTTAACCAAGTGGATGGAAGCTAAGGCAGTAAGGGACATAGGGGCCATGACTACTGCAAGTTTGTTCTTGTATATGTTATTCATTGGTATGATTGCCCCCAGTCTTTACTAAAGGATAATAAGAACAACTTTACATCCCAAATAATTTTTTAAGATCAATGATCTAATGACATCTGTGGGTATTATCCACTCCTCATAGCCTGAAAACTAATGGTGCTGTCAAATGGGTTTTGGTATGCTAGTTGGTATCTTGCGGAAATTGGTTGCTGGCAAAGCGTTCAGATGGAACCTCTTTTTGCCTTCTGCTGTATCTGCTTACAATATCGCCTACCATTTGGCCACAGAGCATTCCCCGTTTGTATTATTAAGTGGGTCACAGCCCATGTTGCGTCCCCTTTCATATTCATGTGTTGCAGAAGAACAAATGAATCTTAGTAGATATCTGGAGACGCTTGCCCAGAAATTAATTCAATTACAAAGCTCCGCTTACTCAAATTCTCTGGCGTAAAAATACCAAGGCTAGAGCCCAGGATAATGAGGACTGGCATATCTTGTCTACGTTTAAGTTAGGAGAATTGGTTTAGAACTATGACAACCATGGTTTTGAGCATACCCACAAACTGGCGCACATGTGGAAATGACACTTCAAGATCATAGAGAAGACGTCCACTGACGCCTAAACCCTGAAAGACCATACTAAAGGACATTTTATAAGCTAGTTCATGTCAAGTTTTTGAAGAGGCACAACCCGCACTCCAGGCCTCTGGCCTTTAGTTCTCAATAACTGACTGGACCCCCACTCATATTTGTTACTTGACATTCAGTTAAGTGGAGGAAAATGTTGCAAATATTTTGGCCAACATTTAATTCAAGTAATAGCTATTAATAATTATTTCAATAATACCTATAAATAGGCTTTGATGGTATAAGGAGTCTTGAGTATATATGTCTCAACTTCTTAAGGGGTGCCAAAGTTGATTATCTTACTCTTAGTGCTTCTGTCTCTATGCCAGAGAGTCATAAACCCTGCAGATCGAGACCCATAACCCCCGGGTGCAACTTCTATCCCCTTGATTACTAATATCTTGAGCCTTTGGCCTTGGGAAGTAAATCTGCTTCTGCTACCTAAACTCTTATCCATTATCTTATCCCTCGCACTGGTGTAAGCTATTTAGTAGGAGGAATCTTATATTATTATGTCATTCTAAGGGAGCCTCTAATGCAATTGGTTGATTGCAACTACAATTAAAATCTGTTGATCCTTAAGAATTTATTCAATTAATCTAATTTAGATTATTTTTTTTATTCGAGGTGGGCTGACCTGGGGGACGATACTGCACCAATTAGGGAAGTGAAGAAAATGGGAAAGGAGGATAAAACCTGGAAAACCTCCATGCGCGGCGTATGATAGGCTAGGAACTCCATGGACCACCTTTGCTATTCGCTATCTCAGTTCAGGCATTGGTGTGCAAAGCCAACACAGTCAAAATCGTCCCCTACCCAAAGTCCTTTACTGGGATCAAACTCAGGAGGCTGTGGTAGAGGGTCCATACTCTACCACTGAGGTATCCTCCCCTTCTAATTTAGATTATTAGTCCATTAGTCTACTACTTTGGAGTGCTGCTTAGTACAAATGAGAAGCACCAATAGGAGTGCTAGTAGAAGGGGATATCTATACTGAATTCTAAGAGGGAAATAATCTTTTTTCCTACCTAGCTAGAGTGGAACCTAGCTGAAGATATCATCTGGTGAAGAAGCTGAGCTTTTGGGACTATGCAATACTACATTGTACTTATTTCTGTTTTATAATGAAAACCTTCCTTTCTGAACTTGTCCTTTTTACAAGTTTACTATGGAGGCTGTCTTCATACAGTACCTTATTTGTTTGGTCTAAAACCTGTGTTTTCAAATACAACGCCTCAACAATAATTTCAACTGTGTTTTATTCCAATTTGGATGAATTTTACTATTGCACCTGGCCTCTAAGCCCCTCAGAAAAGATATCAACTTACTAATTCCTTACATTTTTAAGGTAATCTCCTTCTTTCAATCCGCCATATTATAGATTATCTTAATGCTGCAACTTGTGCTATCTATCCAAACAGGGAGAAAATAAGGAGTCCTTGGAAAAAACATACTTTTACCCTATCCATATATATATTTATTCAAGACAAGCTGACCAGGGGACAGGCATTACCAAAAGAGAAAAAGAAAGAATTGACATGAAACCTGAGCAGGGTCAACTCCATTGAAGAAAGTTTTTCCACCTCCAGATCAGGACTCAAATTTTTCTGGTTACGTCATGAGTAAGGTTTTCGTGTTATTAGACCTACTAACCACCAATAGCTTCCTTCAGCTGGCACCCCAATCAATGTGCAAAGGGTGGGAATTAAACCCATAACCTTCAGGTTGGTAGCTGTACGCCCTACCAACTTGCCTTCCACCCCCACCCTATCCATATAAAAAAGCATAAAATTATCGTTTTTGTGTAAGAGTTGCTGTGAAGAATGAAGTAACTAGCACTAAAAAGGAGCCTGTCAGTTTAGGAATACCCTGAAGTAGTATGTTAAAATCGCCAACCACCAAAAAACCCTCTGAGATCAACCCACCAGCCCCTTCGTTACTGGTGAAAATCACAAGCAACTGTGAGAAGAATGGAAAGGGTTACCCGTTTTATACTGGCTTAGAGGCATCATCTTTCTAAATAACTCTTCTGACACCCCACTCATTTTTAAGCTCTAATGCTTGGTCAAGTGAAAAAGATATGCCAAATTAAGTCTTATCAACATCTTACTTATTTTAAAATTTAAAATTTTGCTTTTTATATATTACTTAAAATTTTAACTAAGGATTTTTTAACTTGCCTATATGCAGACGTCATGTTGTAAGATTATATCACTATAGTATCTATTGGTTCACATTGCCAATATCTGTTGATATAACATTTATCAGGTCGCATCATCAGTCAAAATAAGTATAAAGTTAAATTTTATTCATTTCTACCCTGCCAATCTAAACCATAATAGTTTATTATTAGTATTTTGCCTCACCCTGCGGCTATGTAACTCAAATTCAACTTTTTATATTAATATCAATATCTCTATATTGCCCTGCATTGGAGTAAACCAACGGTTAGTTGTTTTGTTATTAAAATTTGCCAATTGAGCTATCTCATTTATAGCCTATTATTCCCTGTGTTTCAAAACATTTGTGAAAATTCTAATATTCTTGAATGTCATTTAGATATAAAATGATAGAATTGGCATCTTAAAAGGATTGGTTTTTTACCTTAGCTTATTGAAGATAATATTAAACCCCTTATACAATCTATAAACCCTAATTTCCTATTTTAAGGTCGCTGTCCTCATACAGTTTCCTTTGAATTATTAAGTTTAACCCAACCTGTGCCACTGTAATTAGACTCTGAAGTGCCAATTAGAAGACTAATACCTACCCCTTCATTTAGCTATGGTTACAAACTGCTCCATTATGAGTGTGTGACTAGAGATTTCCATTGTGGCTTTAAATAAAAACAAAGGAGTTAAAAGACATCTACCAGAGAACTAAGAAACATTTTCAATAAATTAAAAGACTACAAAGCTTACACATATTGCAAAAATCTTAATGGCCCTGAGTACCAGTAGAAGGCTTGGCTATGGTATACTAAGAAATTACACCTAAGACAAAATTTGCTATAACTTGGTCCTAAGATGTGATAAATTAAAAAGTAATACTTAAAATGTTCAGTCACATTCTAAATATCACTCCCATCCATCAAAGAGTATTACCATGTATAAGTACCCCTTGACTGGATACAAATGACCTAGGCTTTCTAACCTAAATACTATATAAAGTTGGTGAACACCTGAGTATGAAAAAATTATATATTAGCCTCCATTTTTATAACTCGCCTTCATTATATGGTATTAAGAAAAGGCCATAACAAGATATAAAACAACTGAGTATTTTAATGAAACTTTGCGAACATACCTGATCTAATCCAAAAGTTTCATATGAAGTTTTATGTGGTGAGTCCTACTACCTATGGCTCCCATTTTACCATGAAACTAACTTCTCCCCAAAAGAACTTTTCTCTAGCAGATATTTTCCATAATAGTGTGGAACCTCATCTGAGGGTAAAGGGAGATATTACAAATTGCAGTATCATCTCTGGTGTAAATTGTCAAAGTAAAACCTACAAAAGCGGGCCAAGAATTTTACAGAAAGTGTAAGGCTTTCTAACGCCTTCTATTTTACTTATTCCTAGACTGCTCCTGCTCCCACATTGCCTAGCGGTTTATGTGTTGAGAGAATTAGGACCTTATGAATAGAAAAACCTAAGATATACAGCTGTAAAAACTGTGGGGTTTTCACTAGTGCACAGGTTCGCTTAACTGCTGACTCTGGGAATAAATATGAAATTGCTAAATGTATAAAGACAATTATCCTAGTCAAGTTCAGATAGATGGGTAGCTTCAGCCCTACTCTGGCAATTTAAAGGTTCAAGTGACTTCAGCCTCACTCTGAAGATTTATAAGGTTTCAAGTGACTTCAGCCTCACTCTGGCATTGACACTTAGACAGGAAGTACTTCTTTACAACTTCACTTTAAAGTAAACAATCAACAATTGAAAAGAATAATGTATTCACAGTTCTAAGGTGTTTATTAGTTGTAAAGTGAGGGATATATATGGTAAAATGGTGAAGGACATGTGTTAGGGGTATTTGTGGTAACCACAATATTATTGGCACGCCTAGCTGACAGAAAAGGGATATCCATGATGGTCTTGGCATGCCTAGCTGACAGAAAAGAGATATTGGTTCAATTTTGGGAAATATTCCAGCTGATATTCATTAGGAATAGCATATTTAAATCACCATTTGTATCAGCCCACATTTCAGCTACCAAACCTAAAAAATTTCCCATGAGTAATTGCTCATTTTGAGCCAATCTAATCATATCCATGTTGTTGGTAACAATCCCCGATGAAATAGAAATTATAATTCTCATTGGATTTGATCCTCTGTGAATTACAATTAACCATTTAATTTGGTGATTCTCGCTGAAGAGATGGCATAATTGATCAACATCTCAAAGCTTAATCAATTAGCTAAATTAAATAAATGAACCAATTATTTTAAATTAATTGAAGCTTAAATAATTTGCAAGCTGGATAATTTGGTCATATAAATTCCCACACATCCCCGCTTGACCAGATTATCAGTTAAAATGTCTTCATTAAATAATTCCTTCTATGATTGAATCTCATCTAGTCTGAACGAGGCGGACGCCTCCCATTTTTGAGCAATGTCATGAACCACCTGAAGGAGTATCCTTTCTGGTCCAGCTAGATACAGACCCCCAGGTCAACTTGATTCAGCAATCCCCTCTTCTGCTCTTCCCGCAATGGTGCCAATTTCTGAGAGGGGACAAGGTTGGCTGTTTCATCATTAAACTTTTGTTCATTCAATCCTCATTCTCCTGTCACCAAGCTCAATTTTGAGGCATTACTGGATTCAGCTCCCATTGTTCTAAATCCAGTAATTGCCCTTGAGCCTAATGAAGCAAATTTCTCCCAACTTGGATCAATCTTT
>JAKSZP010006664.1:0-208178 GCA_022478985.1 Massospora cicadina | reverse complement strand
ATCATGCCCAGTCCTTTTCTTGCTGGAAATCTAGGCAAGAGGGGGGATGTGTTGGGGTTTTTGCCCATATTCCCAGCCTGCTAGATTACCTGGTATCGCTAGGGGAAAAATTCCCTAAAGCGAAGTGAATTGGAAATCAGTTGACCCAGATTTTGGAGGAAATACGTTCAGGGGATTTTAAGATATTTGTCTGGTCATATCCATCGGGGATTGATCTGGATGAATATCTAATATCTCATTGGGTGGAGTGGCTGACAATTTAGGGGCATCTGATAGTAATTAACTATCAGGTGTACCAATTGGGATTGGTCAGGTTTCATCACCGACTGATTGGGAATGTTTTGAGTTGCAAGGCGAGTGATGCCGCCTGCAACTAGCGAATTGATTGGTTGGTGAAGTGACCTGCCATAATGGGTAAAAAGTCCCATTACCTAAGCAGGTCGCTAGCCAATTATGGTTGATCTACTTGGATTGAGAGGAAAACATTAGGGACATGTTTCTGACTCTTTCCGTTTGAGGTCTCTAGGATGTCCAATGTCAGAATCCTAGCCAGGATGGGGAATACCATCGCTGCAAAGACGAGGAAGGGTGATTCAATAGCAATGGCTGCCGTTTCATTGAAGAGGTGTCAACTGAGGGTTAGACGGCTGAATCCCCTTTAAATTCCCTAGGATTCACTCTAATAAGGGATAAATAAAAAACATAGTCAAAAACAATTATACACTTATACATTACTACTTTAGAACATTATTAGTTTATTGTAGATTTGGTAATAGTTAAAATATCAGCATCTAGTGTAAAGATTCCATCTCAAGGATATTATTGCAGAAGGCAATAATCGGTAGACTCTCAGAGAAGATTAGAGATCCAAGTGGGGATCTAGAGATGAAGGGAACCATGACTAAGGGATTGCTGCTGACTGTGTGTTGGGCCAAAGGAAACTGTCATCAGAGGATCTTGACAAAGATCGAGTGGACAGTAATATAGGGAACAAATCCCTATGAGTATAACTATCAAGTATTTAATCGGAAATACTAGCTGAAGCGTTGGGCCTGAAAACAGTTCTAACTCAACTATGGATAATAGTTGTCATACTATTATTGGATTATATATACTTATAATGCGAAGTGCACAAAAAAACTGAACCTGTGCAGAAAAAAGGTTACTGGGTTGACAACCAATAATCAACCTAACAGAGTAAATTTTTACAAACATGGAGCCCAGCTGTGTGTCTAAAGTTGAAGCGGTGGTGAACTTTGCCAAGACAATCAAGAAGGTCCACCAGGGGGTTTCCACAAGCTTGGAGGCAGCAATGTAAGTGTATAAGGAGAATGCTGATGGGAAGTGCCGAGTTGGTCCTGCATACAAGGAAGGGGATCTCATGATGCTTGATGCTTGTAACATCCCTATCAAGCAGCCATGCAAGAAGCTGGGACCAAAGAGGATTGGCCCCTACCACATTGTTAGAAAGGTGGGCCATGCCTCATACCAGCTAGATCTCCCCCCTTCATTTCATATCTTCTCTGTGTTTCATGAGAGCAAACTGACGTTGTTTGAGGGCCCCCCACCAGAGTCTCCTGAGGCCTATCTCATGGGTGGTGCACCAGAGTGGGAGGTGGAAGAAATAATTGCCTCCTGCCGCGTTAAAAGAAGACTGGAGTACCTGGTATCCTGGAAGGGCTTTGATGCTGCAGAGAACAGTTGGGTTCCAGAGCGTAACTGTGTGCATGCCCAGTTTAAGTCCCAGGGAACGTCCCCTGGCTCTAGATTAGTCCATCTTCCCATTCCCAAGTAAAAAGACACCAATGAGGATGGTGGTACTCCTCGTTACTCAGGGCGATCTTGCTCACATAGTAGATGAGCGATGGGTAACAGCTCTTCCACTTTGGATACCACCCCCAGTACCCACACTCACCTTGGCAGAACTGTTGCAGGGAATTAGCGAAATCTGGGCTGATATTGTCAAATTGAAATCAGTCAGATCTAATTTGAGTGGCAATCTGGCCAATGCCTGAATCTCAAATGGCTGGAAAGGCATGAAGACCAAGGTATCAGCCAGAACGCCCAACGGTTCCAATTCAATCAATGTGCTGATAGAACTAACATTGGGCGCTATTGATGAGGGTTTAAAGCCCTCTGTTAGCAATTCAGGCATGTGGCTGATGTGATTCCATTGACCAAACAAATGGTTCAGTGACGGAGCGCGGGAAGTTTGGGCGTCCTGAACCTGTTTCCAACCAAATGGACCCGCCCCTATGTGGGGTGGCCTTGGGGGATTCCCATTGCTCATCAGGCCAAACGCCATCATGCCAACTGTTAGAAACGTAGCTGAGCCCCAGTTTGGATGTTTGAGGTCGAACTGACAGCGACTCAGCCCACCGCTGAATTTTGTGATGTCAGTTCTCAAGGAACAAACCCGCCCATTCCCAAAAAATTCGCCAGTTAGGTCGAAATTGTGGGACCTAATCCTGACTAGTCACTACCCCAATCGGCCACTAGTTAATCAGTTGCATAGCACTGAGAAAATCTTTGGTCAATTTTCTTCCTTTTCCTTCAAATAAAACTTACCAAAAAACTAAACAAATTTTATTCTCTTCTGTTCGCATCCCTGATGGCATTTCCCTGGTGGCCTGTCAGTCCATATATTGGATGGAAACTACCAGTACTCTTGGTCACTATGGCCCCCTCCATCATCAATTGGGTTCAGCGAGTCCAATATTTTTGGCTCTACAACCCCACGATCACTAACTTCTGGCAGCAATACACGGGGATATTGTGGCCATATGTCCACCAGTTGCAAGAGAGAATACATCTCCTTGTTACCCCGGTTGAAATGGCACCATATGCTGAGGATCTTATCGAGACTATCTCAGTGATTCCACCCCCTGTGGCAAGACCCCCTGGGTCAGGAGTGGGTTCAGTGTGGTTCGTCATCAGGATCATTCTCACCATTTTGCTGCACCAACGCTTCATCATTTCCCAATGCCCAACTCCATATCAAGTCATCCAGTCAGCAATGCCTCTGGCATTCTGGCTTGCTTTTTGGGTGCTTATGCATCCCAACTGGCAGGCCAGTCTAAACTTATTCTGCCGTTTCCATAACATAATTGACCAAACATTATCTCCAGCCACTTCCGTTTTGTTCTTTGAACTGGGTGCCGCAGTGGTTACTCTCTACCAAATGAACGTACAATCAGTAGTTTGCTGTTTGTTGTTTGTTTGGTCACTTTTTGACTTTGGGAGAAGTATCCACTCTACCTTGGGAAATCTTCTTCAAGCCACTCAAGCTGCGCAGATTGTGTCTCCTCCTCCTTCCTCCAGCCCGGAGGAAAGATTGAGTGTCCCCTCCCAGGAGATTGCCAATCAAGTTCTTGATGCACTCGCCAAATTGCAAATGCATACAGCGATTGCACTTAATAATGCTCCTGCATTATCTCATGCTCAACAAGGGCTCGCGTTGTTAGACGCTGTGGATGGGGATGCCCGCCGTTGGGTGAGAGGTCTTTTGCGTTCTTCCTCACAAGCAGGAGACTCCACCCCACTGATTTCTGTCATGTAGGCCACCCTGAAACCCCCTGTGTCCCAATCAGACCACTTATTCAGACTGATCCATGCCATGGCCAAAGCCCCTAGCTTGGTTTCTTTGATTTCTACCTTTCATGAACTGGCCCCCATGTCAGGTCTATCTATTTATATGCTTCAGGCAGTCTTTAGATTGGGCTTAGATTCAGGTTCTGCTCATCACGTGGTCTGGTCTACCATCCAAGGATCAGTAGATCAAATATGTGCCACTGCAACTACTATCAATGCCTTCCCCGCCATGTTTCCCATTATCAGAAGGGGAATTTTATGATAGGATTACCCAATGAAGATGCAGATGATGCGCCTGTCTCCAAATTAGTGGTAGACTTGGGTTCCAATCTTGCTGTAACCCCCAAGTCTGAGTTGGTGATTACAGAGTTAACTATTAATGATTCTGTTCAAGCCCAGATGGAGGAAATCGTTTCCCCGCCCTCATACTTCCAATTTTTGCTCCAGCAAAGGACCCCGATCTTACCCCCAATATACCCATTATTTCTTCAGTCACAAATGAGTTGTCAAATCTTCCAATAAACAGAACTTCGCTTATTTCCTTGTACCTATGAAGATCAGTGTCAGCTCACATCATGTCTCCTTCAAAGCTCTGGTGGATACTGGAGCTGTGGGGAACTTCATGAGTGTTGAGTTGGCACAACAATTAAAACTGGAAATGGATGTGGGCTCCTCAGTAATGGTGGCCTCATCTGCTTATCAGTCCTCATATGTCGTTCATCAACCAATACCCTTTTCAATCCACCAGTTCAACTTCTGCAATCTTTTTTTGGCTATGCCAAACCTGGTGTTTCCAGTAATCTTAGGTGTAGGGTGGTGGCGCCAACAGCATGTGAAGATTCATTTAGAATCTAATATTTTGTCATTTACCAATGATGATTTAGAGGGAGAGTTCCCTCTGATCAACACTCTCAAGAAGATACAAGGAACCAGCTCTATCACTACCTTGGTTACTTCTGCAGGCATTCTGGCCAATTTTCCCAAAAGCTTAATGCAATATTGGAGAATCTTCGACATGGAAAAGGTGGATCGCCTGCCTAAGCACTCTAGGTACAATTGTGGGTTTTGAACAACCGTGGAGTTGGTGAACATCAACTGTCCGTTGTATCCCCATACAGCAGAGGAAGAAGTTGCACTCAATACCTGGTTGGACAATATGTTAAAAAAAGGTTGGTTGTTCAAAGAGACCTCACCTGTCGCCTCCCCCATCATCTTTGCCAAAAAATTGGATGGTTCTCTCCATCCCTGCATGGATTATGGTCATTTGAATAAAATAACAGTTTCTGATCCCTACCCATTGCCTCTGGAGCAGACAATCAGCCAGGCAATTTCCAAATCCCATGTGTTCTCAAAACTGGATTTAGTGAATGCTTTCAACCAAATTTGGGTAATGGAAGGACAGGAATGGTTAACTGCAATCTGAATGAAGCGAGGCATTTTTCAATTTCGTGTAATGCCCTTTGGGCTGAAGAATGCTCCCGCTACATTTCAACGGATGATTGACAATGTACTGGGTGACCTCCGGTTTACTTGTGCAATTGCATACATTGATGATATCCTGGTTCATTCCCCAACTCCCAAACAACATGCTATTGACTTGGAAGCAGTGGTGGTCGCCTTGCATAAAGCAGGGTTGTTTCTCAAAGCTTCCAAGTGTGAGTTTTATAAGGGAGGAGGTTACTTTCCTTGGGAACCTGGTTCTTAAGGATGGTGTCACAATCCCTCCCAACAAGTTAGATGTGATCCAGAATGGCCAACTCCAACTACACAGAAACAACTTCAGAGTTTCTTGGGAACTATCATCTTTCTAAAAAAAAATTTCCCCAGCACTTTCCCAGTTGGCCGCACCACTCCACCCCCTTACTGGGAAAAACGTACCATTTTGTTGGATGCCCAAATGTCAGCAGGCGTTCAAATCAATCAAGGAGGTGTTTGTGTCTCCGCCTATCTTGAAACATGCTGATCCCACCAAACCATATATTGTTGCATGCGATGCCTCATTGGTAGTGGTGGGAGCGGTGTTGCTTCAGGAGCACAATGGTCTTGAACATCCGGTCGCTTACTTTTCCTGAAAATCCACAGCCATGAGCAGTCTTGGGCCATCTATGACAAAGAATTGGCAGCTGTTGCATGGGCATTAACTCATTGGCGGTATCTGTTGCAGGGTGCCCGCCATGAATTAACAGTCCACACGGATCACCAGGCCCTTTTGTATTTCCGCAAGCCCCAAAAATTGGCGCATCAGCAGGCCCAAACCTATTGGGACCTGTGCAGTTTTAACTTCAAATATGAATTCATTAAAGGTGCGCTCAATGTACTTCCCAATTTCCTAAGCCGCAGTCCTGCCCACTGTCCCTTGGAACCTGAGGAGGTGGATCTCATTACCGTGATCCCTGCCACTCAGATTCTGTCAATCGTTCCTCCCATTGTTTCCTCCATCACGTTGGCTCCTGACGCCCCATTATTGGCTCAGGTTTTAGCTGGTCAAATGGCCTGCCCTGAAGGCGTGGAGTTGGTCAAGCAGTTGGTTCACTCAAGTCACAAACACTCCCTATATTCCTTAGAAGAGGGACTCATTTATTTCTGTTCTCACATTTGGATTCTCCCCTCCTTCTGATTGGAGGTATTCCATGCACATCATGATCCCCCCACGGTCAGACATCCTGGTAACAAGAAATGCATCGATCTGATCAAGCAAACCTTTAATTGGGTGGGACTGACCAAAGAGGTCCCAGCTTGGATCGCCAATTGTGTTACTTGTGCTAGGGCCAAGTCAGATCGCTCCAGCAAAAATGGCCTCCTGCACCCCTTACAGCAGGCAGAAGGTCCATGGACCTCAGTGTCCATGGACTTTATCGTTGAACTCCCCTGTTCTAATGGGTTCACAGCGGTGATGGTAGTGGTGGATCATTTCACAAAATTTTCCCTTTTTATCCCTTGTACTTCCAATTACATCAGAAGAAACTGCCTGTCTTTTTGCACGCCATGTGTTTTTGATGTTCAGTCTTCCCCAGGAGATCATCAGTGACTGGGGTTCACAGTTTACCGCGCAGTTTTGGAGTGAACTCCTATTGATCCTGAAAATATCCCCCTGTCAATCCACGGCATATCACCCTCAGTCTGACGGACAGACTGAATGGGTTAATCAAGTCCTCAAACAATACCTGCGTTGCTATGCTGCAGCAGCGCAGGATACTTGGGCTGGTGACTTGCCCCTCGCTCAATTTTCTTACAATAATGGGACCCATGCATCCACGGGGTTTTCCCCTTATGAAGCAACATTGGGTTATAATCCTTCATTTTCAGTTGGGCCGTGCCTGCAGCCTGAGGTTCAAGCTGCCATGGACCATGCTGCCCATATCCGATTGACCCAAGCTTTAGTATGGGAACACCTTGCTAAAGCCATATTGACTACAAGTAATTCACATATCACAAGCGCCTTCTGGGTCATGATTTTATGGTGGGTTCCTATGTTATGCTTGATACACGTCATTTGCAAATTCAAACCCCTTCCCACAAGTTTGCCAGTAAGCGCTTGGGCCCCCATTTAGTGGAGGAGGTATTGGGTAATGGGGCGTTCCATCTGAAGCTTCCTGCGCATTGGAAGCAGCACCCAGTTTTCCATGTTTCCCAGCTGTCGCCCTTCAAGGGTGCAATTCCCATGGAACTGGAGCTGATCATCGTCAATGATGGGGAAGAAGCTGAGGTAGAGGCCATCCTGGCATCCCAGAAGTCATGACATTCCATCCAATATCTAGTGGCCTGGAAAGGGTATCCAGCCTACAAAAATAGTTGGGTCAAGGCGCGCGATTGCATGAATTGTATGGACCTGGTCAAAGCTTTCCATATATCCCACCCCAAGGCTCCCCGACCCCCCCAAAAAGTTGCAACAATTATGGCTATCAAGTTACCCAAGGCACACAAGAATGTGGCTCTGGTGCAGTTTCCCAGTGGGGGTGCTCTTCCTTTGGAAAAAGGAAAGGGTAATGTAAGTCCTGTGGAACATCCCCTGGCTCTTGATTGGGCCATCTTCCCATTCCTGAGTAAAAAGACACCAATGAGGATGGCGGTACCCCTCATTACTCAGGGCGATCTCACTCATGTAGTAGATGAGCAATGGGTAACAGCTCTTCCACTTCAGATCCCACCCCCAGTACCCACACTCACCTTGGCAGAACTGTTGTGGGAATTAGCAAAATCTGCGCCAAGATTGTCAAATTGAAATCAGTCAGATCTAATTTGAGTGGCAATCTGGCCGATGCCCAAATCTCAAATGGCTGGAAAGGCATGAAGACTGAGGTATCAGCTGGAACGCCTGACAGTTCCAATTCAATCAATGTGCCAATAGAACTAACATTGGGCGCCATCAATGAGGGTTTGAAGCCCTCTGTTGGCAATTTGGGCATTGCAGCCGATGTGATGCCATTGACCAAACAAATGGTTCAGTGACTGAGCGCGGGCAGGTTGGGCATCCCAAACCTGTTTCCAACCAAATGGACCCATCCCCTATGTGGGGTGGCCTTGGGGGATTCCCATTGCTCATCGGGCCAAATGCCATCATGCCAACCATCAGAAATGTAGCTGAGCCCCAGTTTGGAAGTTTGAGGTCGAACCAACAGCGACTCAGCCCACCGCTAAATTTTGCGATGTCAGTTCTCAAGGAACAAACCCGCCCATTCCCAAACAATTCTCCAGTTAGGTCAAAATTGTGGGACCTGATCCTGACTTGTCACTACCCCAATTGACCACTATTTAATCAGTTGCATAGCACTGAGAAAATTGTTGGTCAATTTTCTTCCTTTTCCTTCAAATAAAATTTTACCAAAAACTAAACAAATTTTATTATTTCTTCTGTTCACATCCCTGATGGCATTTCCCTGGTGGCCTGTCAGTCCATATATTGGATGGGCTCTACCAGTACTCTTGGTCACTATGGCCCCCTCCGTCATCAATTGGGTTCAGCAAGTCCAATATTTTTGGCTCTACAATATCACGATCACTAACTTCTGGCAGCAATACATGGGGATATTGTGGCCATATGTCCACCAGTTGCAAGAGAGAATCCGTCTCCTTGTTACCCCAGTTGAAATGGCACCATATGCTGAGGATCTTATTGAGACTATCTCAGTGATTCCACCCCCTGCAGCAAGACCCCCTGGGTCAGGAGTGGGTTCAGTGTGGTTCGTCATCAGGATCATTCTCACCATGTTGCTGCACCAACGCTTCATCATTTCCCAATGCCCAGCTCCATATCAAGTCATCCAGTTGACAATGCCTCTGGCATTCTGGCTTGCTTTTTGGGTGCTTATGCATCCCAACTGGCAGGCCAGTCTAAACTTATTCTGCCATTTCCATGACACATATGCCCAGTCCCTTACGTTAGCCCAGGCATTGAAATGAACAGTCTATGTAATAAATGCAGATGGTTTGGTTCAGTTAGTCAAGGAATGTGGTTTCAAAACCCGTTCCATCTACAAAATTGCACGTTTGGGTCGAATCCAACTTCAATTGATTTCATGAGTGAAGCCAGTTTCAGCGTATTCTACCAATCAGGATGGTAGTGTGTACTTATTGGTGGGTCAGTGCTTGAGCCCACTTCAGTGAACCCCTTATTCCTTCATCGACATTTAATTATATTTTACCCAACCAACATTCCTTGTTGGTTGACTTTGCAATAAACAATTTCCCCATTTTACCATTTTAGATTTTTCTAATGATCCTGTGTGTGAACCTCTTTGGAAAGGTCTTGCGCTCCATTAACCTTGCCATTTGGACACAGTAAGATTATCACCTCATGCATCTTTGGTACGCCCAGATACCCTCCAACCTGGGTCATTTACCCCTTCTCTCCATGTGCACCGCGACGTTTTTGGCTGGATACTTATTGCATTTCTCTACTTGAGTTATTATGATCCAGCACCCTCTGCTGGGCACTAGTAGCTTTAGTATTAAAGGCTAGTTTCCTTGCGTTGGCTTTGTGCACCGTTCACCACCACGCTGGAAACAGGAGAGTTATAGACACTCTCCTTAGACTTGATACCACACCATCAGGTATATTTCAAATTTAAGGGATTGATTGAATAACTCTAAATTTGACCTAAAATTATTTTATTTATGCTCACAGTTATTTTACCTAATTGTGAGGCCACATTTACCCAACTCCAACAATTGTGGTTTAAAGCCCCTAATATCTGTATCAGTTGTTCATTTTGGAAGCCAATAAGTTGGACCTTTACACCTGGACTATTGAAAGAGCTCCTACTTAATCTAATACTAATTTAATCTATGCTATGAAGCTATCACCAGGAGATCAAGAAGCTCAGCTGACCTTCCAGGTAGGATGCAAGGAAGGACAGGCCATGTGGGCCTAAGAATTACTGATGAATCACTCTTCACCATTCCCAATGAATTAGGATCTCCCTTAAACTTTCAACAGTACTATAATTAGTACTGTCTTATCTTTAATAGAGTACTTTTTCAGCAGAATATATTATTATTTTATTTTATTTAAGTTCTTATTTTATTTTAATAAACAAAGACTTGTCCAACCTTGCGTCTAAAGTAGCCCCTGTCCTCTCAGCTGACCATAGCCTCCTGCAGTCAGCCACCATATTGGGTTTCCAAGCGTTAGCACCAGCTATCACATCTGGTGGTAACCTGATATCTGGTGCTCACTACAGTGGCGCTTCCAAGGCACACCCTGAGGAGTTACCTCAACCTTGGATTAAGAAAATCAATCTACGGTGAGCACTCCAGATACTAAATTTCTGACCTCCTTCCTCTGGAATGGCCAAAACACAGTGACAGTGGGGACCAACTTCCAAAGAAATCTTTGAGTGTTTCCCAGAAGTCTCTATGTACTTCAAAACTCCCATTCAGTTAAAATTTTTGCTTACCTGTTAAAGATGCCTGATGAATTTGAAAAAGATGTATTTGAGCAAAAATACCAGCATCATAAAGAAAAAAGATTAATGAAGGCAATATTTTATTAAAATAATCAAGCATCACGTTTTAAAAGGATTTGGGATGCTATGGTAGAATAAGCTTTTGAAGATATTATACAGCGAAGTGACTATTGGATGCTAGGACCTGTCTACTGTGATGAGAAAGTTATGTTAAAAAACCTTTTGGCTTTGAACAAGACCAAAAAGAAATTGGCCAAGCTACAACACATCCTCCAGTCAAAAAGAAAAGATCAAATTAATCAAAGTGCTCAATTATTTAAAAAAAACACTTAATTTTAATACTAACTCTAATATTTATTTAGGTGACAAAAATTTCAAATTATGAGGCTGTTTCCCCCTCTAATGTTTCAGAGCAGAAGGTGAAAATGAAGCTCATTGCCTGTTTAGACATAAAATTGTCAAACGGCAAATCAAACTTGACCAATGAGCCTCAATAAGTTAATCAAACATCAATTTGGGAAAAGTTGAGAGCTAATTTCCCAACTCAAAATTAAATCTCAAGAGCCCCATGGAAGCTCCAATCACTTTGGGAAAAGTTGAAAGCTAAACTCCTATTTCAAAATTAAGCCTTGAGAGCTAACTTCAAAACTTGATGCTGGAATTAAGCCACAAGTGCCCTGTGGATGCTCCAAATACATCCAGCACCATGATGATGCACCAAAAGCGCCTAATAAGGACACTGAAACTTACATTACTGCAAATAGTGAATAATTTGATGATTCTTTCCTGGCAAGCCTAATGCTTGTCAACTCCATCAGCTCATCTCTAAATATTGGGCCAGATCTGACCAAAGGAACTCCAAGATGAACTGCAAATCCGCTAATCAAAATACTGATATTAATTTTTTGAAATCAGGATGAAATGGCAATTACCCATTTAAATCCAAACTCCAATTTTTTTGCCAATGATTAACGGCTTTAAAACAATTTAAAGGCTAACTCATCTAAGTTTTATTTTGACTTGAATCAGTCATCTGATCACCAGGCCAATTCTAATCAAATTTTTAAGTTCTAATCAAAAGGACTATCCATCATCAGATGATCTTTTCCAACTTCAATTTAAAATACATCAGCCAAGTAACCCAAAAAGAACTGGACAAAAATAATCTGTCAACTAATATCAGAATTCTACTTTAAATACTCCAATAATCAATTATATCAATTAATTTAAAAGTGACTAAGACTTACTCCCCTTAGAAAAGGCTTGAAGGGGGCTATGTTGGGATTCTCCTTTTACAAGGTGCAAGCCTTGTCCAGGGGAGAAGATCAGCAGATATGAGAATGTGGAACATAGCCTTCAAACTAAACAGTTATTTTAATAGGTTTCAAATTAAGGCTTGATCCCACATCATCAGGTCATATTTCAAATTTGGGGAATTAATTGAATTACTACAAATTTGACCTAAAATTATTTTATTTATGCTCACAAATATTTACCTATTTATGAGGCCACATATACCTAACTCCACCAATTGTGGTTTAAAGCCCCTAATATCTGTATCAGTTGTTCATTTTGGAAGCCAAAAAGTTGGACCTTTACACCTGGACTATTGGAAGAGCTCCTACTTAATCTAATACTAATTTAATCTATGCTATGAAGCTATCACCAGGAGATCAAGAAGCTCAGCTGACCTTCCAGGTGGGATTTAATGAAGTACAGGCCATGTGGGCCTAAGAATTACTGATGAATCACTCTTCACCATTCCCAATGAATCAGGATCTCCCTTAAACTTTCAACAGTACTATAAATAGTACTGTCTTATTTTTAAATAACGTACTTTTTCAGCATAATATATTATTTAACTTATTTTATTTAAGTTTATATTTTATTCTAATGAACAAAGTCTTATCCAAATTTGCATCTAAAGTAGCCCCTGTCCTCTCAGCTGAACATAGTCTCCTGCAGTCAGCCACCATACTAGGCTTCCCAAAGTTAGTACCAGCAAGCACATCTGGCGGAAACCCAATACTGGGATATTGGCAAATCAAGTTGCCTACAATGGAACAGAATAAATGTGCCATTATCATATCTAAGGGGCTTTTCCAACCAACCTGTATGCCTCAAGGGTTATGTAATGTCCCAGATATGTTTCAGAGGGCCATGACAACATTCTTGGCAACCTGAAGCTGTCATGCATTCTCATGTAAATTAACAATAAAAATGTCTTTTTGCATAATTTATCCAAGCATCTTACCCACCTGGAGGAGGTCTTCCACCAACTTGCAGAGGCCAATCTTAAAATCAAGCCCCATAAATGCCACCTTTTTTAAGGACCAACTGGAGTACCTTATGTTTGTGGTGGATGCGACTGAGCTGAGGCCCCAATCAGCAAGGTGGAGGCTATCCAGAAGATGACTACGCCAAACAGTAAGCTCAATATACAAGTATCTTTGAGAATATAATCTACTACCACCACTTTATACCCAATTTCAGTTTTATTGGAGGTTTGCTGTTTGAGTTATTGAAGAAGGATGCCCCATATGAATGGACAGAATGCCGCCAATGCTCCTTGAATACACTTTTAATGGCACTAATCAGTGCACCAGTGCTGTGCTACCATAATTTTGGTAAAGAGTTCATCATACATATGGATGCATTCCTTTCCGCCGTTGGGGCAGTCTTATCCCAAAAGGATGATGAAGGGGAGGAGCACCCAGTGGCGTACTGAAGTTGAAGCCTGAATTCCCACAAATGTAATTACACCATGACTAACGGAGTGCTTAGTGGTAATATATGCATATAAGCAATTTAGGATGTATTTGCATGGAGTGAATAGCTTAAAGTCATAAGAGATTATGATTCATTACACTGGTTGCAGAATCTCAAGGAGCATGAAGAGCGTTTAGACCAATGGGCTCTCAAGCTGCAGGCTTTTGACTTCAAGATTCTCTACTGGCCTGGTGCAAAACACCAGAACGCTGATTGCCTGTTAAGCTTGCCAACCATTGCTGTTAGGGCGGATCTCAGTGAAGTTATGTACAACAAAATGCTTAGCAGAAAATACAATGATGTACGGACCCAAGTCATCAAGATATTTGGAAGAATATGGGCCAATACGTTCCAGAAGAAAGGCAAATTGAACAAGAAGATAGGGACAATACCGTGAATATGCTAAGGCCTTTTGCCCGACCTAATATTATTATGAGTGCACACTGAGACATTGGACATGGTGGAATATGTAAGACCCTGGGATTGTTGTGACCTCAGTACTATTGGGAGAGCATGAACTTCAACGTTCTTTAAACTATTTCCTGCTGCCATCAGTTCCAAGTGAAAAGCCATTCCACCATAAGACAACATACCAGTTAGTGAAACCCCATTGTGCTAGGCATACGGTATCACTGGATGTCGTTGGTCCTCTGCCAACAGGAGCTAACTGGTCTAAGTACATTCTAGTGGCAATTGAACACTTGATCAGGTGGGCTGAAGCACAGGCAATATGGGATTGAGGACTGTCACAGTGGCCAGGTTCATACTGGAATGTATTATCCAGCAACGTGGCTACCCTCAGTTCATCCTTATTGACAATGAACCTAATTTCACTTCGCACATCCTTCCAAAGTTAAATGAGCTGATGAGCATACATGAGTTTCTGACAACCCCATACCACCCTGAGTCTAATGGAATGGTCAAACACGTTAATGGGACCTTAGTGAACATACTTCAGAAATTGGTAATGGATTGACCTTCTTATTGGAGTTTCCTCCTTTTCACCGCCATCTTTGCCTATAATATTAGCTACCATACTGCCATGGGGATGAGCCCCTTTCAATTACTATATGGATGACACCTGGCTCTTTTGGCATTGCTCTATTCATGCGTAGAAGATACTGGCGGAATGGATCCCCACCATTATTTGACTAACCTTGCAGACACGTTGTTCAAATTGTAAACCAAAGCGTACTCCTTCAGCTTAGCCAAGAAGATCAAGAATTAGTCTGCCAATCAGGTACAGTGTAGTGAATTAGCTAAGTTCAAGTAGGTGGACATGGTTCTATTTCATTACCAACTCAGGTTCAGTTGGAATTATAAATTGGCCAGCATTTGGATTGGGCCATTTGAAGTCATTGAGAAAACATGTGCTGATGCCTAAACTATTAAGAACCCCGCAAGTGATCAGACCATTAACCAAGCACATGCAAAGTTCTTACAGCCATATAAGCAATAGGAACCTTATCATTCAGTCAAGGGGGAAGTAATGTCAATATTCTGATATGACTAGATGATAATCCTGAGATAGCTACGACGGATTGGGGAGAATCTGCTGATCATTTTACTATTTTACAATTATTTAAACGTCTTGAGTTGAGGCAATTTTAGGTCAGAAAAGGGTTATTATTGGATCGCCTCCAAATAGGGAAATAAGGCAATGTCAACATTCAACAAATATTGATTAAGATCACCTTGAACTAAGTCAATAGAGAATTGAAAATACCATACTCTGCTGGAGCCAATGAGATATGGTGGAACCAAATAGCTAAGCTGAGAAAATGGTATTTTCTGAAGTCACTGAGATATAAGTGAGATGAGATGATTGAAGGAGAAGGATTGTTAGTAGCTTTGAATGAGTGGAACAGCAAGTAACCACTTCAGATATTAAATAATTTTAGTGACATATGGGGCAATAGCTCCATATTTTAAAGTATTTCTAAGTGAGTCTGAGGACTGACAATTTATATATTGTTTGTCTAATTCTCAGTGGGTTTGACCATGTGCAAAATCCCCTGGTGGATCTCAATGATTCTGCTGAAGTTATAACAAGGACCAAAAAGCAAATGAGCTCCTGCCCCCTCTTCTCTCCTTCCACATATCAAACTTGATGTTATATTACCACAATTTTATCACTCCTAGAAGTGAGAGACTCAGGTCTATTTAGAAAGACCCTTTTGTAGACACTTATATGTGAGAGGATGAGTACTCTATCAAATCCCTGGATAACAGAGTTACAAATTAGTCCATGGCCAGCTCTTGCATCTTTGTTCTCTTCCTAGCACTTTTGAAGGGGGTGATGGCAGACAATCACATGTTTTTACATAATAATAAGAGTGTATCAGAGTTAAGTAAGTCTGATATTGCACCAAAAACCCTGATTGATTCTTGGTGTAATCCCTTATTTCAGGTAAGCTGTCTAACCCCCTCCTTTGGCAAATAAAACTATTGTGGGTAGCAGGGTTACACCAAACCTGCAGCAAAATCAGGGGAGTCATTCCAAGTCTCCTCCCCATCTCCCCTGTAGTTTAGTTCAACCACCTAAGCGGAAACTACCCCCTTTTATAGGCTTAGTCAGGGTCAACAAAGTGCAAATATTCTCCCATCTATTGATTAATTGAAATATATAAAAATATTTACCCATAGATTTATTCTACCTGCTATTGACCCTCGCTCAGCCGTCAAGTTGAAGCAAGGTGAGCCTTGAGAGTTTTGATAGGTCAAAACCCTATATTTCCTTAATTTGGCATTTCTCAACCTATTCTAAATTTCTGTATCTCTCACTTCAAGCCTTGAAGTGATTTATATACTAATCAGAGAAATATTGAAAGGGTTCCCTTTCTGATCGCCAGGTCTAACTTAAAAATAATTATAAAACAACTAACTTTTTTTAGTATTATTTAAAGTTTTCCTATATTAATTTAAGTAATGAAAATCCAAAAACTACTTATTCCATCAGTTGAGAGAATTACTTCTCTTGCGAAATATTGTTAAAATTCAGGTGTAAAACGCTCCAGTGAGCATAAAAGTAGCCTGAATTCTAACAATGAGATATGCCCTCTTTCCACTGAATCACATGGCCATAGATATATCCTCCTAGCCATGGACCATATGACCAAATGGGTCGAAGTAATTTTGGTCCCCACTGGTACTGCAAAAGCCACGGATCTCTTCCTTATTCAATCCATTCTCACCCAGCATGGATACCAACAAATTTTAATTTTGTACAGTGGGATAAATTTCTTCTCGCAGGTAGTCCAAGAACTTACTTTACTTTTTGGCACTAACCAAAGTTTCACTGCCCCTTACAACCCATCAACCAATGGGGCGATGGAATGAGCTAATGGAACCCATTTCTCTATCTAAAGGATGATGGCCATCTCCAACCCTGCTCACTAGAATCCATATCTATCCAGCGCGTTGCTTGCTTACCAAATAAGCTATTAATAAGTCATTAGAATGTCCCAATTTGAAGCTCTAGATGAACGTGCTCCCTGGCTCCCAAGTAGTGACAGCCTTTGCTCAAGACCTCCACTTCTGAGAACTCCAATCTAACTATGAGGGAATTAGCTGATGAAATTGTCCAGCTACAAGCCCTAGCCATGCAAGGCATTGCAACCACTAATGAAAGGGAGACATCCTGATTTCATGTCAGCTGACCCTTTTTACTCATTTAAAAATTAGGTGACCTCATGCTCTTCTATCACCATTAACCCAAAGGTTAACAGAATAAGCTTGACGTTCTTTAATCCGGACCTTATAAGGTCATTCACATGGTGAGCTCTGAGACTCCATTGCTGACATCAATCAGGGGACAATGGTGAATTGAGTGCATGGCCAGTTCCTTCATCCCTATACCTCCCTCTGACAGGATCTTGAAGGGGCGTTGTTGGGTTTGAGATGACGAGCAAGCCAAAATCCCTGCTCCTAAATGGAGCCTTAACCAATCAACTCTCAGACCAGCACTAATGAAACCCTATCCATAAGGCATAAAACTTGATTTGAGCAGGAATCATCACACATATGAGAATCATTGAAATCACCTTCAGACCCCAACTTCTCAAAAACAAGAGGCACTGTCCTTACCGCTGCAGTCAGAGGATGACGAAGTACAATGAGGGCACCAAGAAGGCAGTTGATCCAGAAGGCAGTAAAAGTTCCTGATCTCGCAGGGCATGAAGGTCTCTGAGGCACCATGTCACCATGTGTCCTATAAATAGTGACGTTTTCTAACGCAATAAAATAATTTATATTTTCTCCATCTTTTCATTTTTGACCTCTCCACTAAATTTCAGCTTTGAGGCTATTTTTGGACTTCAACAACAGTCAAGAGAATCTTACGCTGAGAACTACCCTAGCATTTTCTATCTAGTAGGAAAACTTGTTTGGACTAAGACACCCAACCCTTTAAATCCTTGAGATAATTTGTTTCAGCCAAGGTTCTTTATTTTCACCTTGCACATTCCCAAGTAGTTCTTTGAATCCCCTGGTGCTCCCATGGAGCAACATGCAATTTGGCCTTCAGGTCAAATATGAGAAATTGTTCTCATCTGAAGTTAAAGCAATAATTGAGTTTGTAAATGGTGATAGAACCTGTCAGCTTTATTGAATTCTGCTCCTATAAGGGTGTTTTTTATTTAGATTTACCTGTGAAGCTAATGCTGCAACTGTGGTGACTGTGTCTCTGTTTTTTAAGCACCCCACTCAAGACTATTTGCAACCATCTACCAGTTGACACCACTATGTTACTTCAATTTAATTGTTTTCTCACCCAACTTATCCCCCCCAATGTGCTTCACAAGGAATTAGTGGTTGGAGTGGCAGCTTATGGCTCCGCACATCCTTTAGTTTGTGGTCCTAAATGGGCCACTCATCTTACTAATCTTTGTGCATTTTCCATGATCCACCCTGTTTATATATAAAATTTCCCTAGGGATTACCCATCGCGCCATTATTCCTTCTGCCCCAACCATCTGTTCTGGGCCTGCATGGAGGGTGGGCAGACTATCTGTCCATCCTGCTTTGAGTTGAATCACTTGAATGAAACTTTCCCTCTCTTGCTACTGCCACCAGGTCAAAGCCCACCTCCGCCAGGACCTAAACTCACTTCTGACTCTGCATTTTTCTGTCTGGGGTACAATCTTACCTTCCCCTCCCCCAAATCCTGCTGCTGCGGAGGTTCCTGCACCAGAGAATAAGACTCCTACATAATAAAGAACCGCACCTAACCTAGCAATCAGAAAGTAAATTAGACTAATATTAATTTTAATCTTCCCCACATTTTCCAACCAAACCACAATCTTATTCCAATGCTCAAATCCAATTCACCAGAACCTTTTTACGGCTTATTGGCTGAGGTTTCTGAATTAAGTGATTTTATTATATCATATAATCTTCACATCAAATGTTTTTGCATGATGAATATGACAGCCAATTCCCTCATTTATATGCCCATAGACAAACGCCGCTCTGATATAAAGTAAACACCATCTTGCTGTTGAAGCAAATGCCTTGCTCAACTGTCATCCCCTCTGTAAAGCAGTTTCCAAGTCAGTGGTTATGCTTGCAGGGTGTATCCCTCCTTCCATTTCCCATTGAGCATAGCCCTCTGTGCAGCATGACATTTTAAATATTACAAAATTGCTAATGACATAATCCAGAATATTGCAGAGGTAGCATGGAATCTAGAGTCTAAAATCACCTGTACATATGTTCACACTTCTACTAAGCTCCTCAACGCCCACATTTAGATGGAAGATGTTCTTGTTATTTAAATTGGTGAGCTTATCCATGCATGAGATTTTATGTCATTCTGCTCTTGAGGAAGATTATTCTGCATACTGTTAATGCTCCTACGCTCTTGCTCTTCACTTTGACCTATGCTTTGCTATATGATGAAGAAGGCAAAGCTGAGGATGAGACCCCCAATCCCCCTTCCCTTCTGCAAGGCTGAATAAGCGGTTCTTCAATTTTCCATCTGAGTAATCATATTTTGTTTATGATTTTTGTTTCTGAAACACTTATTTAAGTGTTTTGATTCATTTGTTAGGGGATTTTTACTTTTAACTCATTAAAAAATTGAATATCTATCCTTTGGTTAGCTCACCTCAAATAACAACAAAATGCCACTTTGAATATCAAGTAAATAGAGATATTTATTAGTATAGAAGCCAACCCCTAAATATGGTTGCTTGGATTAAGATACTGCTAAGAGAGTGACTGGAAATAGTCAATATGAGGAGTATAAAGCAAATAGGGGAGTGTGAGTTTCATAAATCTTGCTGCTGCATCAAAAACGGTTGTTTACAAGAGTCTATCTTCTAGTATATTTGTCAGCTTAATATATAAGGCAATCAAATAATAATTAATGATTATACAACACTGGCATTTTGCAGCTCAATTAGGACCACTCCAGTCCCAAAGTAAAAAGTGCTTTGCTTGTTGCCTATCTCTTAATTTGAAAGTAAGTGTTATCAGATTACTATTTCTTTTAACTGGTGTAAAAATCGCTTCTGAAAGTAAAACAGTACATGATTTAATCCTTAAAAAGTATTTTTAGTTGGTAAAATCATAATGATAATTACAATTTACTTAACAATCAATTAGCATCTCAAAAAATCATTATATAAAGTTCTTTTGACTATTTAACGTTAAAATATTCCTTATTGAGCTTCCTTTTTAAGCTTGATAGTGCTATGCCCAAGAAGCCTAACAAACAATACTTGATGTTGACTAAGTCACAAAAAAGTATAATTCTATTTTTGAAAGGGCACCAAGTCACTGTTTATATCCTGTCAGCTAGAGTGTCCATCATATGGTAAGTACAGCAAAATGGACTTATTGAAGTTAAGTGCCAAAACAAAATAGATTTAATGACATAACTTTACTATAGTATAAAATAGGGGTTTTATATATGTTGCACTTAACAATATAAGCCCCAAAATAAAAAAGGATAACAATATTAGTGGGTGTGACATCTGGAAGGAAAGCTCTTGGTCAGGCGATGCATTCCAGATGATATAATGCCTTTGTAACATATTTTATAGGGTAAAATTGGTATGTTGAGTATCCAAGTTGGATGAGACTAGGGTTCACTTAAGTTGATCGTTTGACAGCTTATTGATTTTTATCATTTTTTTGGGTTCATCTTAATTTTCTGCCTATAGTGCTACTTTGAAAATTTGTTGCCTGATTTTCTGATGATCATCATTTTATTGAAGCAGGAATTCATTACAGGGCATCTTCAGCACGATTGGATCCATCAGAGTTTTCCTAGAGTCAAATAGAGCTGTGCTGACTATTGATTTCTCTGAGTATGTTATTGAGGTAATTGATTCACCCCTTCTTAGTTCTAGATGTCAATTTGCTGAGGTAGTCAAAAGGTCAATATTCTTTCCATCATGTCTGATATCAAAATATCTGATGCCACCCCTTTAAGAATATTGGCAGATGAGTACTAATGCAAGAATCAGGTATGGATGTGAGTGATTGTTACTCCAGTTTGCAAAGACTTGATTGAGTATTCATCTCCACGATTATAAGTAATAGCATATGTCCCATCCCAGATGAAAACTAGTTTTTCTCCTCAGGGAGCTATTTTATTGTGATAATATAGGACTAGTTCTGAAATCTCAAAGGCGGTTAAAGGTTGACAAGTTGCACTTGCTGCTTGATTTTCCATTATAACCGTTTTAGCTATACTTGTCATCACTTTCAATTGAAGTTCTATTATCTCCTAGGCTAATCTTCTTAGCCTTTTTTGGACCCTTCAGTATTATCACTGATAACTCCACAAGCTAATAAAGTTGGGTTTCTAGGTTTTCTTCCATAAAGTGCTTAAAAAGACATTTTAATGATTTGAAGAAATGTATCTGGTAAGCCATCATTGCACTTGAAAGGTTTTGGTCCCAGTGTAATGGATCAGTAGTGGCCATCTTGCATAGTTGACCAATGTCCCATACGCTCTTTCTACATCCCCATTAGTTGATAGGTTGAAAGGCACTGGGAATAGTTGTTGAGTTCCCATGCTAGTGGCTAAAATACCTTGTAACTCTTGATGTAAAGTTTTTTCTGTCATCGCATAGTAGAATTTTCAGGCAGCCATGCCTAGTAGTTAAGTTTTAATACAAAAAATTAGCAGTAGCTTTAACAGTCTGCTTGGGAATTGTAATTGCTTTAACCCACTTTGTGAAATGATTGATTACAACAAGGATTTATTGAGTTTATCCCATGAATTTAGGTAATGGACCTATGCCATCTAACCTGATGGTATAAAATGGCTGCTGAGTGGTCATGGGCTGTTACTTGTACTTGTCTTTATGCAGCTTCTGCGTATTTGTAAGTTTTTCTGGCCCCATGGCCTAAGGTATTGTAGGCTTCCATTATAACTGGTACCCGTTATCAAGGTCACAAGTAAGGTATCTAGTAATTTCAACTTTCTTGCAAAGCAATCTGTTGAGAATCTTCAAATTTTTTGCATGTCACTTGAGCATTATCTAAACCTGTTCATCTTTATCCTCCCAAGAATCATGCTTCATAAATAGATTGTGTACCTGTTCAGCTTCATTAGTGTCAAGATATATAAGGTGCAGTTGGGCAGTATATCTATGTTTGTGTGTTTTGTTCCAAATTTGTGGATGATATTCATATCATAGTGCTGAAGCTTGAGAGCCCATTTGCCTAGTCTTTCTGTCAGATCTTTCATGTTCTGAAACCACTTTAGGGAAGTGTGGTCTTTCACAACTGTAAAGTCCGTACCATACAAAAAGGGCCAGAAATGTTTCACTACTAAGAGCAGCTAAGCACTCTTTCCCCAAAAATCTATATTTTGATCAGCTTTAGAAAGCATTTTGCTATAATATAACAATGGGTGGTCAATGCCATTCTCATCCAGTTGAGAGATGATGGCGCCTATGGCTAAGTCAGAGGCGTTGGTAAACAAGATGAATGGCTTACCATAATTTAGATGTCAAAAGACTGGTTATTTCTTCAGAAAACTCTTTATAGATTTATATGCATCTTATTGCTTTATTTCCCATATAAAAAATGCATTTTTGGCAAGCAGTCAGACAAGAGGTTCAGTGAGTTGAGCAAAGTTAGGGATAGATTGATGGCGATATGCCATCCTTATTAAGAATACAGTATGACTCAGAGCCTCTTTGGCTCAGAAATTCGGAGATGGCTTCAAACTTGCCATATGAAGGTTGGTCTCCTTCTCACAATATGGTGTGCCCTAAAAATTTCAAGTCCTGCTGGAAAAAGGTACACTTTGTGGGTTTTAATTTGATATGATTTTCTTTCAGTCATTATAACACTAACTTAAGGTGATCTAGATGATCAGTAAAGGTTTTGAAAAACATTATGTTACCTAGGTAAACAATAGCAAAGCTGACTTAAAGATCTTGCATGATGTGATTTAGCATGTCAGGGACTGATACACCGCTGTTCTGGTTGGGGGTAGCTAACCATGAGCTAGCATAACCAATGGTTTGGATCCGGTTTAAAAAGGATGCTAGATGCATCCAAATATAAGAAATGTTGGGTATACTGGTATGGAAGTTGCTCACAGATATAATTTTAGAAGAGGAAAGGTGGAAGGGAGTTCCTTGAAGTTTGAGGTAGTAGATCAGGATTGTTAAAACTTTAGTAAATAAATTCAAAAGTGGTTGCATGATATAGAGTATTTTTATTGATGGTGAAGCTTAACCATATGAATTTCTAATTTTTACATCCTATTTAACTTCCTGGACTTACCTATAATTAATTGATATCTTTAGCCAGAGCACTATTTTCTTTTGAGCTTATGGTATTGCGCCTTGCATGTACTTTTATAAGCAGTAAGAATTATCTCAGTCTCATTGTAAATTCATTTTGGTGCAATTAATTGAATCAATATCATCACAATTAAGGTAATTTAAGCAATTATTTTGATCCAAACCATACAATTATGTTTTGATATGCAATTAATGGATCTAACCTCTGCACATATCCTCTTGATATGATGGATATTATCTAAAATCTCAGGGATGCCACTAATGTCAGGTTTTATCCTGACAGATACCAATATTGTGTTCAACAGAGTGCACGCTCAGCACCCCAGATCACTCCCCAGGTCTTGTATTGGAAGGGAAAGTGTCATTGATATGGATGCAACTGGTATAGAAGTTATTGTTGACCAGTAGAATGCATGAGAATAACCCCAAACTGGTGGAGGTACAGGTGACCAGCTCACTGTGAGTGGGGCAATCAGGGCCCTTTTATAGGTGAGGGTAGCAAAGAAATCTTCAGTTACATCAGAATGATATCATGGATAATAATTTTCAGCGTGGATGAGATGATGCCATACAAAATATATTTCACCCTGAGGAGTCAGATGAGCTAGTTAATGAAGACAACGTCATTTCCAAAATTTGCTATGAAAATTGATCCTTATATACCTTCAGGGGTCTGAAATTATTTTATTTTACCAGTGATAAAGTGATAAGTGAACCAAATTATGCCAACGCAAGCATATGAGGTTCAAAGGTGAATTTTACTGAATTGGGCAAACATCAAATCTTGAGAGTCACTCAAAGCCACAATACAAGGTGCAATATAGGATTGCTATTGTTTGAACCCAAAGTTGAGCGGTATATTACTAAATTCAGTAATCAATCAATATCAGCAGAAAGTACAATTGCCTAAAATGAAAGTGGGGTAGTACAAAGCCCCTGAATATCCAGGTTCAGGAGTAACCACTGCAAGATAAAGCTTGCAGCTACAATAATTATTGCAAAAAAATGAAGTGACAAAAGCAGCAGTAAGAAGATGCATGACTATAAGGTCTTAAAAAATCCTCATACCAATACCCCAAATTCCCTAATTAATTCTCAGTATCCCATTTATTTATATCTTTAATTTCTCTTGAAGTATATAATACTTCACTTTTTATATCAATAAAAAAACTTTTTTATAGAATCTCACGTTTATCTCTTTATTTGCACTTTTGTTAGATTAAGTGTAGTATAACTAGTAACCAGTCTGGGATTGACCAAATACTTTGTATCCAGTAACCAGTCTGAGACCTGACCTGTTTGGAAGAAGACACTCTCTGCTGCAGATACTTGGTGCTGATAATGCCAAGGGAGAGGTTGGAAAGGTTTTCATTGAGTCCTGAGGGCCAACCTATGTCAAAAATGTCTAAGGGTGTCAAGAAGTTTGCCATGGGTGCAGACAGCTTATACAAGTGACTAATGCTACAAGGGGTAGCATCAAAGGAGGATTTGCTTAGCAAGAGTGATTGTGATGTTAGCAATGGTTATCTAGTGCCTAATCTGCACAGAGTAGACCCCCTGAGTGGAAAGTCAGACTTTAAAGTTAAGCAAGCTGAGGTTGTCATGCTAACTACTACTTTGAGAAGGATGTGATAAACTAACTTATGATGGTTGGTAGACATCAGGTTTGAGATTATAGGGTAAACTTCTGAGAAGCCAATTTGATTTTTGCCCCAATGGTACAAGCAAGATGAGGGTTAATCATAATTGATTTAAGGAAGCATTAAATTTGCATATGTCATATTTAACACAAGATAGTAAAATGTTTGATTACAATGAAATATCACAATGTGCTCATTAGTATAAACGCTAAAGAAGTTAGTGGCTTAAGTGTTTGTGGTAACAGCTTTAAAATTTTAAACCCTCAATAAATCTCATTTCTTTATGTACTAAAAAGTTCACAGGCGGATATCAAGCACATTATGTATCACAACGTTTAAAGAGCATCTGAAGTGTACCTAACAATAGTTAAATTAATCCAGGTACAAAATTGGAACACCTGACATTTCTAGGCACATGTCTATTGCCACCCTCTTAAGCTTAGTTTAGCCGGCTAGAATTTAAAATCTTTATGGGTGGATTAATTTTTAAAACAGTAATTCCCAAATTGGTCCGTACCACCCCCAGGGGTCCATGGAACTGCTGAGGGGTTCTGCGACAAATTAAAATTAATTTGTGGGTCCATATGGACCAGTATTGAAACCATTGTTTTAAAAGGATAATTTAATAAATTTTATTTCAAATATCAAAACCTTTGAGTTTTCCTTATACTTCACCATCCACCAATCAAGGCTAAGTTAAATTTGTAATTTTGCTATTTTCTTCAGTTATGTAGAGGTATTTTACAGGGGTCTTTCGGCAAAATATTTCAATGAGAAGGGATCCGTCGGTAAAATAAGTGGAACCACTTAAAGAAACCTATTCTATACTTAAAAATCCGGTAAGATAAAATGACGTCTACTTATCTGATTTGATTTGACTGGGATAAGTGAAGCTTTTTGCATTGAGTTGATTGGATGATTGATAACCACTTGGATAAATGGTTGATATGGCTCTAAATTCAACGAATTAAAATCATGATGGGTGGTAGCACTTGAGCTTAAGGCGGCATAATCTGTAGCACGGGTTTATAAAATCTATCCAATAGATCTGCAGCGATAGATAAATTCCTTGAAGTTGAATGAATTGGGTGGGTTTTAAATTATTTAGTCCTTTTACATTGATTGGCTACCTTTATGCGCCACCTTTTAAGTTCGAACTCTAGCATCTAACTGGGTTCGCTTGGTTAACTTCGAGCCCAACCACTTTTGTTTAAGGCTGATACGATGCTGGCCTTAATCTTTCCCTCGACTTTATTTCTGTTGAAAAGCGAAAGCCGCCGTTCAATCACTCGTCAGTTCTTGTTGGCTTGGCCCTGTCATATTTCTTATATACTTCTTGGTAAGGGTTCTTGGTACATCTATTTTTATAATTCATACCAATCTTTTGCTGTATTTGAGTTTCTTTCTAGATAACTTTTGAAGTCCCCTTTATTTTTCGAAATTGTTTTCTTAACCATTCTGGTTTTTAGTTGTACATTTTTCGCCATGCGAGTCTAACTGTTTGCATGATCTTTTTTGAATTAGCTTTATAACTAGATTCAAGATGGCGGCTAAGATATTTACAAGGTTCATATGTTCAAATTTATTATGCTTGATAAAGCTTTTGTTATTTTTAACTTGCTTATTGTTTATTCGCCTGAAGTTTTTAATAATTCTTTAACGCTGGCTAACTAGTCTCGCCAGGCTTTCCTTTCTAAATGCCTCAGAAATAGGTCAAGGCTTTATTAGGCGTCTGTATAGTTTTCCTTTTTTGTGCTGAAAAATTCCCTAAGGTAGAAATTCAGTAAAGAGTTTAAATTTACTTGCTGGGTAACCCACGTCTGATGCATTAGTTTACCTTCTATGCTTACCTTGCCATGTTTTAGACGTCTTGTACAAAAATTGCTTAGAATTATTTGGCTTCGTATACAAATATTTCAGATATGGTAGATTGAATTCGGTACTTTTAAACTGGGATGGTTAAGAGTTTGGGACGTTGGGAACGAAAGGTTTGGTTTATATATCTCACCAAAGCGTTTTAGCCGGGTTCGCCCCCAACATGAAAGAGATTCTCCAAAACAGCGACGAAGATTCCGACTTCGTTAGTGATTTCGAGGGGTCCGACCTTAGCTCGCTCGGAGGTCTAGACTCAGCCCCAGTTCAAAAGTTGAGCGTGTCCCGTTCGCAGTCCGCATCGCTATCGGTCCGCGGCTCCTGTGTGGATAACGGGGCGCAGCTGTCAGACACTAGCAGCCTTACCGACATTGTTTCCAAATGGAGTACCGACAAGTCTACTGACACCATTCAAGAGCAAGAGCAAAGGCCGGAACGAGAGCAAGAGCTTAAGGAGAAATCCAACGACTCGTCGTTGTCACCATTGACCTCAGAAGACAACCGCACTCAAGGTTTTAAGCCCAAACTGCCCCTTAACCGCGTCAAACGGCTCAATTTACAGCAAAAGCTGGACCTTTCACAACCCAACGTCCGCGACCGTGCGGGCAGGACGCAGCTATTTCGCTACGCTGAACGTGGGGATCTGGGCAGCTGCCGCCAGCTGTTGGACGCCAATGCGGATGTCAACGTTAGCGATAACGCTGGCTGGCGTCCTTTGCACCTGGCGTGTGCGCGTGGGGCTTCTTCCATCGTGAAACTGTTTTTAGAGCGGGGCGCCGATCCGCACGCTCGTGGCCTTAACCATCAGACGGCGTTGCATGACGCAGCCCTTTCAGGGGATCTTGAGTCTGTGCGGCACCTGGTTCAGCTTGGGGCCGATATTAACGCGCGTAATTTGGATGGCCAGTCCGCTATGGATCTTTGCTGCCAACCAGAATGCTTGGAATTTATGAGAGAACGATTGGACAGGAACCGCGAAATTAACTCGCAGAATAAGGATGGGTACAGCCGCCTGCATTTGGCCTGCATCGAGGGTGATGTGTCTGGGGTTATTCAGCTGCTTCTTGAAGGAGCCGATGTCAACGTCACTGACTTTCATCTGGCCACGCCAATGCATCTCGCAGCCCAGCGCGGTCAACTGAAGATTATTGCAGCTCTGGTTAAGCGTGGGGCGTTGGTGGATCTCCAGGACAAGAACGGCAACACGAGCCTTCACCTCGCGACGCAGCACAGCCAGCTGCAGGCGGTCAAGCTGCTGCTGGAGAATCGCAGCAACCCGCTCGTGCGCAACCACTTCAACCAGCTGCCGATGGACCTATGTAAGAGCGAGGTTATAGCTGGCATGCTTCGGGAGCACATTATTACTTACTCCACACGTGCAATGGATATGGACGTCCTTCTGCCGCGTGCCAATAAGGCGTTACCCAGCGATGGCTGTAAATCTGGCAAGGGCAAGCTAGCTCCACCCTCCAGTTCAGCTAATCGCAATCTGACTCACTCGCATCTGGATACCCATGGGGCAGGTAATGTTGACCTGTAATCACTGACTTCTCAGCATCACTACCCTTGGCCAAGAACCACTTGGCCTCCAGCCCATCGCAGCTAACGGATCCATACACCCCCAACACTGCCTTGCTAGACGTCGACATCTCAGAGGATTCGCTGCTTTCAGCTCGGGCCGAACTTGAGTTGCAGGAGGCGCTCGGGTTCAGCCCACTTTATTGTGTCCGGTTGCCGGCGGCACTCCAGCTAGGTTATATGGTGCTTGATTTCCAAGTTCAGCACCTTCTGCGGCTGCCTCACGACTCCTTGCTAGGCCAGTACCCCCATCTCACTCGCTGCAAGCTCACAGCTAGGCAGAAGGAGCGCATGTGGCCTGTGATGTGTCAGATGCTTAAGCTCAACAAAATGAACGGGCAGTTAACTCAGGAGGAATTTTTGCAAGCGCGTTTCAACTTCCTTTGTTGGGGGAAATTATGGCGATAGTAAATAAGGATTATCCTCAGCTCGGCCCTTTCTTAGAGTGTGTTGCCTTGGATATAAACTATAACGTCTCCCTTTCAGAAGCTGGCCCTGAACTGCCAGGCGATGAGGGCTTCCCGCCAAAAGAAGTTGTAATCCGAGACCCAAATAGCGCCGCCACCAGTGAGACTAGCCTGCCAACCCCGCCCATCAGGCGGCCTCCCCACTCTGAGCTGGAACTCAAGGGGCCGCCCGCATATCTCCTCAGCCTCACCACCTTCCTACAACGCCACCCTCGGCTGAACCCACGCCCAGATCTCCCTCTTAGAGAAGCTGCCCGTTGCTTTGTCAACCGGTCCCACTCGCATCGCTCCTAGTCTCACCGCTTGCTCTGGGCTCACTTGTAATATCTATCCAACCCCAAAACGATTAGCTGTTCCTCCATTCTTTTTTAATAATCCCCACCCAGCATTTTTATAAAAATGGGCCAATTTGATTTGTGACCAGCTTTCACCTCCTGCCAAGTTTAGATATGGTACCCAATGAAGCCCAGCTCTTTTAAAGCTTTGCCTTACTATATACATGCTTTGGTTACCTTTGACTGAGCAATGCCCAGTATATACTCTCAATCATTAATTAAGATGGGTGGAAGTTAAGCCTTAAATTTATAATTTTAAATTTTATTTGAGTTGGGCCAACCTGGGACAATACCACACCGATTAAGGGGAAATCGAATAAATATGAAAGGAGGATAAAACCCAGAAAACTTCCACGCGCGCATATGGTAGGCCAGGAACTCCATGGACTGTCTTGCTATTTGCTATCTCGGTTTGGGGCATTGGTGCGCAATCTAACGCAGTCAAAATCGTCCCCTACCCAAAGTTCATCTACCGGGTTTGAACTCGGGGAGGCAGTGGTAGTGAATCCATACTCTACCACTGGGGTACCCTCCCCTTCAAGCCTTAAGTTTACAGTCCCATATTATAATATTTTAGTAAGCTTAGAAGATCTATTCAAATCTGGGCAGTAGTTTATAAGTTTTATTAGCATTTTGGTTGATAACCTTTAAGCTATACCTATAGCCGACCATTTAATTTGCAATCAGTGTGTAGCCTGTTATCTAGACTCAAACTTTGACTTCAGGTTTGAAATAGATGTAGGGCTTGAAGGCCGTGAATGAAATCTGGTAAAGCTAGATGGGATATAGTTTAATTAGAAAATGAGAGATTTTGTGCAAGGTTTTATAAAAGCGTCGCAAGAATAACGAAACTTTTGCAGAAGTTAATCTTGGTCCAGAATCAATACACCTATTATAGCAGCTAAATTTGGAAGCTATAGCAGTCTGAATAGATGTGAGCGAAAAGTTAATATTCTATTATAATGCTGGCAAGTTTTGATTTTATGGATTTAATTAGCTTTAGGATTAACTTTATTTACATGCCATTTAGATGGTGCTAGTATATGGCTTGGTTTGATTTATAAATTGGCCTGACATCTTCACATCCAACTGTGAAGTAGATTTAATACTTTTATTAGCTAATCCTACTTGCAGATAATTAGTTTAACCATACTTAATGTGTTAGCAGTACAGTTGGTTTAAGTTATACAAGCCTTTTTGTCGATCTGAGTTTACTTACTAATTTAAAATTTCACTATTCTTTCATTTATAGCATTTGTACCTCCAGCATTTAGCCTTCCTTTTTATTATATATAGGGTTGATTGAATTCTTTAATAATATGGTTTAAATGTTAAAGGAATAGTAGTTATGCTTTTCAGAACTCAAATTTTTTCAAAAAATTATCCAATCTGGCTGATGTACATGCTTCTTAGCTAGCCTTTATTTTGGTAATGTTATAATTTAGTTTTAAGTATCTAAAGTAAAATATTCTTATACTAAACATTATTATCTTGACATTCTTATGCAATACAGTATAATATTTTATTATATTACTTCTTATATGCTGTTATCAATAATTACTAATATATCTATTGTTTCTAAGATTATCATATTGTTAATAGGATTGTCTATTTTGAAAAACAATATTCCTTAAAAATAAAGTGATACTATTGTAATAACTGAAAAACAAGCTTTATACTTATTAACTTTTTTGAGGTTTTATTGTTATGGTTATAAAGGAGTATAATTACTATAGCTATCTATCAGGAACGGTGACTAAACCATCAATCTTTATATTAGCTTTATGTTAATAACTAAAATCCAAGTGCCCTATTAATCACCTAGTTTTTATTTAATCCTAATACTTTACTTAAAATGTATTTGATTAGCAATGCTCAATTTGCTTATGCTTTATCCTAATTAGCATATCACTTCTACTGTAGCTCAGCCATAAATTAAAATTTAATTAGATATAGCTTGATATGTAGTCTATACAAAAAAGTGTTCATCTAAGTTTTGCCTTGAAGCATGTTTCTATCAATTTTTAACAAACTCTAAACAGGTATATATATTTAAAATTAAAGATACAAATTAAAAGTTTGGATCATAACTCCTTTATACAGAGTACAAGAGTCTATATTTTATTAAATGTGATCTAAAAAGTGAATCATATGTGTAAATTTCTAATTACATTACTTGTTTTTGTATTTAAAAATATGTCTAGGGAGTAGAGGCTATATTTTCTAAATTCTTAAAGAAAATATGTTGCCTATATCAGTAATAAGGATTTTCATATATATGAAAGTAAAGATTTAGCTTAAATGACCAGCAAATTATTAGAATCTAAATATAGTTAAGGTTTAGCATTAACTTGTTGATAAAATTAACTTTTCAGATACTGAACTAGTATTTCATTATATAATTAATGATGAGGACAGATTAAATGTTGATAACAAATTATGGTAGAAATGTTAGATGATCCTTATGCTAATTTAATTTAAGTCTGGATAGATGGCTTATCAATTTTATAGTTTATGTTGCAACTCCTTTACTTTTTATTTTATAATTGTTACTTATAGAAATTTATATTCTAGTTTCACTCTTTAAAAAAGCATTTGTAAGACCATAAAATTCTTTCAGAGACTGTATTAATGCAAATCCTCTATATTAAAAATAGACAACTATCTTTTAGTTAACAGAAAAGGCTCTTGTAGATTCTTTCCTATGGTTTAATATAATAGATCATTTTATATTTTAGTTGAAGGGTAGTTTGCAATCTAAAGCTTTATAAAGACATATAACCCCTATCTTGTTTGCCCCCATGCAGTATTAAAAACAACAAGTATAGAAAAGAATTACCCCTGACACCCAATCCACTTTCAATGTTTGCAAAGGCTTGCCACTATAGTGCCACGTTGATAATTTTTTCTCAGTTTTAAATGCCCCATAAAAATGCATGGATACCCCCTCTTAGGTTGGGCCTCACCAATACTAAAAAAGCTATATACAACTTTATATATTTTGTGAGAATACCTACATCCACTATATAAAAATAATCTTTAATATAGTAGAACCTGATGATATTTGAGATGTCTCTTATTTGATTTAGCACCACACTATTTTCAAAACTTAACAGATTAACTATAGGTTTTATAAACTTAGTGATGCTATAAAGTATTTAGTAATGTAGAACTTTAGTTTAATAGATTTTATACAAGACATACAGCTTATAAAGGTTTTAATTGAGCAGGTCATAAGTATAAAAAACACTCAATTATTAGAGATTTTGGGTTTCAGTATAGCAATGCAATATGACAAATAAGGTAGTTGCTACTTTGATGTATAATATTGTTTTATTAAAGAAATAATTTACCCTTAAAGAAATTTTTATAAAATCATTAAAACTAATACAGGTTAAAGAGGCTGAGCTGGTGAGCTCTCTAGATTTGTCATAACAGTAGGTAAATTAATTTTACTAGCCTAAGCTGATAGTGAACTTCATTATCCCAGAAATTCTTTATCATAGGGAAGAGGTAAGTATAATTAACTTTCTAGGAAAGCTCTATATCATTTTTATAAAAGTGTAGAGCTTATTTAGGAGATTTATATTATATAGGAAAGAGTAGCAAATAAGCCAACATCAGATGCATTAGCAAAAAGAGGGTGTAAAAAGGGTTAAAATATAGATCTTCTCTTGGAGAATAACTTCATAAAATTAGTATGCATTTTGTATAAAAAATTATACTATTTGTTTTGCATATGTAATTAACTCAAGACAGTCTTAAGATAAATACTACCATATACTTTTCTTTCTTGTTGCAATCACTTTTTCAACCTATTCAATTCAAGTCTGAATCTAGTTTGATAATCTCACAGAGGAGATTAGTCTGCGCTCATGTCAGGGAGCAGTTGGGCAAGTAAGGTAAGAGGAGCAGGTGGAAGGCCCGCAGCCTCAAACGTTTGAAAACGCCCCAGAGAAACTGGCAGAATAGACAAAAATTTTAAAAAACTGGCGGTCACTATTTCCCCAGAAATCCTTACATGGCAAGCATGATGCAACCAGTACATCAACACGCCACAATCCCAGCCACTTTTGTCAGTGGAATACGGAGTCTGCATGTTTCTGGACATCCAACAAATGGCTTTATGGGAAAAATTTTGTGAAGATGTGCACACCTTTTTCCTGACTGTGGTGTACGTCACACCTCACTCCATGTCACACAGTTGGCTGGACCTAGGTTTTGAAAACAAAGAGGCAGCAGATGAGGCTGCTGCAGTGCGCGTAGTGGTTGACCTCCCCGAAGGGCAACAGGTCATAAAACCAAATGCACCAGATGGATGAAATCAAACCAAATTTTCCTCACATTTGACTTTTTGCCTACTATGGTAAAACGTGACATTTTGGAACAACACCTGAAAGATGATCTCGCCATATATGGCAAAATACAATCTTTTGAAATGCAATGCTTCACGCTGATGCCACACCTGTGCACCGCAAAGCCATCACAGTTCTGACCCTGACTGAGGAGATTGTGAAGGACCTAACCCAGATCCCGTACTCCACTTTTATTGATATTGCAGGGCATACCACCCACCCATTCCAGGTGACTGTGGACAGCGCACCCCCATCTGCACCCACTGTGATGCATTTGGCCATAAGGTGCATGCATGTCCCACCAAGGAGGGTGTCACATTCCAAGGGCACCCCTCAGTGGCCATGGCTGGCGGAGAGGCGCACTATGAATCAACTGCAAGCACCAAAGAGGCTTTCCCATGGGGAGCACAAGGCTGTTACCTACTAGTAAAGCCTATCTCCCCGCAATAGTGAAAGAAGGCCAAGCAGGCCCACAGGGCTGCGGCCAAGGAAGAGGCCAAAGCCACCACCGCTATCCCACACTCCCAATGCCAGGAGGACATTGAAATCTTTGCGGTGGAAGCAACTCAGGAATCCATCAACCAATCAGATTGGGAAGCCCATGCCAATTGGGCCACTCAATCTGAGAATCCGATGGGGGACTTGATCTCACCCAATTGTTGCACCCAAGCTCTGAAGGAAACTGACTTGGGGCCCATCCCAACTGAAAATTTTTTTGACCCACTCAACGGTGCACCAAACTTATCCGCACCGCAAAAAATTTGTCTGACGTTGGGGAAACAAAAAGTGAAGGCTAAAGCCAATGCAACTCTTTCCACAAAAATTAACAAAAATCCTGATAGTGTTGCTGCTAACACCCGCACTGCTGTGAAGGCCCATGGGGATCTAGAGGGGGCTAGTGGGCCCAGGTGCCCACCCCCTCACACCTAATGTGCAATGGGGGAAACCTTCACTTTAGGGATGTTGAATGTTGCCAGACTCAAGGCCTCCCCGTCCCAGGCTAGGAAACTGAGTTTTTTACGACAAAATTTACCCGTGGATATCCTGGCCATCCAGGAGTCCCACTGTTCACGAGGTTCCGAGGAAGATTGGAAAACAATGCTCCTCCCATCCCTATCCTTTTTACAGAGCACTGTGGGGTGCTAATTTGGAAAAATAATTTTTTCAAATTTTTATTTTCAGAAACCTTCCTCAATGGCCGAGTCCTCATTGTCACCTTCTCATGGGCTGATGTGGTACACACTATCATCAACATCTATGCCCCAAATGGTGCACAAGAGCGTCAGGAATTTTTCTCATCAGTCAAATCCCTCCTGCTACCCCCAGACCCTTTTGTAGTCAGTGTCATGAACTGCTGGCTAAACACTCCAACGGACTGGTGGCCTTCCTTCTCCCATGCCCCCCAGGGCCACGTTGAACTTCACGTTCTAAAGGCCACCCTCAGGCTAATGGATGCGCTGCCGCGGCAAGCCCCACTGCTCAAGAACATGATGTGCCCCCACATCCACAATGGCCAATTAAGGTCCATGTCCCGCATCAACCTTATCCTTATGCTGGCAAAATTCCAACCTCACATATCCCACTTTAAAACAACAAAAATGGAATTCTCCAACCATCAACTGGTCTCAATAACCTACCACCTACCTGTCACAGCTGCTAAGGCCCCACATTGGTGCAAAATCTGCCCCTCCGAGCTCGCGTCACCAGGATTTTCCATGTGGGTGGAATCAGCAACTTTGGCAAAAGAGTTTGTTGCACCATTTTGTGCAGACCCCATTTCCACATGGGCAACTTTCAAAGATGATGCCATCTGCCACTCTCGCCACCTCTCCTCCAGATGCTCATGAGCCACATCGGCTGTCATTTCACACGCTCTGGCAGAGTTGGCACACCTGGAGTCCAATATCCCAGCTATAGGATACAGCTCTGCATGGGGCCAGAAGTGGGCGGAGGCAGCCACCCACCTCAACGCGCTCAAAAGGCAACACCAACATCAGGTTTGTGTTCAGTACAGGGCCAAACGCATCACAAAAGGTGACAAGTGCACCGCACATTTTTTTTAAAAAAATTTTGCACCACGCCAGAGCGTGGCTGCACACAGGTGTGAAGATTGGATGATTCCATTGCGGATACACCAGCCAAAGTGGAAATTAAAACACAAAAGTATTACTCTGAGTTGTACCAATCCAATCCAATTCAGCCAGCCAAAGTGGCAGAATTTCTTGACTGAGCCCACATCTGCACCATTTTCTGATACCCAGAAATAATGAATTTGATTACTCTGAACAAATTATGAACAGCCATTTGCGGTGCACCAAACCAAAAATGCCAGGCCCAGATGGCATTCCATATGAATTCTATAAAAAGTACTTCAAATATATATCTCCACTACTGTTGGCCTCACTTAACCAGACCTTTTGGAAACGCGCCTCCTACCAGGAGGTCAAGAGGCCTTCACCATCACACTCTTAAAGAAAGGGGACAAGCTAGACTTAGCCAACTGGCACCCCATTTCACTAACTAACATGGATACAGAAAGTTTAACCAAAATCATGTCTAACTGTTTAGGGATTGTAGCATCTGTCACCATCTCCCCAGAACAATTCAGTTTCATACCCAGAAGGTCGATTTGGGACAACGTGCACTCTGTGGCCAACGCATGCCAGTCCACAGCCTCTGGGGCACTTGCATTCTTGGACCAACAGAAGGCCTATGATAGAGTAAACTGGGAATACCTCAGGGCCTGCCTCCATTGATTCTGCTTATCCCCTCGCTTCATCAACTGGGTGATGCTGCTCATGGAATCTGCAACTATGGCAGTACATGGCCCTGGCTTCCTAACGAAAGTAGTCCGCCCTCAAAGGGACTTGCGACAAGGAGACCCCCTTAGACCACTCTTATACAACTTCAGCCTTGACCCACTACTTTGAAATGCGAATGCCCAACTCAACAGGGTCCATGTGCCAGGCCAAGACCCAGTCAAGATGATGGCGTTTGCAGATGACTGTGTGGTTGGGGTGTCTAATAATAAAGATGCACGCACACTTGAAGCCCTCATCCAGGAGTATTCCCGGGTAAGTAACGCTGCACTGAATGCCTCCAAAACCAAAATCATCCTCCTTGGTCAGTATCATAACTGCTGGGCCCCTGAAACCAGCGTTCAGCCTGGCCCATCTGCTTGCACACGCGCTCGCCCTCCCAGCTCACCCCACACCGCCCCACTGGTGCTCCCCTTTGTGCCACGCCCTACCATAGGGCCAGTCCGCCATCTGGGCATGTGGGTGGAGGCAGGCGGATACGCATCAGCAGTAATGGAGAGTCATATTCTAGACAATGTGACGAAGCGCATCGCCTCCCTCAGAGCCCACCCTACTTCCCTTACTGGCAGGGTCATTTTGGCCAACTCTATGCTCCTCTCCAAAGTCTGGTTTGGAGACCACGCCATCCCCTTCTCCCCAAGCTTCTTCAAATCCTTGCATGCCCTGCTGCAAGGATGGCTATGGTCAGGTCGCCCTCCACCAGTACGGTTAGAGGTCATGTTTGGCCCTCATCAGCATGGTGGCATGGGCCTGCTTGAATTCAGAGCCCATGCGGCCAAGATCTTGGGTACATGGATTGCGGCTGTCACCGCCCCTACGCTCCCCTCCCAACACTGGTCCTGTGTGGCCCGCTCCAACTTCTCCCATGCCTTGGGCCTCAACAATCCATTGAGCCCCCACTCCCTGATGAAATAACTCACATCACACAAATCAGCCACAGGTCCTCACGGTACTAAAACCCACTACAAACGAATCCTCCTCTCCATGCAGAGCGCTGAGTGGAGAATTCATATTAGTGGACATACAACCTGAAGAGGCCGCCCCTCACCCCAGTTCACACAAGAGGTACAGGGGCTACCCATCCATGATGGCGTGATCCCCACACGGCCCCATGTCCTATCCAGGGTGGACTACCTGGACATGATGGACATCCCTTACTCCATTGAGACCCAAAAAACTATCTGGAAATACGCACACCATCCTCTGTTGCAGCCTCAAATCCGTTCCCATGTGTGGCGCTGCCTGAGGTGGGTGTACCATACAGCTGAGCGCTCTAACACTTTACACTCATCCTGCGTCATGTGTGGCCAGTATGGAACGCTGTTCCACCGCCTGGAGAAGTGCCCTACCTCTAAAGTGATATGGCGCGAAGTCCAATGTCTACTGGGCCAGGATCAAACGCATCCCTTCAGTCTGTCAAGAGATATGTTTGCTTCATCATTGGCCTCCCCCCTTCCACCCTCCCTCCGTGCTATGGTTGCAATAGCCATGTGGACTATCCACACAGTTGTCTTGAATGCCATCGCAGGCTCCACTCCCACCCTCCCAGAAGCTGTCCACAGATTCTGGTCTCATTTGGTGGACCACTTTCAGGCGTGGATGTTTGGATACCTCCCACCACATCACTGACAGCTGGTCTCCTCCTGGCTCCCATTTTGGTTCATCAAATCAGACCCCTTCCTCCACAAATGTTCAATTGTGGCTACGGCCCATTCACACGTTCCCTCCCCCTCCCCATAAGTGGCGTTCCCGCTGGCAACAAGAGATAGCATCGCTTCTCTGGGGTGCCTTCCATGTTACTAAGTTTTGTCTCTTTCAGGTTGACATTTGGAAGTGTCCATCCCCTGGTTGGCCTTCCTCACAATAAATTTAAAAAGGATAAATACTACCAATATTTAAAAGTAAAGAAAAATGAAAATTAAACTTCATTAAATGAAACCTTAAGTTATTTAAGTGTTTTAGTTTTTTAAAATCTTTAAGTGATCTTTGGCATAGCAAGAATTTAAGAAATAATCTTGCCCAACCAAAATGTGTTCTTGTACTGGAACATCAATTTTTATAAAAAAATGAATTATACTTTTACCTCCAGCTTAGTATTCAGATACTATAACAAAATTGTCACCACCCCTAGATTTTTATCTCATAAGGGGAGTATATATTGCAGGCCAATTAGTACAAGTCAAGAATATCTAGAATACATTGTAAGTAAAAGTGATCCCCTAGGCCGTCAGTACTCCTAATGTAAGGAAAACATGATCAATTAATTAAAGGTTAAATATGAAGCATGATGACACAACCCAGTGTTATTAACTTTCCCTATTCAATGTATACATCATAAAAAATCTGAAAAATCCCAAAGAAATTTAACAGTTCTAGAAAACTATTACTTTGAAAGGAATTTTAATAAGATGAGAAACAATGAAAGGGATTTAATCACTTATACCCTACTTCTAGTAAGGGGTCCTATAACTTCTGTAAAATCTAAGCTCATAAGCATAATTAACTAAATTATTTTTATACTACTGGTTTGTCAGTTAATATAATTTTCATTTGGCAATTACAACCTTACATTACTAACCTGTTTATAAGTGGTTTTTAAGCCGTTTCTATGGCTTTTATGGCCTGACAACAAAAGAACAAATTGTGACATTTATCACTATAATAGAAGGTTACAAATATTTAAGGAATGATGCTTGGTACTTTTATTCTTCTTAAATCAATAATAGTTGACAACAGGTCCTGTAATAGTAAGGTTCTCTTTTTTGGTTAGACCTAGATATTTATCATTAAATTATCTTTTATCAGCATTATTTGATATTGCAAGGTTTTTGTAAGTTGGGATCAACCCTGCACCCAAAAAAGGGGTTTTTCCTTGGATCCAATAAGGGGAAAAAGGTTTCTTCATTCTCACCAACAAGGGCAATTTAGCCCATGTTGTGAATGAGTGGTAAATGTCAGCCTACATGTTGAAAAACGGTGGCTGCACAGGTTCACAAAGGGTTTAAACACTTGACAACATAGCTTCCTGTTTGATAACAGTATTTATAATCTGAGCCAATAGCAATTCAATTAAACTGGGACCTTATTTTTTCTTAAAATATTTAGGCAACTGTTGCCTATAATAAACTAAAACAATATTAGTAAAACTCTAGTAAAACCATAAACAAGGTAAATCTCTTTGAAAAATTATCTTTCTATATGCATAGGTAACTCATGGCAATTTATAGCCCTTTATCATAATTTTTAACATCAGTTGCTGGTAAATCCTAAGAACCAGAAATCAAATGGCAATTGAATGCCCATTTATTGAAAGTTTCAGAATTTGGTGCCAGAAAATAACCTTACTACTATTAATTCAATGATAGCATTCACCATGCTGTTAGTTAGAGCTTTCATCAACTTAGTTCTAAAGTTGTGGATTTTGTGCCTGCAAGTATTGTAAACTAAAAGCTTATGAGATTCAATCTGATAGCTTGTGGAAGTCTGATCATCAAATTAGCCATATTTTGATCCCTGAACCAACATAATTGCTACTTTGGAGCGTCCTTCTTTGAGCCTACAAGTCATTAAAATAGCTTTGGTTTATTAAATGTTAAAACAGAACTTCCTCCTTGGAAGATTAAAAGTCATTGACACTTATTTTAAAATTAGTATCATCTCTTATTAGTAAATTAACATATATCCTAGATTGATTAAAGAACCAGTATTGAAACATGTGGTAAAAGCATAAAATGGTTAAATTCTAGCCCATCCCCCAGCTTACTCAGATTATCTTCTTCCAACACGTTTATAGATGAAGCTCCTCTGCAGACAAAAAGCCATGAGTCATGGTATCTTATCAATGATAGACAGAGAGGGCCTTAATACATACCCCAAGAGATTTTAGAAAAAAGGCTGAAATTGTCAGTACTCATTGCTAAAAAATCAACATGAGAAAATGTATCATGCATTTGTAACCAATGAAATTGATGGAATAAACATAATGAAAATGGTTAACAACTATGACAACACCAATGGCTTAAGCCATTCTAAAAAGCTGATAATTTTCTATCATTACAACAATCATGAATGTAAGGAGAGTGTCTATAGCTCTCCTCTTCCCAGTGGGGTGGTGCACGGTTAACAGACCCAACGCCAGGGAACTGGTTGTCAGTTATAAAATTATTAGAGCCTTGCAGAGGGTGCTGGAGCTGAAATAACTTAGAGTGAGGATGGTTAACATGATATAAAAGAACAGAAAGTGGACAAATAACAAGACTGGGGTGGACCCCAAAGTAGAGTCCATACCAAAGCAGTGCTCTGAGCTGGAGTGCAAAGGTGGCTCAGTCTAAAGGGGACCAGGCCAGACCAGCGGTGCACCAGAGGAGAGAGTTAAATTTGTGCAAATCTAATGGCTAACGTTGCAAAAGAAAATCTCAAAGATGTCCAGACACAGGTTTTTCCAAGTTATCTTAGATAAAATGTAAACTAAAAAAGGTTTTTTTATTAAGGAGGAATTCAACAAACAAGAAAGGTTGGTCTCAATTAAACAAATATATGGAAATTTGGGGGAAATTTGATCAATGGAAGTGGTGCTAAGCCCAGGTTCACTAATAAGTGCACACTTTCATCAGGCAGTGTACTATAGCTGGTAATCAACCAAACCCAGGTTATCAATTGTAGGTAAGACCAACCTAAGCTAAAAATTTTGAAAACCAAACAGGCTTCAAGACCCTGTTTAACAAGAAACCAAAGCAAACCGTCATTAATTATTATGAGCTGGTTTCTATTAATGCACCTGCTTTAACGCAGGGCCAAACTTCTCTAACATCCCCAGGGCCAATCTAGGCATATATTGCCTCAACCCAGCGTTGGTCCACGGTATGTTTGAGGTCAGGGAGGCCTGTCAACTTCAACTTTTTGGCTTCCTGACGTGCATCTTTATCCTTGCTAAAGGTCCTTATCATCATGTCATCCCCAAGCCATGACAATGAATATATCAATAAAAACATAATAAATAACAAGTTTTATTTCTTTTTAAACTTTTTAAAATTTTTATCTGAGGTGGGCTAACCTGGGGACATTACCGCACTGATCAAGAAAATCAAAGATATGGGAAAGGAGGATAAAACCTGGAAAATTTCCATGAGTGATGTATGATAGGCCAGGAACTCTATGGACTGCCTTTGCTATTTGCTATCTTGGTTCAGGGCATTGGTGTGCAATGCCAACACAGTCAAAATTGTCCTCAGACCCAAAGTTCATCTACTGGGATCAAACTTGGGGAGGCAGTGATAGAGAGCTCATACTCTACTACTCAGATATCCTCCCCTAACAAGTTTTATTTCTTATCCCATTTGAATAGTTATCTGCACGCTCTAAAAACTTATCATGCACCAATCTTTCCATCACTTCAATGCCTAAATCAAAGCCAAATTTGATTTTTTTTAAAAAATACAAAAAAACACCTGCTCAAACGATCCAAAACTTACCAATGTCAATGCAATTGACGCCTGCTGCCCCAGCTTGGGGTGGTGCGCTGCCATCTGCCATCTTTTTGCCACCGCCAAAGCACACCCAGGCTGGCTCTGCTAGCCCTCCCAATTCTACCAGGCGTTATGTCCCCCTCAGAACTTGGCCCACCACTTTGCAAGCTCCCAAGAGGTGCTCTGGAGCCCTTTGGTGCTCCAATGGAGCAATTTGCATTTTGGCCTCTGGGTCAAATATGGGAATCTTTTCCCATATGAAAGCGTGGCCATCATCAAGATAGCCACAGCAGTTTTTAAACCTGCCAGCTATATTTACTTCCACTCCTTTATGGGATATTTTGATCTTGGCTTCTGCTTGGAAGCTGATTTGGCAGCAGCATCTAAGCTGCCAATATTTAAAAATCTGATTTCCACTGTTTGCACACAGCTCCAAGATGAGGTCACTTTGGTGGTCCAGTTTGCTGGGTTGCCATCATTTCTCTCCCATGAATGCCTTTGCCACAAACTGATGGATGGTTTGGTCATTTACAGTGCAGGCCCCATCTTGCAGTTTGTGGTTCCCAATGGGGTAGGTCAGTTGGCAGGGCCTCACGCCTTTGTGACAATCCACCCTTTCCATTATGACACCCACTTTATGATTACCAACACACTGTGATCAGATCCACACCTGATCACTCTTTTTGGGCACATGTCAAAAATGGCCACGCCATATGCTCCTTGTGCTTTAATTATACATTTGAAGCACAAGTGCCCCAGGGCTTCCACATCCACCACTTCCACTGTTCCTCCTTCTGGTGTTGGGATGGATGCTGCTTCACCCAAATTTTTTAAGTGGGGCGCAATCCTCCCAACCCCAACCTTGGCTAATTTTGGCACTGCTTTCAAAGCGTCAACCAACCAAAATTTATTTTTTAAAAAATTCATCAGAATCACAGAATCCTGAGTTGATGGCTAAGACAGTTTTGGATGAGCTGTTATAATCAACTGTTTACAGCCAATCAGGATCTTCCACTACACTGGCTCTGATGGCTGGCCTGGCATTAGCTGAGTTAAATCCATTTAAGTACCTCAAATGGATCAACAATAATGACCAGCCATTTAACGTCAAGCTGGATTTCACTTTAAAAGAATTTTTATAAATCTACCTGATTCACATCCCTGCCATTTTAGATCTAAAAATGGTTTTCATAATTATAAAATATTAACATAATGCGCGTTAGAAGCAGCAGCCACTGCAGCCAATACTCTTCTCTGCCAAATCTCCATGGGGTGATGGAACCCCTTATTGAGGGTATTCCCATTATAAATTTCCCCCATGATTTTAATAAGGATGCAAAATATAAAATTGAGGATCTTGCATTTGTAGTGAGCCACGCTTGCATTGATGCAGCAAAAACTTCTCTTTTAATATTCAAAAATCCCCAAGCCTGCCAGCACATCAAGTCTTTCACTTGTGTGCCAGCTCTCATCACTTTTGCTGAGCATCAACTTGCTTGATATGTTGAGACAATGGACGCAGCCAGCCTCATTTATAAAGAAAACACACAATTATGCCTCATTATGCCACATGTTGCTGATGCCCCAACCTCTACGTTGTTCTCCATGGTCCACCAACTAAAGTGGGCATCAGAAAAAAGTTTTCCCAAAGCTTCCTCACCTTCTGATATGGCTTCCTAGGATGATAACTTAGGGGCTATATTAGGAATCTTTTATTTAAATAATCTCTTTGTTTGTATCATTTGCAAATAAAGATGCATGGTGGCTCCCCCTCTTGGGTTGGGCACCACTAGTGCTAAAAAATTTATCATGCACCCTATTCACAAAACAACCTTTAATGAGGTCCTTAATCACATAGGCATCCAATGCCAACTTATTGATGACCTCAAGGTTCCAACCCAGAGCTTGTTCAATTTATTCCACCGTCCAAAGCTGTGGTGTCTCAAAAACTAACCCTATCACCAATTTCAAAAAAATTGGAAGAGCTGGCTACTTTGCATCTTCATTACTTTGGCCTTGAGCTTCTGCTTGAGTGTATTGGCATAGGCTGAGGTCTTTAATCCTATTAAAACTTTTTTAATCTCTCCAGATATTGTAAGAATATCATTTCCAAACTCTATCAAGCGTGGAATACAAAATTGGGGGAAAACAAGCCCAATGACCATAAAGTAAACTAAAAGGGTTTATCTATTGACAGATGATAGCTCAGATTACTAGCAAAGGTTGCCACCAAAAAATATGTTACCCATCTGGAAGTTTTCCAGCAACAAACTTCTTCAAGTTAGTATGCAAAGTACCATTTACCCTTTTGACCATCTGTTGGAATTTTAACCAAATTATGGGTTATTATATTTTAAAGTTTATGTAAATAATCAGGCGCCATTTCCAATAAATTTATTAATCTGAAAAGTTATAATTTGTAGGATTTTTCCTATGAATTACAAATTATTGTATAAATTATTTAAAACAGTTGCTAAGTAATTTACTTAGTTTTGATATACTTAAATTTTATTTCAAGTTCTATTCTATTTTATAGTTCATCTTATTACAGAGTATTGGGCGAAGTCCCCAATGAGCTTTTGATCCTTTATATATTTGCCACCTATGGTGCCAAAGTAATTATTTGTTTTTGGTAATACATATTTATTTTTATTTATTGGGTATTTATGCCAAGTACAATCGTTTATATTTTATTTTATTAGGATAATCAAGAGTGGCGTTATGTGGAACTGCTGAAGCGTTTTACCGCTTGTACTGATGGTAGTTTATAAATTTATCTAGTGTTGAGGCGTCCTGTAATTGGGTAGTTGTTCCTAAGCCTAATAGATGTCTGCTAGCCCGTAAAGGTTGACCTACTGGGGCTGACTAAGTCCTGGAACCTGCTATTGTCAGAAGTCAGCCCAGAAAGATTAAAGTTCATGTGGGCCATTAAATTAATGCCATTAATGAGGCTTTAAGAAAAGAACCAAACCACTTAAGATACCACATCTCAAACTTAATAAAAGATCTCCATTTACCTGCTTTACCTAACTTGAGTTGATCTAATTGTTCAAAACTTGAGATTTTCACATTTGATATTATAATCCTGCATATATAATAAGAAGTTCAGCTATAAAGGTCCTTGATTTTAACCAAAGTTTTACAGTTATTGACCATTCAGAAGCTTACTAGGCTTAACTAAAATTATATGAATCTTATGGCCTTCTTGGGCTATATTCCCCTACAAATTTTTAAACTTCTACTGACACAGGAAATGATACAGGCTGGTGATTTCTGTTCTAACAGCTTGTTAACACTCTTAATAAGAACAAAATCTGATAATATACCCATATAAAGAGAATTAAAAGAATATATCTTATTATTAAAAAATATTATATGATCTTTATTTGATGATATATCCATTAGGCCAGGAACCAATATTTAACCTCTAGAGCATCTCCTGCCCATACTTTGAGCATGAAGTCTTCCACAGAAACTATTTTGCATCTTAGTTTGGCCAAAAACTGATACAACCATGACATTTTTCTAGGATTGTTGATGACAAAATTCTATTAAAATTGGGAAGGTCCAGGTACAAAGATTGCAACTTAAATGCGCAAATTTTTCCTGAGGCCATACTGAATTGAGTTTTGTCATACAGCTGACAAAATATGATAATTAGGAAATAGTATTAATATAGGCTTATAATTTACCCCTAATTGTGACGTCAGGCAGACCTCTCAATAGCACTAGATACTCCCATTTAGTCTGTTCATGTGCAAGTGCTATCATGCTAATTTTTTAGCACTAACTTACTAATTTTTCCTTACTCTGAGCATGTAATTTTCACATATATTATTTCCATGTCAGTTTGCCCAAAGCTAGTTTAAAACATGATCTTTTACTAGGACTATTTGTGGCAAAATAATATCAAAATTGGGAAGTTTTCAGGTACAAAAATTGTTGAGTTTTAGGCCTACTTCATTTGGGCTGGTTCTTCTTCAGAAATAATTTAGAATTTTGAGTGTCTATTGTATGGAGACAATATATCTGATGGTGACAACACCCAAGATATAAACTCCTTGGATATGACACTTTGAATCTCTATTCTTCTGTTGGTTACTTGTACAATGGCTCGCTGCCTTGATCTTAATGATTCCAAGTAATTTCTTAACTTTATACAACAAAAAAGTATTAAATACAAAATGCTTGTATACTAAACAATTAACTTGTAGTGAGAATTGATTGTATTTTATTAGTATCATCTTGGAGATAATTTATAGGGTTTGATTTTAACCCCATATTACCCATGACGCCTTATTTTCAATGGCACTTGGCCAGAGAAAAACGTAATAAGTTCATCTGAGGGTCTACAATCCTTACAACTCTGGGGCATCTCACATGGCCTCAGGGTCAGCATCAAACTAATAATATCTCAAGGCAGCATTTCTGAAACATCTGCAAATAGCTGAACTGATGCTCCTCTTAAGCAAATGGCAGCACATACCAAGGTGATATGTACCACTAGTTAGTAATTAATTTAATTGAAAACTTGATTGACATTAAAAGCTTATTTTGACATAGACTAACAAAGCCCATGAGCCCAGGTCATTAAGTCAACTATTATTAAGTCTAACTTAACTAACAAAGCCCCCAGGCCCATGTCATCATAGTCAAATATCATTAAGTGGGAATTGCTAGGCCATGAATCCCAAGTTCATGTATAATTAGGATATTTTTGGTCCATAATCACTGACAATTTCATTATGATAAATAATAGATTAGCATCAGATACTATTATCATTTCCCATATCAAATTACCTGATGATTTAGGTCCAGTAAACCATTCAACACTTCCCCTCCTTGACGTATTAAAAGTGAAAGGTATTTTTTCCTTAGTCACAAAATATAATTTTTCTTAACTTTCAGAATATGATGCTACGTTAATAGCCTTTTGGCCCTGGATAAACTTTTCTTCTTAAAATCCATACTTCCATGCTGCATGCTACAGTTAGCTCAAGCTTTTTGCTTTTGTTTCTCAGCCTGGTTCAACCAGCTATGCTTTGACTTTTTCCAAAAGTTCAACTTTATGTCTGCTGCAACTCCAACAATCCTCAGCAAACCCAAACCAGCCCCCTTGGCTTCATTCTCGCTCTCCTCCCCCTCCCAAAGAAGAGTCATTTAGCTCCAGTGGCTATGAGGCTTAAGAATTTATATATTAAATTTATTTTTCTTAATTGTTATTGCTTTCTTATTTTTATAAGTTTTATTATTATTGTTTTTTTTATTTTTTGGTTCATATTTTTTATTTTCTCTTTTTTAATAAGAATCAATATAGCTTACTAAGTGGATATGGAAAGTATCCAAAGAGTTAAGAGTAGGCTTCAGAGTATTTTCAATTCTAGGACATTCATTGATAAATGTATCAATTGGCATAGATATATTCACCCCTTCAAGCTTGGGGTATCTGATGCATTGTTCAGCCCCTCAGCTGGAATATTTTTAAGTTTTTTTTGCACATATGGTTTAGCAACTACTTCAGAGGCTTCAGGTATGACAACCTTACTCTGAGAGTGAGTTGTTGCCTGTACATTTGTAAATTAATTATTCAGTACTAAAATAAAATTCATTTTGCTGTTAATTGAGGTCCCAAGGCCTGAGTTTTCCTGTCAATCAGCTGGGACTAGGGTTTTTGGCACAATATAGCACCCTGCATCTATTGTGCTTGTCTTTTTCCCTCCACCTGTGCGTTATCTGTGTCAAGATTTTGATATGACTGACCAAGCATCCCTGAAGAGTTATGACAGATGGTGAGAATCCGCCGACTAGGGTAATACTTATGAAGGTTTGAGAGCCTTGAGATGAGGTGATATTGGGATATAATGGATGTTAGCGGATTGCCTCTAAAATAAGGTGATAAGGCGATGTCAACATTTTGATGAAAGTAATTTAGATTACCTCAAATTGGGGCAATAGAGAGTTAAAGAATAACAAGATGAAACCAATGAGAATCAGTGGGATAGAATAGCCTAAGCTATGAGAACAGTATTATCCAAAGTTACTGATATATAAGACAGATGGGCGATTAAAAAGAGTAGTTAATTAGTAGTAGAGAAGGAGCGGAACAGCAAAGAGTTGCTGTAGTTATAGTAAATAAAAAAAGTATTGCTGGGGAAGTTGCTCCTATTTTCTTATGTTTTCAGTCTGTTCAGAGGACCGATGATCCCCATATCTTCAGTCTGTTGCTCAGTGGTTTTGACCTGTGTGACCCTTACAGCAGATCCCAACGATACCGCCCATTTTATAACAGTGGTGCTGACTACAGGGGACCCATTCATAAACAAAGAAAGCTTAGAATATCTAGTCGCCAGCTATGTCTCATATAGCCTGCGTTGCTGGGGAATCTTCATGAAGCACTGCACCTGTCAATAATGAGGAACTTAAAATCACTCTAGACGCAGTGCTCAAGAAACAGGATGAATTACTTCAAGAGCAAAATTCCATTATGCTCCAGATTGATAGCACGTTTAGTCAAATGCAAATTCTGGGACAACAAAACAAGATACTTGCCAATTGCTTGGATGACATCACTGAACAACTGCAATAAATGGAGCAGAAATTGACCAGTGCCTCCCAGACCTCTCATTAGGAAGAGGAGGGACAACAAAGGGGGGGGTACAATATGAGGAGCAATATGACGCTAATTGGAGCTACTACACCCAGGATGGTAGCTCTGGATATGAGTATGAGTTGGAATGCCAATTCCCTCAAGTGATGGTGGTGTTACCCACAGCAGAAGGCCAGAATACCTCCAAAGCAATGGAAATCCCAACTTCCGCTGGACCAGCTTCTCATCAAGGAACTGCTTTCAGATCTTGACCCATTCCTCAGTATGCCCCAAAAAATCATGTCTATGAACAAGACGAGGAAGTCAATATTGTGAAACTGCATCTGTTTAATCAAAATGGGAATATACATGGCTTCTTCAAATGGCTTGAATTTTAAGTGGAAGGCGCATCTGATTGACGGAAATCAAACTGTTGATATCTGCTTTATAATGTTGGGAGTGCTGATCAAGTCACCTGTTACCTCCCAAGCAGCTCTGTTACCTACTGGAATGTAAAAGATACTATGCTTCGCCTGTTTGGGGGCACCTAAAGATGTCGCCGCAAAGGCGGAATTTTTGATAATTGGATTACGCCATAATGAGACCCTCATGGATTTCACTGATTGTTACTATGGAAGCTCACATGCTGATTGGGGCAGGATACTTAGTGGAAGCTGATGTGTGCATTGCAATGACTTCCACGGTGAAGCTATACCAAGAGAGTTTACATTATCATTTCACTTATTATGGATGATAACGTTCCCTTGCTCAAAATTGTACAGTTCTTGCGCCACATATCCCCTAATTTTCCGCCTCCAAATATGGAATGGAAAAATACTGCCTCCACTGTACCCTCTTATTCAGGGGAATACGTTTGTCTGGCCCATGTTTTATCTAGCAACCCCAAGACTTACTATAATTCTGCACCTCATCCTTAGCCAAATAATTCTCAACAGTTTGACTACACTCTGGGGCCATTTACAAAAATCATCAGCAACCTAACTACTGATCAGGCCTTGTTACGCCAAACACTAACAATAATCTTACTGACCTGGCCCAGGTTACACCAAACATCCCTAAACTTTTGACCTGGACCTTCTTATGAAAATCAAGGATGTGGCTCTTATGGGTTAGTTGCTATGAATGCGGTCGCCATGGTCACTTGGCACAAAGCTGCCCCAACCATCATGTGCACTACGTGAAATAAGATCAATAATACCAGGGAAAGATGGAGTGGAGTAGAGATGGGACTCTCTACCTCTGCGATCCCAACCCCAAACATACCTGAATCAAAATTATATTCCGTGGAAGTTCCTCAGTATGATGACGGATTTTTATACCAGCAGCCAGTCAGAGGAGTGAATGTAGTGACATGAGCTCAAGCCAAGGCCGCGGAGGGTGAAGGCTCTCAGGAGCAACCAAAGCCATACGCTTGCCAAATGCTTTATCAAGCTTCCTCAGACAAGCTGGATTCTACCACAGATGCGCCAACTCTAAAAGGAGTAAATGCTGCCCTTCTGATAGATGCCATTGTTAAAGAATACCCTAAAGATGGTGAGGATATAATGAGCTTTCTTGAAAAGAGAGGTCCTGTAAATGTCCACATGTTAAACAGTCAATATTTTCTTATTCTGAGTGTACATAATGTGAATTTTTGTAGCAAAAAATAGAGTTTACTCTATAATAGATACAGGCGCTCCAGTCAAGATAGTTTCCACTAAGTTGATGGAAAAGTTGACGTTAAAACCTGATTTGTACTATCAAATGGTGTATGGGACTTCTGGAGCAGAAAGCGCCGTCTCTGAAGGAGAATATAGTGTGCTACCTTTGTGGTTTTGGTCCATTGTTGTAGCTCTGGCGATTGTGCTAACAAACAAAAAGTATGACTTGCTAATTAAACCTGCTTTCCTGAGACATTTTGGGGCTGTTGTTGATATGAAGGAGGAGACCATTGCTATTTTGGGACAGCGGATCCCAATTTACTTTACCTCTAATGGAGTGCCAAAGGATCCAGTGCACATGGGTCACATCAACCTTGCATATAGTGATGAGGTGATACCAGTTTTCTATCGTCAACTGAAAATCAAGACTTGGCTTCTTCCCCAGCAGATATATGAATACCAATGGCTACATATCCGGGCTGAAGGGCCTATATCTATTCCTTCAAGACACCAAGTTCTAGTGAACACCAAGTTAGAAGTGGAAGTGCCTGCCAGGCTTTATGGGGATGTCATTGGGCCCTATCATCAAACATGGCTTGAGCCTCATGTGTCTCCAGGGGTTATACTCCCAGGGCATGAAGAAATCAAGATCTTAATAGTGAATCTCCAGAATGAACCAATGCAAATCTTCTGACACCAAATAGTGGCATATTTACACATGACTCCAATTGAGGAGGTCCTTCAGGTTCATGATTTCAGTTCATTAGATGATTTAGACTAAAAGTTGAGTCGCAGGCCAGCACAATGACAGTGGTACCATGGAAGAACTTAATAGGGCTATTGGAAGAACAAAAAGACCAAGAGATAGCTTTATTCAAGAATTACAAGGAAAGTTTCACTGTCAATGATCAAAATTTAAAGGTCTGCTTGGGGGCGGTCCATCGATTGGACACAGGAGATCACCCCCCCATAAGGTCTTTGCCAGTCCTCCAATTGAGGGCAGCAGAAGATGTTTTCACTGAGTAAATAAATAAGTTGCTGAAGCAATGAATGCTCAAATCGCCCAAGAGCCTGTGGGCTTCACCCGTTATGATTGTAAAAAAGAAGGATGGCACCAACTGCGTAGCAATAGATTACCAGAAGCTCAATAGTATTAAAAATGGACTTGTTTCCTTTGACGCAGATTGACGATTCTTTGGATTGGTTAGGGGGAGCCAACTACTTCTCAGCGATGGACTTGATATCAGGCTACTGGAAAATAAAGTTACCCACGGCAGAACAGGAGAAATGCGCTGTAATCACATCCAAAGGCCTTTTCCAACTGACCCATATGCCCCAAGGGCTGTGTAACGCCCTGGCTACGTTCCAACGAGCCATAGACACTATCCTCAGTGACCTGAAGTTGTCATGTGTCCTCATATACCTCAACAATATCAACGTTTTCTCTAGAACCTTTTTAAAGCACTTTTATCATCTAAAAGCAGTATTCTGCCAGCTTTCTGAGGCGAACATCAAAATTAAGACTCAAAAATGTAACTTCTTTAAAGAACAGTTTGAATAACTGAGGTTTGTGGTAGACTCTAAGGGGCAGAAACCAAAGCCAGCCAAGGTGAAATCCATCCAAAAAATGACTACACCTAATAGTAAATGCGACATACAGGTATTTTTGGGAATGGTTGGTTACTACTGACGTTTCATCCCCAACTTCATCTGTATCAGGGGACCATTGTTTTTGTTTTTAAAGAAGGATACTACGTTCAAATGGATGGATTGTCATCAATACGCCTATGATACACTTTTTGATGGCGCTGACCAGTACACCGGTGCTACGTTATCCAAACTTTGATAAGGAGTTTATCATTCAGATGGATGCGTCCCTTTCCGCTGTTGGGGCAGTACTTTCTCAGAAAGATGACGAGGGAGAGGATCATTCCATTGCATACTGCAGTTGAAGTCTGAACTGCCATGAGCATAATTATACCATGACCAAGCGGGAGTGCTTAGCAGTGATCTATGCATATAAGCAATTTAGAGTCTACTTTCATGGGGTAAAGTTTAAAGTTGTAACGGATCATGCGTCATTACGTTGGTTGCAGAACCTCAAAGAGCCGGAAGGGCGTTTAGCTCAATGGGCTCTTAAGCTGCAGGCTTATGACTTCAAGATCCTTCATTGCACAGGAGTAAGCATCAGAATGCTGACTGTTTATCTCAATTGCCAACCATTGCCATGATGGCAGATTTCAGCAGTGTGATGTACAAGAAGATGCTCAGTGGAAAACACAATGATGAACTGCCCCAAGTGATCAAAGTGTTAGATGATATGTGAGCGATTACATTCCAATGGAAGAGGGAACTATACAAGCAGATTGGCAATTCTACGGTGAATATCCCATGACCCTCAGCACAGCCTGGAATTATTATGAGCGCCCACAAGGCAGTTGGACATGGTTAATTTGTGCAAAACAATTGGAGATGTTGCACCCATGGTATTATTAGGAAAAGCATGAATTTCAACGCTCTTGAAAACATTTTCTGTTGTCACCAGTGCCAGATGGAAAAGCCATTCCACCAGAAGACCTTGTATCGGTTAGTGAAACCACATTTTTCTTGGCATACAGTTTCCCTGGATGTCGTTAGGCCTCTGCCAACGGGAGCTAACTGGTGTAAGTACATTCTGGTGGATATTGACCACAATACCAGGTGGGTTGAAGTGCATCCATATGGGATCTGGGGGCGGTTACAGTGGCCAAGTTCATAATGGAATGTATCATCCAGTGACATGGTTGCCCTCTGTTAATTCTTACCAATAATGGAACTAACTTCACCTTGAACATTCTCATCAGATTTATTGAGCTCATGGGCATCTGCAGGGTTCTGACAACTCCATATCACCCTGATTCCAGTGGAATGGTTGAATGGGTTAATGGGACGCTGGTTAACATCCTGTAGGAATCCAGCTTAGGGGTGTTTGCTGGTGCTTATGCCACAGGATCTCACAAAAAGTTTTAATAGAATTTAATAAAATAAATACTAGTAAATCTTGGGGTTTTTTAAGGTTTTTATTAGCAGCACGGGGTATATGAGAAAAATTAATCCCCTCAATCCCCCAATCTGTATGTAAATAGCATCAAACGTTGGAGAAATTACTAGTAATTTCAGTACAGCTTGTTACCATCCAAATTAGAAAATATGTTAAAGTAGCTTATTGAAGCTCAGATCACTTGCTTCACCTGGGCTGTATGACAAATGGGGTTTTTAGGCTGGCATTACATACCCATGTGGTAATGCTTTTTTTAGTTTCAGCCAATCCCCAATAGCGAGAATTATTTTACCTTGGGGGACCCCTGCCACGCCTATAAAAGGGATGGGTCCCCTCATAGGTGCATGAAGGGACCTGGTGGTAGCTGAGAGAGTTCCATTTAATGGACACCCCAGGGTCCGCAACATGGTCAGAAAAATCTGACTGCTCAACTTGTTGGTTGTTGCCTTAGAATTTATTGAAACCATGTTACCCCAATTTTCAGGGTTCCACTGAGAATCACCAAGGTCTTTTGGTCAATGATATCATTAATATTATTAAATTCATAATTAGAATCATCAGAAAATCATAAATGGCTAACACTTCACCTTTTCAGCTGGTTTTGAACCAAAACATTCTTTCTTTGTAGCTGATAGGGCAAATTTCTGACATCACCCCCCTCAAGAGTGTTGGGGGAGAATAAGGCCAAAGGAAGCAGCCATGTACCCAATTGATGGTGATCCCAGTAGTCAGAGATTTTATGAAATACTCATTACCTCTTTTATAGGTGATGGTGAAGGGACCTTCCCAGATTGATCCAAGCTTACCGCTTCTAGGAGTAAATCAGTTATGGTAGTATAATACCATATCAGATATTTGGAATATAGTTAGGGGGGTTTGTAGCTCATTAGCAGCCTGCCCTTCTTTCGTCACCGTTTTAGCTAAATTATTCATAGCCTCATATTGGAGTTGGATGCTGCGCTGAGCTAATCTGCGCATGACTTTTGGGTTCCTTAACTCTATAGGAGAATACATCTTTAACTAAAAGAGCAGGCTGTCTGGTTCCCTCCCATATAAGACACAAAATAGGGACATTTTCAAGATCCTATGATAACTGATCAGGTAATCCATAAGGGCACTGGATAAAAATTGATCCCATTGGAGAGGATCAGATGAGGCTATTTTCTGTAGAATGGAAACCAAGGTTTCATTAGCTCTTTTCACGGTCCCATTTGTGGAGGGATTATATGGAGCTGAGAAAAGTTGCTGGATTCCCATAGATGTGGCCAGGATTTTGACTACTCTGGAGGTAAAGTTCTAACCATTATTGCAGAGTAGTACTTGTGAACAGCTGTGTCAAGTAAAAATGTTTTCGATGTAAAAAGGTGATTTTATCCTTGGCTGTTTTGGCAGGGATAGCTACGGCTTCAACCCACGTAGTAAAGTGGTCAATAGCTACAAGGATAAATCGGGTGCCATTAGTTGTTTGAGGGAGGGGACTGACTATGTTTAGATTGATAGTGTGAAATGGTTGTTGTGGGGTAGTTGGTTAATACTGATACCTAGTCTTGAAACTGGATTGCTTTTTACATGTAAAGCAGGCTTTCAAGATGTCAACAATAGATTCAATCATTCCATCCCAATAAAGCTGATCCTTAATCCACTCATAAGTTCTCTTGCCCTTCCATGACCTAGAATGGAGTGAGCCTCTAGGATAGCAGGTACGCGTTATAAGGGCCGAATGTAAGGCAGCCATTTTCCCCCACCTGCTTATACAATTTCCCATTCTCCATTTTAATGTTACAGGAGTGCCGGACTAACATCCTATGTACAGGCTCATCTTCATCTTCCCAATCATCAGGGGTCATTAAGAGGTCATGTAACCTCTCCACATCACTATTATCTAAGTGAAGGAATGGTAGTCAAGTCAACCCATCAACATTCATGTGACAGGTTCCAGCATGGTGTTCAATCTTCATGCCATAAGACTGGAGCTTTAGAGCCCAGCGAGGTAACCGGGAAGTTAGTTTTTATGTTCTGTAACCAGTTTAGGGATTCATGGTCAGTAACCACAGTGAAGGTAGTTCCATATAGGAAAGGGAAATAATGCTTTACAGCCAAAAGAACAGCTAGGCACTCCTTCTCCATTAGACTGTAGTTACGTTCAGCCTTTGACAGCATCTTACTAAAATAAATACTGGATGATAAACATCGTTTTCAATCAATTGGGTTAAAATGGCCCCAACGGCATTGTCCAAAGCGTCAGTGAATAAAATGAAGGGTTTATTATAATCTGAGTGCCGTAGGATATGGCGTTGTTGCAGCAGCTGCTTCAGCATCTCAAGAGCAGCCTTCTGTTCTGCATTCCACTGAAAAGGAGTGTTCTTGGTCAATAGGCGGACAAGAGGCTCGTTGAGTTGGGAAAACTTAGGGATGAACTGGTGGTAATATCCCGTCATCCCTAGAAATATTTGAATATCTCTTAAATTTTTAGGGGGAGGCATTTTTGCAATTGGTTCGACCTTAGCTTGGATTTTTTAAATTCCCTTTTGAGAAATGAAATGTCTGAGGAAAGCCAGTTTATTTTGAAAGAAAGTACACTTTGAGGGCTTTAACTTGATATTAGACTTACATAGTCATTGAAACACCTCCTTCAGGTGATCAAGATGTTCATTAAAAGTTTTTAAAAATAAGGTGATGTCATCGAGGTAGACAATGATGCAACTCAATTTAAAATCTTGCATGATATGGTCCATTGCACGCTGGAAGTTGCAGGTGCATTGCACAACGCTGAGGTATTTGGGTTGGTTGGAAGAGATCCTCACTACAATTTGAGAGCACATTTTTTCCCGGTCTTCAGGAGAGAGACCCAATTGCCAATAGCTACTGGCCAAGTCCATGGCGGAGAAGTTAGAGCCAGATAGTTAGGCCAAGGCGTCATCAATGCGAGGGAGAGGATTGCTATCCTTTTTCATGAGGTTATTTAACTTGCAGTAGCTCATGACTATCCAATGTCCTCCATTTTTCTTTTTTCTTAGCAGGAGAGGTGAAGACCAGAAGCTTTGTGAAGGAACTAGCAACCATGCGTCTAGTAACTGCTGAAGCTCTGTCCTCATTTTTTGTTCTTCCACTTTTGATTTGCAGTAATGTTTTGACTGAATGAGATGGGCATCACCCACATCATAGGAGTGGCACCAGCCCTTCATGTGGCCATAGTCGTTATATGATTAGGAGAATATGTCACTATAGTCGTCGAGGAGAGAATGAGCTTTTTCCAGCTCATCTGGGGTCAGCTCGTCCGAGATATGGATGTTGGGTAAGGTACACACCAGGTTATTCGTTGGCAGGCCTATATCCATCATGGAACCAATGTAGTGAATTTGTTCAATGTCCTCCACAGGGACTAACAAGCCTCTGCAGACCTCCTGGTGTTTTTTTACAACTATGTTCTTTGAGGTGAGGTTCCCCATTAGCAAAGTAATGGGCCATTGGTAAGCTGGGTCAAGAATTCCAGGAAATACTTGAGGCTCCAAGGGACCAACACCCTCAATACTAACGAGGTGCAACAAACAGTGGAGTGGGACTTAAAGCATGACTTTTGTATCAACCACTAGTTGTTCACCAGGCTTAATCACGACCTTATCTGCAGCATAAAAAGGAATACCTTCCCTAGCATCCACTGAATCAGGAAATTTCTTTGTGTTGCGCCCAGAAGTGGTATAAGACAAAGGTATAGCTGAGAGGGGGTATTCAACCAGGAAAGAGTAATTGTGCTTACTAGATTCTTTATTGGATAATACTAATGGGACTTCATAATTGAGTAACAAGAGGTAACCTTTGCTTTAAGTTAATAATTCCCTCATACTCAATCATAAATTGAGTGCTATTGAGCATATCATACGCGTTGTTATCTAGAGCTACATCAAGGGCTGATAAAATTAGCTTCCCAACTCAAATGGGAAATAAAGAATATGCCCCAATAGCATGATATTGTTGGGGCCAGCAGTTCCAAATTCTTGCGTGTACTCCAAGTCAGGAGCTAGCTTTATCTTCTTGATAAACTTAGTGGAGGTCACGTTAACTGGAGAGCCAGTATCCAGAATGGCCAGAATTCAGACCTTTTAAATGACCACTTCAACCTTAGTGAGCGTTCCTCCAAAGTTAGGTAACAAAGTAAGGCCTCTTTGAGCCGTAAGGTGGAGGTGAGTTTTTTAGCAGTCTTAGTGTAGTTATTAATGATAGATCTTATGGTATGAACACGCTGAAGAGGTCAAATCAAGCCAGCTAAGAATTGGTCGCCATTGATGGCAGTTTCAATCACTTTTGGACACCCTAGAATTTGACTGAGATACAGTTCCTAAGGAATGGTGGTCTCGTCTACTCCTCCAGCGTTCAAATGATCAGAAACCTCTACCTCTGCGCGGGCTCCCAATATATAGTAACCAACATCATTATAACCCCCCTCAGATTCGTCCTCAAGGGTATTCTCAACAACTGGTAAGGCCGCGATGGAGATAGGAGAGATGTCCACAGGACATTGAATAGCCTTAGGGCACGCATTTACCCACTTAGCTGGAGGTGTAGGCACAGCAGCTTTAGTGAACTTGTGCAGGCTTATGGTTGCTACTACATTAAAGGGCTTTGATTCATAAGATGGTGTGATAACCTTTTTAAGTCGCACTGAGGGAGTAGGTTTTACAGGGAGGATAGGCACAGGAGGGCTTACTCCCAACTGTTCAACTGGCGGTAGCTCCTCAATAATGAGAGCTGAAGGATTCACCTCAGCTTTCTTGGATGTTGCACATAGATGGAAATCGGCAACATCTACTAATGCCTCCTTTAGATCATGGATAGTTTTTAAAATGGCGTTTCACTGAGATAATATGCCTGGCTAGAGAGGGCTGAGAAGCTAACCCAGTTAACAGGGTGGCGATAGCATCATCAATGGTGAGCATGTTAGAGGTTGTTAACCTTTACGCAGTGAGGTAAAATTGTTCAGCAAAGGTAAAAAGCAGTTCACCCTCATACATGCTAAGGCGCATAAAAAGCATGTTTTCCTGAGTAGACTCTGCTTTAATCCAAAAGCAGCCAAAGAGCCTCCTTCCTTTCTGCCCAAGTGAGAGAAGGGTCCAGGTAAGGAACTATCATCTCTTGCACCAGGCTTCAACAGGGAAGGATGTACTAAACTTTTTGCATATCAGTTGTGCCATACATAGCATCTTCATAAACATACAGAAAAGATGTTTTCTTCACCAGGGGTGAATTTTTCATTAAGGGGGAGATGTAAGGGCGCTGCTAAAGCTCTTTAAGTTGGTATAAAACGCTTTCCAGTTGTGTTTCAAGAGAAACTATTTTTGTGTACAGGTGTCCCCTGCAGTGAGCACCATTCTGTAGAAACCCAGCTTAGGGTTGATCACTGATGCTTACACCGCTGGATCCCAGAGAAGTTTTTAATAGAATTTAATAAAATATATACTAATAAAATCTTGGGTCCTTTAAGGGTATTTATTAGCAGCACAGGGTATATGAGAAAAAGTAATCCCCTTGATATCTGCCTAATCCATATTTAAACAGTATTAAACGTCAGAGGGAATTTACTAGCAAGTTTGGTATGGCTTGTTACCATCTGAATTAGGAAATATGTTAAAGTAGCTTATTAAAGCCCAGATCACTTACTTCACCTGGGCTGTACAACGGATGGGGAATTAACAGCTGGCATTACATACCCATGTGGTAATTCTTTAATTAGCTTCAGCCAATCCCCATTAGTGGATATTAATTTACCTCTGGGGACCCCCACCACGCCTATAAAAATTTGGGTCCCCAAGTAGGTGTTTGAAGGGACCTGGTGGTAGCTGGGAGAAATCCATTTGATGGACGCCTCAGGGTCCATGATGTGGTCAGAGAAATCTGACTGATTGACTTATTGGTTGTTGCCTTAGAATTTATCAAAATTTTGTTACCTAATTTTCAAGGTTCCACCAAGAGTTTGACTAAGGTCTTTTGGTTGACAATATCGTTAATTATATTAAATTTGTACTTAGTATCATTAGAAAAGTGTAAATGCCCAACATTTTCCCTTTTCTTCTAGTTTTGACCCAAAACATCCTTTCTTTGTAGCTGAGAGGGCAAATGTCTGACACATCCTTAGGATGCTGGAAACTGATAGACCCTCTGATTGGAGTTCCCTCCTGTTTACTGATGGCTTTGCTTACAATATCAGCTAACATTCTTCTACAGGGAAGAGCCCCTTTTAACTGTTATATGGATGGCACTCCGCTCTTCTTGCATTGTTTTTTTGTGCATAGAAGATACCAGCGGAATGGATTCCCACTGTAACTTGACAAAGTTAGCTGACACATTGATCAAGTTGCAAACGGAAGCATACTTCTTTATCTTGGCCAAGAAGATTAAGAATTGGGCTGCCAATCAGGTATGATGTAGTGGGTTGACCAAATTCCAAAAAGGTGAGATGGTTTTGTTCCATGAACAACATAGGTTTGGGCAGAAACCCAAGCTGGCCAATATCTGGGTTGGTCCATTTAAAATAATTAAGAAAACCAGTGTTGATGCATATATCATCAAAGACCCAGCAAGTGGATAAATCATTAATTGAGTACACGCAAAGGTTCTTCAAGCATATAAACAATTGAAGGCTTATCACAATTAGTCAAAGGGGGGAGGTGGTAATGTCAAGATTTTGATATGACTGGACAAGCATCCCTGAAGAGTTATGATGTAATGGTGATCTTCAGCGACTAGGGTAACATTTATGAGTGTTTGAGCGCCTTGAGATGAGGCGATATTAGGTTATAATTGGCTGTTAGCAGATTGTCTCTAAAATAAGGTGATAAGGCAATGTCAACATTTTGACAAAAGTAATTTAGATCGCCTCAAATTAGGGCAATAAAGAGTTGAAGAAATACAAGCTGAAACCAATGAGAATTGGTGGAATGGAATAGCCTAAGTTATGAGAACAGTATCATCTGAAGCTGCTGAGGTTTAAGTGAGATGTGCGATTGAAAGAGTAGTTAGTAGTAGAGAAGGAGCGGAACAGCAAAGGGTTGCTGTAGTTATAGAAAATAAATAAAAGTGATTTCAGGGCAATTGTTCCTTTTTTTATATTTTTAGTCTGTTTTGGGGATCAACAATCCCCAAATTGTCTGTCCATCGCTCAGTGAGTTCAACCTGTGTGACCTTAATGGCAGATCCCAATGATACCGCCCAATTTTATAACAATCTGGAAGGACTAAATTAATACTTTGCTGATGGCATCAGGAAACAAAGTGTCCTTTATGATTGCAGTTATAGCAAGTAATCTCATTTAATGGGCGTAAGGCCCTTGTATTTGAGATTTGCTCAGTTTTTACAGGTGAATCACTGTCAGTATTATTGGTATTTTAGGGTTTTCCATCAGAGGAAGAAGTCCTGATCTGTATCCAGTATTGAAAGGACCATAATTTTGTGAGCATGCATGCAGATAATCAACCAATTTGGACGTTGCAAGGTATTGCTAAAAAGCAGGCAATAAGGTGTTTGACAAATTTTGGTGAGGTTGTACTGCATGTTGCAATTCAATCTTAGCATCAAAATTGATCATAGCCTTTTTTCCTAAGAGAACTTGAGCTTTACAATAGAATCAATCCACAAATTTATCAATCCTTTTATCTTTCTTTTAGCTGATATTCATATATTTGGATTTTCTAGTTTACATTCATTCTGGACCTCCAATTTCATGAAGCACGGCCCCTTTGACTTTGGCACAGGTTGAGTTTTTATCCAAATGAGGTATAATTAACTTGATACTCCATCCATCTAGGAAGTTGATCATAGTGGCCGCTTTGTTATGGTCACTGGCCCCATACATGGCCATTTCAAACGTTTAATAAAAGTGGTTATATTTCCATTATTATTGAAAGCAGGCAGGTTTGACAATTTATAATTATTCTCCTACTCATAAGTATTGTGATTACTTCTCTGCCGGCTTTAACCAGGCGTATTAGGGCGCTGAGGCGCTGCTCCATGGTTAAAGGAACCTGGGTTGGCCAAAGCAACCATTCTATGTGACAATTGCCAACGTGTCCCAGAATTAATCTCATAATGCTCAGAGGCATCACTGTCAGTAGAACTTCTTTGGGCATGCTGGTTTTGACCATTATCCCAACTCTTAATATTGCAATTTTCTCATTCAGATTGGCCATTTGAAATTGAAGAGCAGAAATCACTTGATCTTTCTCTCTGATTAAATTCTTTAATTCATTCACTTCTTTAAGAAGAGCATTATTTACTCATCAATAAAAGTAACTTCTTTAGTGAGATTATCAATTTGATGACTTATTATGTCCGCTGATTATTAAAGGTGTAAATTCATCCTTGAAAATTGATATAGCCAAGGGTTGCTCCCCTGCTCAATGTGGTCACCATCTGCGTTCTAAGCCATGAGCGCCACTTGTTGAATTTTAGGCCTAATTTATTTGGGCTTGTTCCTCTTCAGAAATAGTTTGGAGTTTTGAGTGTCTATTTTATGGAGACAATAGACCAGATAATGACAATATTTAAGATATAAACTCCTTGGAAATGACATTTTGAAGCTGTATTCTTCTGTTGGTTACTTGTACAATGGCTCGCTGCCTTGATCTTTCTGATCCCAAGTAATTTATCAACTTAATACAACAAAAAAGTAATAAATACAAGAAGCTTGTCTAATAAACAATTAACTTGTAGTGATAAATAATTGTATTTTGTTAGTATCAGCTTGGAGATAATTTATAGGGTTTGATGTTAACCCCATATTGCCCATGATGCTTTATTTTCAATTGCACTTAGAGAAAAAAGTAATAAGTTCATCTGAGGGTCTACAATCCTTACAACTCTGGAGCATCTCACATGGCCTCAGGGTCAGTGTCAAACTTGTCATATATCAAAACAGCGTTTCTGACACGTCTGCAAATAGCTGAACTGATGCTCCTTTTAAGCAATTGGCAGCACATACCAAGGCAATTCATGCCATTAATTAGCAATTAATTCAATTGAAAACCTGATTGAGATTAAAAGCTAATTTTGATATAGACCAACAAGGCCATGAGCCTGGGTCATTAAATCAACTATTATTATTAAGTCTAACTTAACCAAAAAAGCCCATAGGCCCAAGTCAGCATAGTCAAATTTTACAAAGTGGAATTGCTAGGCCATGAATCCCAAGTTTGGATAAATTAGGAAATTTTTAGAATATAATCACTGATAATTTCAATATGGTACATATAATTTAGCATCAGCTAATAATATTATTCTCCTTAACAAATTTACTCAATGATAAGTCCAGTTAATTTTTCAATAAAAATTACAACTCAATGTGCAAAATTGTCATATAGTCAGCTTAAATTGAGTTTTCATACAGCTGATTAAACAGTAATTGGGAAATTTGGCAACAATATAGTTTTAATGATGTGCCCCTAATTGTGACGTCAGCAGGCTTTTCAATAATACTAGATACGCCCATTTGAGCTGCCATGTGCGAAAACTAACATTCCAATTTTGAGCATTGAAACAAATTTGCCATACTTTGAGCATGCAATTTTTACAAATATTATTTTCCACCTCAATTTGTCCCAAGAACTGATAGAACCATGACATTTTACTAGGACTTTTGTGGCAAAATAATCTCAAAATTTGGTAGATTTCCGTTATAAAAATGAAACTTAGATGTGCAAAGATATCCTAAGTGATATTATTGAGATGATGAGCAAGCTGAAACCCCTGCTCCTGAATGGAGCCTCAGTAGATTGACTATCAAATCAGTACAAATGGACCCTTACCCTGAAGGGATCAAAACTAGATTGATCAGGAAGCATCACACATATGAGAATCAATGAAACACCTGTTAGGAATCCTGTCCCCGCTTCCTTAATCTCAAAAGAGGCGCTGCCACCACCACTGCAGTCATGAGCACAATGCAATATAATGAGAGCATCATCCAGGCGGTCAATTCAGAAGGCAGCAATAGATCCTGATCTTATGGGGCCACAAAGCTCTTGAATTACTATGTCCCCATGCACCCTATAAATTTAAAGCTTTATAATACATTAAGGTACTCTATATTTTCTCCATATTTTCATTTTTGACCTCTCCACTAATTTCAGCTTTTATCCCAATTTTAAATTTCAACAGCAGTAAATAGAACTGTTACGCTGAGACTCCTATCAGAAGACTGACTTGCCATGAGAATGCCCTTTGAGACAAATTGGCAAACATGACCTCCAGACCCTCCTGTATCTCAACTCTAATCTCCTTGCTACTACAAATTCAATATAATTTATCTCTGCCCCTGTATCCACTAGGGCCATAACCTTTGCATTCTGCCTTGTGTGTATAAAACCACCAGGATAAATAAATGATATGAGTTGAAGAGGCAGGTTTTTTTAAATTTTTGAATTACAAATTTGCAAGTGGTCTATACTTGGACGTCCTCCTTCTCATATTTCTGTCTCACCACTCTACTGGAGTCCTCTTCTTTTCCTCATCAGACCCTCTTGTACATTTTTAAACTTCCAAGGTGAGTATACCAACCACCCTGACCATACCAACCACCCACCAGAGATTTCCCCTTCCCTGACAACATGGAACTTTTACACTGGTCCCATTCCAATGCCAATTATTTTTTAACATGCAGGGCTAACTCAATTTCCTCCACCAGTATACCTTGAACTTTTTCTGCTGCCGTGGATGCCAGTAAATCCACCTGTAATCCCTGCCAGAACATTTCTGGTAATTGCAAATCTGCCACCCAGGCCACCTTCACTAGTAGTCAGAAAATCTGCGTGTACTCCTCCACTGAGCTTCACCCCTGGAAAATCAACAGAATTTCCAACCATGCTTTGTCCTGTGCCTCATCTGGGTAGGCCACATATTAATTAAATCCACACATTCATCCATCAAACTTGGGAGATGATCTTTCTCTTCAATCAACTCTTGTACCCACCCTGCAAAGTCCAAGGTTAACTCATCCGCAATTTGGACAATATGGAACAAGAAAGGGGCCTCCCCCTGTCATATGATCCAGAAGTGCCAGGAACCAAATCTGCACAATCAAATGATAAATCTTATACAAAGATCACATGAACAGGGGTACTTGACTGTTGTTAGATGTGAAAGCTACAGGGCTTTTCGCTGCTTTGTGCCACAGCACCCCATCCTGAACCACTTTATATATTAAAAATGCCAAAAAAATCCTACCAACACCATGGTCAATACATTTTAATACCATTCCTTCCCTCCCGAGACCGCCACCTCCTCTCAATGGCCCCACAAGACCAAAATGAAAGTTTTAAGTTTTGTCTAATGTAATGTGAAGGTTTGTGCCAGTATGCCTCAAAGAAATTAGGTAGTACCTGCTAGTTTTTAAAACATTACAGATAATCCTGAAGAGATCCATCCCTGAACCTACACACCATGTCTGGATGTCATGACATTCTCAAACGACATTCCTAGAGACACTACATGCCAACAACAGGGTCTATCCCTAGGACAGCGTCAAGAATGAGGCCAATGCTTGGCCTAGCTCACTACTTGAGCTCATCATCCATATCTGAATTTTAAGTATATATGAAATAAAGATATTTTATAACATATTTAGTTATTATAGCAATGTTTTTTTGCATGTTGAGTATTTTTGTAGAATAAAAAACTAAATTCTCAGTTCTTGCCTTTTTCTTAATATAGCACTGCAAACCTTCAACTAAGTTTCTCCATTACCATAGACTCTTGAGAGACAACCAGAACATCATCTGAAAAGGCGAAATATCCCATTTGATCACATTTATGAATTTAAGACACCTGTTAACATTCCACCAGATCAGTCTCTGCTCCTGATTTTGGATTTCTTACTTTTGACAACTCAATTCACAATATGATCTTCCTTTGATATCATGTCATCTGAAAAGACCTTCAATTTATTGGCAGAATCTGAGATTTTGCTAACTAGTTCAATGTGCAGACCAGAATACACCTGATTGAAAAAGCCATTACTGTTTAACTTATCCTGGGAGCATTGGTAACCATTGTTGTCAGTCAACAATTTCAAGTTACCTTTATTCCTAGTAAATATAAATTGCTAAGATCATCTATAACCATGGTATACTTGGAGCATTTGGGTGTCAACTTATCCAGACTGGCAGGCCAGTCTTAATTTTATCAGTTAGTTCCATGGCAGCGGCATTCTTATAGGTGGGAACTTCATGTACCACCTTGCTACTTGCTATCTTGGTTGGGGCATTGGTGTGCAACGCTAACAGATATAGATAGTCCTCTACTTAAGTTCATCTACCATTATTGAACTCAGGAGGAAGTGGTCATTGAGTCCATAAACTACCACTAGGGTATCCTCACTATTTTTACTTTGTATTTTATTCAAGGTGGGCTGACCTGGGTTGATACTTCACTTAAGGAATTGAAGAAATAGAAAGGAGGATAAAACCTGGAAAACCTCCATGCATAGTGTATGATAGGCCAGAAACTCCATGGACTGCCTTTTCTATTTGCTATCTTGGTTTGGGGCATTAATGTGCAACGCCAACATAGTCATAGCCATCCCCTACCCAAAGTTCATCTACCAGGATTGAACTTGGGGAGGCAGTGGAAATGAGTCCAAACTCCACCACTGGGGTATCCTCTCCTTTCCTATTTTTTACTTAATTGACATATTATATTATTATTATAAGACTTTTTTCCAGCCTATTAAGGTAAATTCTCAAGAACTCTGAAGAAATATAAACGGTGTTTTTTATATCTATTTTTAAAGGGAAAGAAATTTATAATGTTGGTCACCTTGTCAATAATACAATAGTAAATTCGTATAGTTACCTACAGTTGCCTATATATAAGTAAGCAGAATTCTTATTGTTATCATATAAATGTCACATTGATAATATAATTTAAAATAATATCATATAATGACTCATACTTTTTGCTTGAAGTAGTGGATTATTGAAAAATGCACAAAGTAGCTGATAGATTATTTTGCTTTTCTGCAATATTTGATAATGACTAACAGGTAGTATTATATTCATACCATATGATAGATAAGATGCCTAAATTTAATAAAAAATGTAATAGTTATATAGGTATTATCTTTGTAATAGTTGCTTTAGATGCAGTTTTATGATTTATAGCATAGCAAGTTTATGATAACAAATAGTTCTAAAATATTACTTTGGGTATGGGCACTGTTGAGTTATTTTATCTTAGTATAATAATTCTCTAAATTAAAAAAATCTCTTGAGTAGTCAAATTTGGCTATGCTTACTATCAATATATCATATTTATTTATATTGTAAACTACAAAGCCCTGATAGTAGCTAAAATTTCTTTAAGCACTATAAATATATCTTTTAACACTATTGGAGCTCCATGGCTAACTCTGTCCTGTTTATAATATTGTATAAAAGCAGATTTATATTAGCATATATCAATACAATTAAATATTCAAATGTAGTACGTATGTTATGGTCATTTATCAATTTGTTCAATGGCAGGATTTTGAAATTATCAAGTTATATAGAATATCTTTGACATTAATATTCTAAAATAACTATTTGCATTTATTTAATTTAAATATTTGGCACTTTTCTATTAGTATCTATGCTTCCAAAATTAAAAAGCTTCCCAAGTTAACATGAGCTGATTGAGAAGCATCTCAATTTCTTTTTCTGAAAATTTGATTGGGTCAATTATTTTGTATCTTTATGACAAGCTGATAGTTTAATTACTAAAAAAATCAAATCTATCTTTATTTTAATTGGTATTAAATATATTATGTGGAATTTCAAAAATTATTGGGTTAAACCAATTTGGTTTACCTTAACTTATAACAAAGTAAAATTAGTCTCAAACTTGACAAACAATATATATTATTATTTCATTACCTAAAAGTATGAGATTTTAAAACACGAAGTTTACTTTGCTACTATTCTGGCATTTAAATTAAAGTTGAACTTACTAAAAAATATTTCTGCGTACTCAAAAGTTTTATTAGAGACTTGGTAACAATCTTAATTTTACAATCCAGATTTTGGGCTAAATTTCAAAAAATTAGAATTTTCTGCTATAGTATCTAATTAATATCATTATTATGCAAATTGAAATTGCCAGGCATTGCATAAAAGTAAGTTATACAGCTATAGATACATGTTCTTATTATAACTGAACAAGTTATAGTAATTTACCATTTTCATTTTTAGATATATAATTAAAAACAATTCAAATTTGCAATTAAGTCTTGTTAAAGCTAAACCTAATAAGCATGGCTAATATTATACATTGTGAGCAAGTATGTTTTGTAAGAAGCAATGAAGTGTGATACAAGAGCTAAAATTGCAACTTTGGTTTGACAAGAGATCAATATTGAGAAGGATTGTTGAGGTTTACTGTAAAACAAAGATATCACTGGTCTACACTAAAAATGTTCCATGTTGAACATAGTCATATCCTATTTATCTTGATGTGAAATGAATGAATATGATGTTTAAAAAAACTTAGTTAGCACTCATTCTCTTGAAATACAGGATCTCATTTTATGAATTTTTATGGAAGAGGAAATATTAAAAAATTGGTAATTTTTAATTTTGTTACAAATACTGGTTGGCAACACTGAGTAAACTAAATTTTGTTCCTGAGAAGCCATTTTGTTTACATAAACGTTGTTTGTTGTGCTTTGGGAAACCTAACTGCTTGTATCCCTCAGTGAATTGCTGTATTTGAAGTTCTAAAAACATTCAGTTTTCTGTGGTAAATAAGAAATGTACATGACAAGCACAAACCTTTGTTTATTTTCATGGGTACAAAAGATATATTCATAACCTAAATTTTATTAATCCAATTTGTTATTTGGTTTATATTTCAGATTAATTTAACTTGTATAGGCCTCATAAATATTAATGATGTGAGTAATTTTTGTTGTGTGCAGTTAAGTGACTCTAGCACTCAAAAATGACAATTAATAAAGACAGCATATTGTCATTACTTTGACTATAAAATAGATGAAAAACCTTGAGCACCACAAATTTGCTGTAATGTATGTAAGGGACAAAGAAAGAAGTTTGAAAGCCTTCAAAACTGTTGTTCACAATTTTAGGGAAATTGGAGAGTTGAAAATTGTAATATAGCTGTTAATAAACTTCAGAGGATATACCAAGAGTTAGATTGTAATATCTTGCTGAAGATCTACTTTCTGTACTCTCATCTCGACTTCTTTCCAAACAATCATGGCAATTTGAGTGGCAAACTGAGTGCGCTTCCATCAAGATATTTCAGTGATGGAAAGAAGGTATCAGGGCAAGTGGAGCTCAATTATACTTACTGACTATTGGAATATCATGAGAGAAGCCCCGGAAGTAGATTACAAATGAAATAAAAAACAAAAACGTTCCAGGGAATAGTTGGGTAGGTAAGAATCTGAAGGGAAGAGTTCTGTACATATATATAATTATCTCTGAACAAAGAGATGAGAAAAATTTTCTGGTGTCATTCTTGTTTCTCAATCCCAATTTGGTTAGGATTAACTATTTTTATAAAGAAAGAGAAAACTTTAAATTTTTGTAGACCCATGTATCTGTTAAACTAACCTAAATATATAATCAAAAAGAATTAACACATACAAAAAATCTACAATATATACTAATGAATTGTATAAATATCTGACACCATAAATAACACCACACTGAAATATAAATTAAGTAGAGAAAATTTTATAGCAAACAACTGAAAGCTAAGAACTATATACAATGTGTTGCTTTATATATTTTGAATAATCATTAAAATAACAGGACACTTAACATACGGTGAAAGATTTTCTCCAATTTATTTTAAGATGAAATATTATTTGCTAAACAGTAATAATAATACTATACGCTTACCATCTATCTGATTGCTATAGCTACAAATAGCTCGTACGTATATACTATCAAAAAATAATCTTAACAATAGAAGCTTTAATTCTGATGCTAGCATTTTAAAAAGTTGTTACCATTATTTTTGTGGCAGGTTTTTTATAATGGGCAGCAAGATAATATGGTATCGAATGATAAGATACCTCATAAGTAATGGCAGAGAGAAATTGGCGTGACAAAAGAACTATTTGAAACAACCATAAAATATAAGTCGATTAAAATCTTTAGTAGTTTGAAGAACCCTTCAGTATAAATACATAAATCATAGATATAGCGAGCGTTAAAATAAAACACATATCTGATCAGAATCAGATTCATTGACTAAAAAGCTAGCCTAAAATATATTAACTGGTTTTTATACTTTAGCAACATGAGCGATATCACTCTTTCCAGATAATTGCTTCTTCTGAGCAGATATTTGATCCTCAAGCTTAGGGAGAAGCTTGCGAGGAAGGTAAAAAACTTTTGGTTCTGATACTGTACAAAGAAAATGAGACCTAGAAGCCTCATCCTTGAGCTTAGAAAGAGCCTAAATAAAGTAGTGTAAAGTTTAGCGAAGCAACCTTCAGAAACAAACTCAAGTACAAGCATGAATAAAACTTTAAACTGTTAACAAATAGAACGCTTGGTAGTAACTTACCACTCTCTCCGCTTCCCTACGCTGACGTTCTCGAATAGTCTCCTCTTTCCAAGCTTGTCTTTGCCTTTTGTCTTGCTCGATCTTTTCTTTTATCTCTTCCCTTTGTTTTGAAAGCTTTTCCTGCAGTTTTTGATTAATCAATTCTCTTTTAATGTCCTAAAATGGTCAGAAAGATTTTTAGAAGCTGCAAGCTACAAAACAATTACAGCTTCCGTTTTTTCAAGCGACTCCTTTTGAAACTTATTTAAGGTTCCCATGAGAACCCCAAAGAACCTTTTGTTGCGAACTTTCTCGGCGGGTTCTGCAACTTTATCTTGCTTCATCACCTGAATCAAAAGTTGGGTTTAATAAGAAAATGAAAGAAAAACCTTTTCGTCTTTATCAGCTACATTTAAGTCAGTTACTTGGATAGGCTCTTCTACGCTTGCAGTAGGTTCCAAATCAGTTGAATCCTTGACCTCACTAAAAACGAAGTAAAATTATTTGAACGTATTCTTAACCCCAGATAATTCGGCAATTTTTGTAACAATGTTACCTGTTAATCATGATATTTAGATCACCCTACGTAAATAGAAATCTAACTTATTAAATTAGTTCGCTTAGCTTTTAGAGTTTTAGGCGCTTTAAAGAGGACCGAACCAACTCAGAGTTTGGTTTAATATCGCAGCCTGAAATCCTGCTATGGATGGTTGCTTAAAAAAGCCTCCATGCGCACAAATAAGAATTTGCACTTATAGCCGATAAATATTTTGGCTTTATTTTAAGAATATTAAACCCACAAATTGTCTACTTCTATTCATTCAAATGCCGAATTCCTTTCAAATGCCGTCACAATGACACCAAACAAAATTTAGTATAATTGCCTACAATATATATTCATTAAATACTTATAGTTTTTTAGTACTAGATGGTTAAAATACTTATAGTTTTTAACGCTTAATTTAGCACTTATGAATTTTTAATCTATATTTTCTATATAAATAAAAAATGAATCTGTTCATTTGTACAAAATCTATGATCTCCTATACAATTCATCCAATTGTGATGAAACTTTGGTGAGTTATGGTGTACATGCCCACAAAGGTTTCTGTATTAATATAACCATTTTAGAATAGTAAAATAAAAAGTTTTATATGTAATAAGTGAAACTTTTATAAATTCTTAATGGTAATCAGTATATTATTATAGCTGAGCAGTTTAATATTTGGTTGATTTATTAGTTTTAATGGGTTTGACAAGCAGTTGGTGGTTTTAGGTTGATTAACAAGCTTGATAGTTTTAGTAAGCAATTAGTGATTGGTTGATAAATAAGGTAATTGGTTTTGGTAAGTTATTGGTGGTTTTTGGTTGTTTCAATAAGTTTAGTTTGATTTTACCACAGTTGGTAAATGGTTGGTTTGGTGTTTAGTGGTTTTAGCAAACAGTTTAGTGATTTATCTGAAACCCATTATTTAGTTTGAGAAATTATTTGTCACAACAAATGAGTGTATTTCATATAGTTTTTGTGGCAGCTCATGTATTTTTGGTGTATGAGTGAATGTGCTTGACAGAATTGAATTGAATCAAATACAAACAACATCATTTCAGTTTATGTTTAATATAACAAGTGGTATTAATTGTGAAAATCTAATTGCCAGTTAGTATTAGATAATATATATCATATGCATAATCTTTGCTTTTTCCAAGTGAACTTGTAATACTCATCACAAAGTATTACTTTTACTGTCAAATCAATTATGCTACTCAAATGACAAGCAATTTATCATTCTACACCTCAAGCATGAAATCAAAAAGCATTACATGCTTCAGGAACAGATGAACACTGGGAAGCAAGACTGGAAACTGTTTAAGAATAAACTGCTTAAGCCTGTTTATCAAAACCAGATAAGCAATAGGAAGCAAGACTGAAAACTGCTTGAGTATGCAATACTCAGATATGTTGGTCTGAAAAAGTTGAGTAATGGGAAGCAAGTCTGGAAACTAATCAAGTATAAACTACTTAAGCCTGTTCATACAAACCAGAGAAGCAATGGGAAGCAAGACTGAAAACTGCTTGAGTATGCAATACTCAGATATGTTGGTCTGAAAAAGTTGAGTAATGGGAAGCAAGTCTGGAAACTAATCAAGTATAAACTACTTAAGCCTGCTCATACAAACCAGAGAAGCAATGGGAAGCAAGACTGAAAACTGCTTGAGTACACAATTCTCAGATCTGTTTGTCTTAAACAGTCAAGCAATGGGAAGCAAGAATGGAAACTGTTCAAGTATGCACTGCTCGAGTCTATTTATCAGAAACAGATGAGCAATGGTAAGCAAAACTGGATACTGTTTAAGTATGCACTGCTCAATCCAGATGAACACTGCATGTATATTTAAATCTTGGTGTATTCTATCATGATACTAATTATGATTACAGTCTTCATCCAAGTGTGGTTATTAAAGATGAAAAAATTATGCATTTGATATAGTAACCTCAAATTTAAAAATGAAAGACCAAAAATGTGCTGCATAGGTAGAAAAGTGAATTTACTAAAATATATTTCCACTCAAACTATTATCAATGCTGGTATTAGATGACACAAGCCAAATAAAATATTTCTTGGTAAAAATATACAATTACAATTTATGTTTCCAAATAATATTATTTATTGCAAAAATATTATTTATAAGAATTATATGCCAACATTTAAAAGGAAAGGGCAAAATTTATTATTGTGCAGATCACTACTACTACTATAAAACATAGATCTCAAAATTCTTGAATTTATCATATATAGAAACTACTGACAAATAAAATTATTTAACATTATTAATTTAATATGGGCACTAAATGAGAAATTAAGATGTAATATAAACTCATTCAATCAACATAAGTGATAAATTGAAATACTAAGAACTGCTCTTGAACAAATCTCTGCTGATATTTACAAAGTTGTAGTTAGAGCAGACAAAACACCTGTCAGCCAATATGAAAAGCAATATAATCTACCAACAATTGATGAAGTGATAATCATTATAGTTGGCAAAGAATTTAACTTGTGGGACATAATTATCTTTTTTTAGCATGTGGGACATAATTCTTTATCACAGGAATGATGATGTTCTGTGAGTCTCAGAAACTTATTGCTCATATGATGGATTGCAATATCCAATTTTACTTGAAAAGGAGAGGATGAATATCATTTTACTAACAAATTGAGAAATACAAACAGATGAGGAAACAAATATAAAGTCAGTGCCAAGATTTACTATTCATATTAATTGATGATTTGTGAAAAACTGAAAAATCATACTTTCAAAACGTTGACAATTGTTCCATCAATGCATTGTTAAAATTTATACAAATTTAAAATAATATGACTCCTCTACATTTGATTAAATGAAACTAAGTTACATTACATCGATGAATCCCCCTCTTGGGTTGGGACCATCTAGTACTAAAAAAACTAAGTTACATTACAAGTATATTCATTTACATGATGTATTTGTTAATAATGGCAATGTGAATCCCAATAAATTGGAAAAAGTGGTTATACTATTGGTCACATTTACAGGGAGTCCACAACATATGAATGAATAAACACAAGATAAAATGGTATATATTTGTGCATATGTCTGTCCAGATTTGTTTATTATATTATATGCAATCTTATGTGGGATGAAATAAAAAATTGTTAACTAGACAATCATCATTGGGTTGTCATGATATTTCATATCCATGATTACACAAAAATTGAGATCTTTAACAAATTTTATTGTCAAGCATCATGTTTTGGAGAGAAAGGGGAGGATACCCCAGTGGTAGAATAGTGACCTCTACCACTGACTCCCCAAGTTTGATTCTGGTATAGGAACTTTGGGTAGGGGATGACTATGACTGTGTTGGCATTGTGCACCAATGCCCCAAACCAAAATAGAAAATAGCAAAGGCAGTTCATGGAGTTCCTGGCCTATCATGCGCCACTCATGGAGGTTTTCCAGATTTTATCCTCCTTTCCCATTCATTAAATTTCCTTTCAATCAGTGCGGTATTGTCCCCAGGTCAGCCCAACTCAAATAAAATTTACCTAAATCATGTTTTGGAGAGACATGCTGTAAAAATTTATGGGGATTGATTATTTTTGGCCAATAACCCCTATAAACTTATTACTTGCACAGGTTCAGATTTTGTGCAATTCATCTGCATTGTATGCTAGTTGATATAACCAATTGATAATAGTATGCCAATTATTATCCATAGCTGAATGGAATTTTTAGATCTCAGCCCAACGCTCAGCCAGTATTTTCACTCAAAATACTTTTGATGTCTCAAAATAGGTATTTGTTCCCTCATACCATATAACCCAATTTTCTCTTAGATTCCTGTTGATAGTTTCTCCAGTTTGACACACAGTCAGCAGCAATCCCCAATTTTGTTTCCGCTTCTTCTCTGGATCCCCACTCATATCCTTACTCTTTTCCTTAAAGAGTCTCCCAATTATTGCACACAGCAATAGTATCCCTGAGAAAGAATAGAACAAATGTATGCTGATAAAGTGTACTGAGCTAATATATCTACTGTATACTCTTTACTAAACTCTGTTAAACTCTGTACTACTGTTTACTAAGCTAGTATATCTACTGTATACCCTGTGTCTCTCTTTAACAAGTCATATAATGTGTTTTTATTATAAGTGAATTCTAGGGAATTTATAGTGGGGGATTAGGCCATTTAACCCTCAGTTGACACCTCTTCAATGTAATGGCAGCTGTTGCCATTCAATCACCAATCCTCATCTCAACAGCGATGGTCTTCCCAATCCTGGCTAGGATTCCATCATTGGACATCCTCAAGACCTAAAACGGAAAGATTCAGAAAACGTGTCCCTAACATTTTCTTCTCAATCCAAGCAAACCAACCATATTTGGCAAGTGATCTTCTTAGGTAATGGGACTTGTTATTAATTATGGCAGGTCACAAACCAAAAAATTGATTTGCTAGTTGCAGGCAGCATCACTCGCCTCACAACTTACTCCTTACATTCCTAATCAGTAAGTGATAAAACCCAACTGATCCAAATCGTTATACCTGATGGTTAATCACTATCAGATGCTCCTATTTTGTCAGAAACTCTGCCCAATGAGATCATAAGCATTTGTCTGGATCAATCCTCAATGGATCTGACCAGGCGAATAACCTAAAATCCCCCAAACATGGTTACTCTAAAATAAGGGTCAACCAATTTTTAATTCACCTTGCATTAGGAAATTATCCCCTAGCAATTCCTGATAATCTAGCTGGCTGGGAATATGGGCAAAAATTTCAACACATCCCCCCTCTTTCCTAGATTTCCAGCAAGAAAAGGACTTGGGTAGGAGAGCACCAATTTGGACACTCATTTGTATACTTTATTTGCTCAAGTGGAGTATGATCACCATTACTCAATGCTGCTTGAGACCTTAGGCATGTGGCTCTCTTCCTCATCCTCCTCACTACCCCCTACTCAGAGTGTGGTCCCCATGATCTACTGTTGTGTTGGGCTGATCAATTTACTCTTGACAATATTAATCTTGGTATCCAGTTTTCCTCCTGTCAGGGCATATAACCCTCTGTCATATTCTGGATTCTTGGTCCAGCGTCCTTGATTTCCTGATTTTCTCCTCATCCTTGACAGGAGACTCTTGCCATCAGTGTTCATTTCACAGCCCGATTAAGAATTTTTATTCATGTTCACCCTTGTTATCTTTCTTCTCATAACCTCTTGGCTCATATCATTCTTAATTCTTCTCTGGAGAGCTTATCCCATTAATTTTGAATTTTATTTCTCCAAAATTGGAGCTTAATTGATTGTAGAGTGCATAATGTCAACTATCTTATATGTCTGACATCCCTCCTCTCATCCAGCTCATACATCAAATTCTGATCGTGGTACCAACAGCTGCTCAACAATTTGTCTGATCAAGATCTTTGGCTCTACCAGCAGATGAGTCCAGATGCATGATGAAACCTCTTCTACAGTTCTTTAAGGACTCATACGCCTAGTCTGGCACAAGCAGCTAGTCCTTCCGTGGAATTACTGGAAATGGTAACCAACCCTTATGAAACCAGGCTAGCAATTGTCTCAAATGAATCGCAGCCAATTTTTTCTCTGTCATCAATTCCAGAGTTAGATTTTGAAACTCTCCTGGATTTGGCTCCTTTTGTAGATGTGCCAAACATTATCATTGATGCTCTAAAATAATGCACTTCATACTTGATCGTTCCTTCCTTGCCAATTCAGACTTGCTTCCTGTGTTCCTCTTCCAACCTGGACAGTATTACAAGTCAGCTGTCTTGGCCACCAAACTCACCATCAGCAACAGCATTAATTTCAAACTCCCCTATGCAGAATTAAGGGCCCAAGTTACCAAGGCTTTATCCATAGCACTGAACTCTTCCAACCTTGAGAACATCCTATATTGGGATATCACCACTTATGCTCTTTTCTTTGCCAGCCAATTTCTTTGAAGTTGGGCCATGAAACTTCCAGCCTCTCCTAGCTTTCATCGCTACTTCTGCTTCAGCTTCTGAGAAGCTCATAGTCATCACTTGCAGGATGCCATTTGCTCCTTGCACGACTATCTCATTTCCAGCGCTTCCCATCAGTATCTTCCACTGATGGCTTTAGTATGGGGCATGATTCAGCAACCCCCATCTAGTATCCCTTGTTCACTGCCAGCCCATATGTCCAGTGTTCTTGACAAAGCCCATCGGCAATGTAAGTCCTGAGGACCAGCCCCTACAACTGGATAGGGAACAGCATCCCTTTTGGACAAAAAGGGGGCTAAAGGCCTAAGCGGACCCCCTGTTGCAGTTGAGCGACCTGGCGCATGTGGTTGATGAATTCTGGGTAACTGCCCTTCCTCCTAAAGATAATCAGATCTCTCCCCTCCCCCTCCTCAACCCTGGTAAGATTAATAAAGGAGACCTGCCAGGAGATTATGCAGGCCAGGGGCCATGGGCGGGCCCCTGGGACCCCTCACTCACCAGGGAAAACATACCAAAATTTTGAGGAAATAGCTGGTGCTAGTATAGGAGCCCAGTCTTCAAATTCTGGGTTGACAGAGCCAGTCCAGACTGGCCGGGTCCAAGAATCAGATTGGAACTTGATTCAGGTCTCAAACCAGGTTACAAGTGACTTGGACCAGTTGCCCCTACACCCTGGGATGGATCCAGGAAGTTCAGATCACATAAACAATCATATTGAGAGTTTGGACCAGGTTGCAGATGACCGAGAACCAAGGCCACTGCCCCCAGGACAAATCCAGGAAATCTGAACCATGAGAACAGCCTGACTCAAACGGTCAAGGCCTGGATTGGTACCATCGACCTGGTCTGGCCCCAAAAATTCAGGAAAATCTGCAAAAGTTTTTTTTTGATTTTTGCCAAGATCTTGGGCATCCCTCCCCCCTCACCCATCAGCCAACCAAATACCATCGCCAATCCCCAAACACCCAATCCCTCAGCATCCCCACTATGTGATTCTCCCAATACTTAAGGCAACTGCCCTGCCGAGGGGCAGTTGTTGGTTCATTCTCTATTCTTCCCACGCTTTTCACCAAAAAATAAAAGCCCAAATACTCCAAATGCCTTGCCATGGACTCCGCCCATATATTTTTATAAAATTTCACCAATCAATCTGGCGAAGCATGCCACCGCCCAAATAATCATCCCAATGATTGCCAAATGGGTCATCCAGTTGCTTGACCCTGCCATGTGGCAGTGGATCATATCCTTTGTAAATCGCCTCACTCTCGATGACAGAGAGTCAATTCTCTGTCCATTTTCGCGTACCCATCTGATGCAAACTTATCTGTTCGCTTCACCACTGGGATTTCTGAGACTGATCCCCTATCAGAGCAGCCTCTGGGCGCCCCTGCCCCAATGGCCACAAGTTTGGCCCCCACACCTGGCTCATCTGCCATGAATCCCACCCACCTGAGGGCTCCATAGCACCCTGCCCAAGGGGGCTCAGCCCTAACGCTCATTGCAGGCCCATTTTCCCCTCCGGCAGCACCTGCACACATGGTGGGCCCTGTGCCGCCCCTCCCTGGCACACAGACTCACCTATCAAACCTGAATGCCAGCAACTGCGAACCCTGGAGGAGTCATCATCCTCCCCACCTCTCCCGCCCTTGGGGGCTGCCCCTGCAAGACTCGCGGTTGCCCCATTGCAACCATCTGGTTTGCCTTGGGGGCCTTCGGTACATTAATGAACATTTACTTTCCTCACATTCCCAATAGATCTCCCCTTCTTCTAGTCGCATGGACCGCTGTGCCATTGGGATTCTGGGCTCTCCACTGGGTGCTCACACACCCTGACTGGGAGCCCAGTCTAATTCTTATCAGCCACTTCCATGACATAATGAACTGACCCATAACCTCAGCCTTCTCCGCCCTCCTTGCTGGCACTGGCAAAGCGTTGGCCTATGCCCTTACCCTAAATGTACTCTCTCTTTGCAACCTGGCCTTCTCCTGCTGGTCAGCTGCCTTGTTCATCTGAGCGTGCCGCCAGTTTGTGTTGACCTGGTCCCCACCCTGCTGAGCCCTAGCGATAAGGGTCACCCAATCAGTCAACATGATAGGGTTGGGAGTCCCCCTATCCCTTCTGATGAGGTGGCTGACCAAATCCTGGGTTTCCTGTAAGAACTTCAGGTGTGCTTCACCGCTGATGGGAGGAAATATCCCCTCTCACTCTGCTGCTAAGTCTGGGAACCCCACCCCCTATTGGCGCTGGTCACTTTGGCAGTCCAGGCCCCTGAGTCTAGACTGGCGCGCCTCCTCAGTCTCTTCACACTAGGACAGACAGCCATGGACCTACCCTCACTGATTGAAGCCTTCGCGGTCCTGGTCCCCACAGTGCCCATCCCTCCCAAAATTGCCATCTCCGCCTTCTGAGCTGCCTTGGACCCCACTGCGACCGCCCATGCATCTTGGGACCCCCTCCCCAGGTCCTTAGAAATTGCATTCTCTGTAGCTCGTGCAATTGGGGCCAGGCATATCTATACCCCCGCATGTGTTGTTACAGCTTTTGAGGTGCCGCGTGCCACCCCTCTCCCCCTGCCAGTGGTCACAGCTGAGGGAAGCATCCCCCAGGCCTCGCCACCCTCTGCGCCCCTCTGTACCCACCTTGGGTACTCTCCCCTAGGAAGAGCCCCTGCTGGCTGCACCCCTTGCTCTCACTCTGGATAAGAGAGTGGCCTTGATCCCCCAGAGTTCAGAGTCTGCCTATCCTGGCGCTATCACCCCCCAGTTAACTCGGAGGCCTCCCTCAAAGAGAGTGGAGCGGGCATATGCATAAACCCTCGGTGCCCCATTTGGGACAAGGATGAAGCAGAAACCCCTCCCCAGTTACAGACCAGCCCGGCGCCTCTTGGTCAATCTCTTCTGATGATGGGTCATGCACCCCTCCTCGGCTGTCCTCCCTCTCTCGCCCACCCCAATAAAGAGGATCAAGCCTACTTCTTGTCCCTATCTCTTTCCCCTTGCAGTCGGGTGAACTTACTGTGCAAGCCCTCCTCAACACCAGAGCGGCAAGCAACTTTATTGACCTCAGTGTGGAGCATTCCTTGGACCTGGCAATGAAAAAAGCCTCATCAGTCCTGGGCGCCTCATCAGAACCCATGAAGTCTTAGCGCGTCTGATGACCATTGCACTTCTCCGTTCACAACTTTGGGTTTAATGACCACTTTTCAGCCATGCAGGACTTGCTCTACCCCGTGATCTTGGGGGTGGGCTGGTGGCGGTGACATCAGGTTTGCATTAATCTTGCGAATAACTCCTTGTTGTTCTCAAATCTCAATTTGAGTGGAGAGTTTCCCTTGTTGAAAACCCTCCCCCTTGACACATCCCTTGGCTCTATTTCCCCCCTCAGATCCCACCCCTATTGACCTCCCTTCAGACTTCCCACCCTTCCTAACCCCCTATAAGTCCATCTTTGACATGTCGCTGGCTTCCAAGCTCCCCCTACACTCCAAATATGACCTAACGTTTCAGCTGACGGTCAATATAGTCAAGATCAACTGCCCCCTCTACCCCTACACTGAGGAAGAGGACAAGGCTTTGGGGACTTGGCTAGACGAGATGTTAGAGAAGGGGTGGCTTATCAAGAAATCTTCACCTGTCGCCTCCCCCATAGTTTTCGCTCAGAAAGCAGATGGCACCCTGCGCCCTTGCATCGACTATGGCCACCTCAACAACATCACCATCCCTGACCCCTACCCGCTGCCCTTAGAGCAAACCATTGCCCAAGCCATTGACAAATCTTGGGTCTTCTCAAAGTTGGATCTGGTGAACGCCTTTAACCAGGTGAGGGTGGTGAGGGGACAAGAGTGGCTCACAGCTATCCACACCCGCCGGGGTCTTTTTCAATTCAGAGTGATGCCCTTCAGACTGAAGAATGCTCCGGCCACCTTCCAACGCCTCATCAATGATGTGCTTGGGGACTTGCGCTTCTCATGCGCTGTAGCCTACATTGATGATATTCTGATCCACTCCCCTACCCCAGAGCAACACGCCAAGGATCTAGAAGCAGTGGTGGCAGCCCTCCACAAGGCAGGGCTCTTCGTAAAACCCTCAAAGTGCGAATTTTTCTGGGATGAAGTGACCTTCTTAGGTAACCTCGTCCTGAAGGATGGATATGCTGTTCCCCCTCTAAGCTCAAGGCGATCCAGTCTTGGCCTACCCCTACTACACAGAAACAACTTCAAAGTTTCCTCAGCACCATCACCTTCTTAAAAAAATTCTCCTCAGCCCTCTCCCAACTGGCGGCACCCCTTCACCCCCTCACTGGGAAGAACGCCCCCTTCAAGTGGTCCCCAGGAATGCCAGCAGGCCTTCAAGTCTATCAAGGAGGTTTTCCTCACCGCCCCAGTCCTGCGGCATGCTGACACCTCCCACCCCTTCATTGTAGCCTGCGACGCCTCATTGGTGGCAGTGGGCGCCGTGCTGCTACAGGAGCATGAGGGGGTCAAGCACCCAGTGGCCTACTACTCCCACAAATTCACTTCCACAGAACAAGCATGGCCAATATATGACAAGGAGCTAGCAGCAGTGGCATGGTCACTCACCCACTGGCGATACCTTCTGCAGGGCGCCCAGCACAAAATCACCATTTGGACTGACCACAAGGCATTACTATACTACCACAAACCCCAGAAGTTGGGGCACCAGCAAACTCACACATACCAGGACCTATGTGGGTTCCATTTTAAATATGAATTCATAAAAGGCCCCCTGAATGTGCTGCCAGGACATGCTCAGCTGGAACCCATCTCTATCACCAATGGTGGAGAGGACCTGCTAGAGCTTACTACTGTAGTGCCCCCTCCCAAATCCTCTCCTTGACCCCCCCAACGGTAGCTTTTGCCAACCTTGCCCCTGACGCCCTGCTCCTCCTCCACGTCCTTGCTGCCCAGACCTGTTGCCCCAAAGGGTTAGAGCTCTATACTGACCTAGAGTCTTCGAGTCAGAAGAGAGTCCCATACACTTTGTGGGAGGGGGAACCATCTGGTTCCACAATCAGGTTTGGGTCCCCCCATCCCTACACAACTGTGTTATCAAGGAACACCATGTCCCCCAGACTGTTGGGCACCCTGGCATCAAGAAGTGTGCAGATCTCATAAAGAGAACTTATAATTGGCCAGGTCCTCAAAGGACATTCCCTCCTGGATCTCCTGCTGTGTCACCTGCGCCTGGGCAAAATTGGACCATTCTGGGAAGAAGGGGTTGCTACACCCCCTGCAGCAGGTGGAAGGCCCATGGACTTCAGTCTCAGTGGACTTCATTGTGGAGCTCCCCCCTCTAATGGCTCAGATGCTATCATGGTAGTTGTTGATCGATTTACCAAGTTCGCGCTCTTCATCCCCTGCCTCTCCTCTATTACCACGGTGGAGACCGCAAATTTATTTGTCAACCATGTCTTTGCCATGTTTGGTCTCCCCAAAGAGATAGTGAGCGACTGGGGACCCCAGTTCACCACCCAGTTTTGGGAAGAGTTGCTAACCCTCCTCAACATCAAGCCCTGCAGATCTACTGCCTACCACCCCCAGTCCGATGGGCAGACTGAGCGGGTGAACCAGGTACTGGAGCAGTACCTGCGCTGTTATGCGACAGCCTCACAGGACACTTGGGCCAAGGATCTGCCCCTCGCACAGTTTGCATATAACAATTCACTCCACTCCTCAACCAACCTCTCCCCCTTTGAGGCCACCCTGGGTTACAACCCCTCCTTCCAAATTGGCCCCCAGCTCTCCTCAGCAGTCCCTGCAGCTGAAGACCATGTGTGTGCACTCCGCGAGACACACAACCTGGTTCATGAACATTTGACAAAGTCCATCAAGGATTACAAAAAGTTTGCTGACTGGAAGCGCCTCCCTGGACATGAGATCAAAGTCAGCTCCCTCATTATGCTGGACACCCATAATCTTCCCTTAAAAGCCCCCACCCAGAAACTTGCAGCCAAACGCTCTGGCCCCTTTGAGGTAGAGAAAGACTTAGGCAATGGAGCCTATCATTTGAAGCTGCCCGCTCACTGGAAGCAGCATAACGTCTTCCACACCTCCCTCCTGACCCCCTTCAAAGGGGAAAGGCCAACATCACCAGAGCCAATCCTCATTGGGGAATCCCAGGAAGTGGAGGTGGAGGCTATCCTGGCTTCCCGGAGGTCCCACAGATCTGTCCAATACCTGGTTGCCTGGAAAGGCTACCCCTCTTATGAGAACAGCTGGGTGAGTGCACGCAATGCAAATTGCAAGGACCTGATAGAGGAATTCCACAACTCCCACCCAGCAGCCCCCATCCCCCCAGAAGATCGCAGCCATCCTGGCCATAAAGCTCCCAGAGAGGCACAAGAACTATGCCCTGGTCCATGCCCCAGGTGGGGGCCTCCTCCCTGTCAAAAAAGGAAAGGGTAGTGTAAGTCCTGGGGACCAGCCCCTACAACTGGATAGGGAGCAGCATCCCTTTTGGACAAAAAGGGGCCCAAAGGCCCAAGTGGACCCCCTGTTGCAGTTGAGCGACCTGGCGCACGTGGTTGATGAGCGCTGGGTGACTGCCCTTCCTCCTAAAGATAATCAGATCTCTCCCCTCCCCCCTCCTCAACCCTGGTAAGATTAATAGAGGGGACCTGCCAGGAGATTATGCAGGCCAGGGGCCATGGGCGGGCCCCTGGGACCCCTCACTCACCAGGGAAAACATACCAAAATTTTGAGGAAATAGCCAGTGCTAGTATCAGAGCCCAGTCTGCAAATTCTGGGCTAATGGAGCCAGTCTGGACTGGCCAGGTCCAAAAATCAGATCAGAACTTGATTTGGGTCTCAAACCAGGTTACAAGTGACTTGGACCAGTTGCCCCTACCCCCTGGGACAGATCTGGGAAGTTTGGATCATGTAAACAATCAGATTGAGAGTTTGGACCAGGTTGCAGATGACTGAGCACCAAGGCCACAGCCCCCAGGACAAATCCAGGAAATCTGAACCATGTGAACAGCCTGACTCAAATGGTCAAGGCCCAGATTGGTACCATCGACCTGGTCTGGCCCCAAAAATTTGGGAAAATCTGCAAAAGTTTTTTTTGATTTTTGCCAAGATTTTGGGCATCCCTCCACCCCCCACCCATCAGCCAACCAAATACCATCGCCAATCCCCAATCACCCAATCCCTCAGCATCCCCACTATGCAATTCTCCCAATACTTAAGGCAACTGCCCTGATGAGGGGCAGTTGTTGGTTCATTCTCTATTCTTCCCGCGCTTTGCGCTAAAAATAAAATCTTGAATATCCTGAACGCCTTGCCACAGACTCCACCCATTTATTTCTACAAAATTCTGCTGATCAATCTGGCAAAGCATGCTGCCACCCAAATAATCATCCCAATGATTGCTAAATGGGTCATCCAGTTGCTTGACCCTGCCATGTGGCAGTGGATCATATCCTTTGTAAACTGCCTCACTCTTAATGATGGAGTCAATTCTCCATCCATTTTTGCATACCTGTCTGATGCAAACCTGTCCAATCACTTCACCGCTGGGATTTCTGATACCTCTCCCCTATTGGAGCAGCCTCTGGGCACCCCCACCCCAATGGCTGCGAGTTTGGCCCCCACACCTGGCTTGTCTGCCAGCTAATCCCACCCACCTGAGGGCTCTGGAGCACCCCACCCAAGGGGGCTCAGCCCTAACACTCGTTGTGGGCCCATTTTCCCCTCTGACAGCACCCCTGCCCACGCGGTGGGCCCTGTGCCGCCCCTCCCTGGCACACAGACTCACCTACTCAAACCTGAATGCCAGCAACTGCGAACCCTGGAGGAGTCATCATCCTCCCCCCTCTCCCGCCCTTGGAGGTTGCCCCCGCAAGACTTGCAGTTGCCCCCATTGCAACCATCTGGTTTGCCTTGGGGGCCTTTGGTACATTAATGAACATTTAATTTCCTCACATCCCCAATAGATCTCCCCTTCTTCTAGTTGCATGGACCGCTGTGCCCTTGGCATTCTGGGCTCTCCACTGGGTACTCAATACACCCTGACTGGGAGCCCATTCTAATTCTTATCAGCCGCTTCCATGACAGTTTTGTGCAGGTCTAGTCCTCTCTAGCACCTTATTTTACCTAGATTTCAACGGGTTATTCATTCCTACTGCAATCCATTCTCCCTCCCCCAAGAGGCAACATAGGCAGAATCATCCTTAAATTGAAGATAAATTAATAACAAATAAAAAGTTATAAAATATATCGGTTTTTTATATGCGTTCTAGTAGTTTTCCCCATATTTTTATCAATCTTTTATTTTTTTTTCTTCTTTTTTCCATGGGACTTGACCTTGTTTTCAGTTCAACGGTCCATTTTATATTTTCCCCAAACTGGATCCTAGGTATTCTTAGACCTACCAGTTTTCTATAGTTCAGAGGTATTTTTTTAGACTCAAACATCTATATTGGTTCAGAGGTCCTTTTTTGGACTTGACCTGATCATCAGGACATAATTAACTTAATGTTTCAGCAGTCCTTTGGGAACTCTTTTTTTATTAATCCATTGCTTTAAAAAATTAGCATGGACTCAATTTACTACTCTCTCATCCAAGAGGTTCTTGATGGAGTAGGCGTCCATCACCATTTTGGTGATAATCTCATCCAAACCTGACCATAACACATCTAGTTTGTTTCCTCTCCCAAAACCATGCATATTGCAATAGGAAGCTCTTTTGCCTATTTGATATTATGATAAGTCCAGTCAGTTCTTATTGTCCATAGTTTTTTCTCATATCCTTTTCTTCAAAGTTGTATCAAATGCTTGCAATTTCATTTCAATCAGGATATTCATCAATTGGTTCAGGTACTGCTTAGCACTCATCCCTGATGTTGGTTCCATCAACAAATATAAAATTTGCAGCAACGTGGCCTTCCTCCCATATATCAATTCAAATGGCATTTTTACCAAAAAGTAAAATGACTGATATTATAGTCAAACATAACCAAAACTCAGGTACATTCCCCATGCGGAAGTTCTTCCTGCAACCAGCTTCCTCAGTGTTGTGGCCAGTATTCTATTAACCCATTACACCAGTCCGTTCATCTCCAGCTGGTAAGGTACAGACATGACTCCTCAGATCTCTTTTATCTCACTTAAACGTGGGATCACATGAGATGTGAAGTTTGTACCATTATTGCTAAGCAGGACCTGAGGGCATACATGTTGGTATATTACTTGATCCAGGATGAGCTTCGCAGTACTGGTAGTGTCTACTTTAGCCAGGGCCTTTGTCTCATCCCATCTCATCGGATGATTTATTGAAACTATTATATACTTGACTCCCCCTGTGCTAATTGTCAGTGGTCCCATCACGTCAATGAACACCCTATGCCAAGAAAATCCAGGGCGGACCAGTCAGTATCCAGTGTATTCTTATGTGGCTTGTGCAACTGCCACTCCACGCAACAAGCTAGATAGTTGGTGACGTCATAGTTGATTGACTCCCAGTAGTAGTACTGGCGAATATGGTAAGTCATTTTTCTCAGGCATCCATGCCTGAAAACCTTATGAGTGGTTTGAACGATAGCTGCCCTTTCTGATAGCTTTGAGAAAGTAACTGCTTCCCATTAATCGTCTTAAACACTTGTCCATCCATGGTCGCAGTGCTTCACATCACTTTTTGAAGAGCACCTTGGATTTCTTGGGGCTCGTTCCCAATTTCTCCATTGACCATTCTCTGGAATAACTCATCCGCCTGCTGATATACCATCTGGACCATTGGTAACGTGATAAGCCATCTGCATTCTGGTGAGAAGCCCCACTTGGTGGACAATCTGATAATCGTAAGCCTGTAGATTTAGTGCCCATTAGGCCAGTTATCATTCTGGTTCTCTCAAATTATGGAGCCAACGCAATGAGGAGTGGTCTGTCACCACTTTGAAGTGCGTTCTGTGGATGTACACCTGAAACTGCTTACAGTATTAAATGACCGCAAGGCATTCCTGCTCAGTTATGGTGTAGTTCCTCTCAGCGGCTGAGAGTGTCCATCTCACATACGCCACCAGATGTTCGTCCCCAAGTCATCTACTTGACTTAGTATGGAGCCAATCACCATCAGCAAAGCATTGAGTTGTATAATAAATTCTTGATTAAAAATCGGATATTTCAAAATTGGAAAATCTTAGATATTGGCGTAATTCATCAAAGGATTCCTGCACTTCTTCATAACATACAAATCCTTTTTTTGGATCCTTCAACAGATGCAATAAGGGCTCGGCAATTCTGGCAAAATCCCAAAAATCTTCTATAGTATCTGACCATTCCAAGGAACACTTGGATATCTCAGACACTCTTCAGCACAGCCATTCATTCTATGGCTTTGACCACCTTCAATGTTAATTTGGTCTCATCCTGATCAGCAAATTTTCCCTGGTATTGACCTTGTGAATCACATCTCTTGCAAATCCCAAATTGTGGTCGTCCTTGGAGAATACTTCCTGGTACTTTTTTGAACAATTTAAGAACCTCCTATTGGTGTCCTTTTGTCAGATCAGCAAGTTGCTCTTGATCAACCAAAAGGTTGATACTCTAAGTTACCCCAGCCAGTAATTCCATCTCATCAAGGGTCCTAAAATGTAGAATTTTATCAGTTCAGCCATCAGGATTTCTCATCACTTCTTGGCCCAAAAATCATGGACCAATTATATTGATTTTTTAATATTTTATATCTTATATATATATGCAATGGGACTTGTAACATACAAAAAGGTTCAGAGATCCTTCTTTTCCCCTTCATCCAAACTGGGTCCTAGGTATACTTTAACCTACCAGTTATCATGGATCAAAATTTTTTCTCTTAAGATTTAACCATCTATTTGGTTCAGTGGTCCTCCTCTGGGACTTGACCAAACTCTTAGGACATAACCATTAATGGTTCAGAGGTCTTCTGGGAACATTGCAAATATTTTCTCTTAGATCCAATACTTATGATTTTTTAATACTGACCTTCTTCACTATGTAATCAGCAGTGCTGTTTCTTCACATATAAGCTACACTTGCTGACTTTGACAATACTCTTGAATATTTTCATTTATTACACCTTCAATTTTGATTGGTTATTCATCCAGCAGGTTCTAGTTTCATCTCATTTTTTGGCAATTGATGCCTGAATCTTCCTATCTCATTAACCAACAGTTCCGCTCAATTGTTCAGAATGTTTATCTTATGAAAACGATTTTTTGGCATTCATTCCCATCCTTAATTACACAGGTCATTCTGGCCTCGTTAGCTTCATCTAATTTCTCCTGAATTGATGAACTCGTCTCCAGAAATTTCTGATCATTGATTGAGTGTTATTTGAGTCAACCAATTCTCTCCACTATCTTGGATCAAACGTTTCCTGTTTTGACTTCATATCTTCATTGGTATAGCAATCCAATTCTCCTGATTGATTGATTCCTAATTCAACTGATGCCTCATCTAAATACTCACTCCCAGTCATGGAAATGGCAGAAGAAGTTTAGACCAGCCTGCCAGTTGGGATGCGTGAGCACCCAAAAAGCAAGCCAGAATGCCAGAGGCATTGCTGACCGTACAACTTGGTATGGAGCCAGGAAATGTGATACCACAAAGTGGTGGTGCAACAACAAGGTGTGGAGTATCCCAGCGACAAACCACACTGAGCCCATTCCCTTTCAGTGGCTCTAGCTGCTAGAGGTGGGATTACTGGGATAGTTTCGATGAGATTCTTGGCTTGAGAGGCCATCTTATCGGGGGTGATAAGGAGATGGATGCTTTCTTTCCATTGATGGACATAGGGCCATAAGATCCCCATGTATTGTTGCTGGAAGTTTAAAAGAGAGGGTTTGTAAGGCCAAAATTTTCAGACTCTCTGGGCCTAATTGGTGATGGAGGGAGCCATAGTAACCAAATGAATTGGTAAAGCCCACCCAGAGTGCGGGGCGATGGGTCACCAGGGAAATGCCATCTGAATGCAGTCAGAACAGAAAAATAAAAAATTTGGTTTTTTAGGTAAAATTTTATTTGGAAAGGAAAGTAAGAAAATTGACCAACAATTTTCTTAGTGCCATGCAACTGATTAGTAGTGGTCAATTGGGTAGTGACAGGATGGGTTGGGGCCCACAAATATGACCCAACTGGCGAATTGTTCAGGAATGGGTGGGTTTCTCAATGGAACTGACATCGCAAAAACTGGTGGCGGGCTGAGTCTCTGTCAGTTCAACCTCAAATGTCTGAACCAGGGCTCAACTACATTTCTGATGGTTAGCATGATGGCATTTAGCCCGATGGGCGACGGGAATCCCCAAGGCCATCCCATATAGGGATGGGTCCATTTGGTTGGGAACGGGTTTGGGACAGCCAACCCACCCACGCTCGGTCATTTAACTGTTCATTTGGTCAACAGCAGTACATTGGGCGCAACGCCCAAATTACTATCAGAGGGCTTCAAACCCTCATCGATGGCGCCCAATATTTGTTCTACTGGTTTAGTGATTGTATTGGAACCATCAGGCAATACGGCCAATATCTCATTCTTCATGCTTTTACAGCCATTCAAATTTTGGGCATCAGCCAGATTGCTGGCTGAATTAGATCCAACCAATTTCAATTCAGTAATCTCAGCACAGATTTCACTAATTTCACACAACAGTTCTGCTGAGGTAAGTGTGGGTATTGGGGGTGGGATCCAAAGCGGACGAGCTGTTACCCCTTGCTCATCTACTATGTGAGCGAGATTGCCCTGAGTGATGAGAGGTACTGCCATACTCTTTGGTGTCTTTTTATTTGGGAATGGGAAGATGACCCAATCAAGAGCCAAAGGACGTTCCCCGAGACTTACATTACCCTTTCCTTTTTCCAAAGGAATGGCACCCCCACCGGGAAACTGCACCAGAGCCACATTCTTGTGTGCTTTAGGTAACTTGATAGCCATAATCGTTGCAATCTTCTGAGGAGGGTGGGGAGCCTCAGGGTGGGATGCGTGGAAGGCTTTGACCAGGGCCATGCAATTCATGCAATTGTGCGTCTTGACCCAACTATTTTCATAGGCTGGGTATCCTTTCCAGGCCACGAGATATTGGACTGAACGTCGCGACTTGCGAGATGCCAGGATAGCCTCTACCTTGGCTTCTTCTTCATTATTAGTGACGATTGGTTCCAGGTCCATGGGAATTAAATCCTTGAAGGGCGACAACTGAGAAACATGGAAAACTGGGTGCTGCTTCCAATGTGCGGGAAGCTTCAAGCAGAACGCCCCATTACCCAATACTTCCTCCAATAAGTGAAAACCTGAATGCTTACTGGCAAACTTGCGGGAAGGGGTTTGAATTTGCAAATGTTGGGTATCAAGCATGACATAGGAACCCACCATAAAGTCATGACCCAGAAGGTGCTTACAGTCCACAAATTGCTCATAGTCATCGATGGCTTTGGTGAGGCGTTCTTGCACTAAGGCTTGAGTCAATTGAATATGGATAGCATGATCTGTGGCAGCTTGAACCTCAGGTTGCAAGCATGCCCCAACTGAAAATGATGGGATATAGCCCAACGTTGCTTCATATGGTGAAAGCCCCATGGATGCGTGGATCCCATTATTGTATGCGAATTGAGTGAGAGGCAAGTCACCAGCCCACGTATCCTGCGCTGCTGCAGCATAGCAACGCAGGTACTTTTCAAGAACTTGGTTAACCCGCTCAGTCTGAACGTCAGACTGGGGGTGATAAGCCGTGGATTGATAGGGGGTTATCTTCAGAATCAATAGGAGTTCACTCCAAAAGCATGCGGTAAACTGAGTACCCCAGTCACTAACAATTTCCTGGGGAAGACTGAACATCAAAAACACATGTCATACAAAAAGATGGGCAGTTTCTTCTGACGTAATTGTGGAAGTGCAAGGGATAAAAAGGGATAATATTGTAAAATAATCCACCACTACCATCACCGCTGTGAACCCATTAGAACAGGGGAGATTGACAATAAAATCTATGGACACCGAGGTCCATGGACCTTCCACCTGCTGTAAATGGTGAAGGAGGCCATTCTTACTGTAGCGATCTGACTTGGCCCTAGCGCAAGTAACACAATTGGCGATCCAAGCTGGGACCTCTTTGGTCAGTACTGCCCAATTGAAGGTTTGCTTGATCAGATTGATGCATTTCTTGTTACCAGGATGTCCAACCGTGGGGGATCATGGTGTGCGCGGAATACTTTTGGGGTGGAAGGAGAGGGGAACCCAAACACAAGAATGGAAGTAAATGAGTCCCTCTTCTAAGGAGTATAGGGAGTGTTTGGGACTCGAGTGAACCAACTGCTTGACCAACTCCACACCCTCAGGGTAGGCCATTTGACCAGCTAACACCTGGGCTAATGATGGATCATAGGGAGACAGTGCAGCAGAGGAAACAATGGAGGGAACAATTGACAGAATCTGAGTGGCAGGGATCTTGGTATCAAGATCCACTTCTTCAGGTTCTAAGGGACATTGAGCAGGACTACAGCTTAGGAAATTGGAAGGGACATTGAGCGCACCTTTGACAAACTCATATTTGAAGTTAAAACTGCACAGGTACCGATAGGTTCAGGCCTGCCAGTGCGCCAATTTTTGGGGTTTGCGGAAATACAAAAGGGACTGGTGATCCATGTGGACCGTTAATTCATGGCGGGCACCCTGCAACAGATACCGCCAATGAGTTAATGCCCATGCAACAGCAGCCAGTTCCTTGTCATAAATGGCCCAAGGCTGCTCCATAGTGGTAAATTTTTGGGAAAAATAAGTGACCGGATGTTCAAGACCATTGTGATCCTGAATCAGCACTGCGCCCACTGCTACCGATGAAGCATCACATGTAACAATATACAGTTTGGTGGGATCAGTGTGTTTCAAAATGGGAGGAGACACAAACACCTCCTTGATCAATTCAAACGCCTGCTGGAATTTGGGGGTCCAACAAAATGGTACATTTTTTCCAGTGAGGGGATGGAGTTGGGCGGCCAACTGGGAAAGTGTGGGGGAAAATTTCAAAAAAATGATAGTTTACAAAAAACTCCAAAGTTGCTTCTGTGTAGTCAGAGTTGCCCATTCTTGGATCGCATCTAATTTGTTGGGAGGGATAATGACACCTTCTTTGAGAACCAGGTCTCTAAGAAATGTGACCTCTTCCTTATAAAACTCACACTTGGAAGCTTTGAGGAACAGCCCTGCTTTATGCAAAGCGACCACCGCCACTTCCAAGTCAATAACGTGTTGTTTGGGAGTTGGGGAATGAACTAGGATATTATCAGTGTATGCAATAGCACAAGAGAACCGGAGATCCCCTAAAGCGTTGTCAATCATTCATTGAAATGTAGCGGGAGCATTTTTCAACCCAAAGGGCATCATGCGAAATTGAAAAATGCCTCACCTCGTTCAGATTGCGGTCAACCATTCCTGCCCTTCCATCACCCAAATTTGGTTGAAAGCGTTCACCAGATCCAGTTTTGAAAACACACAGGATTTGGCAATTGCCTGACTGATTGTCTGCTCTTAAAGGCAATGGGTAGGGATCTGTAACTGTTATTTTGTTCAAGTGACCATAATCCACACAAGGACGGAGCAATCCATCTGATTTTCTTGCAAAGACAATAGAGGAGGCGACGGGTGAGGTCTCTTTGAACAACCAACCTTTTTTTAACATATCGTCCAACCAGGTATTGAGTGCAACCTCTTCCTCCCGCTGTATGAGGATACAACGGGCAGTTGATGTTCACCAACTCCACAGTTGTCCGAAATCCACAATTGTACCTAGTATGTTTTGGCAGACGATCCACTTTTTCCATGTCAAAGATTCTCCAATATTGCATTAAGCTTTTGGGAAAATTGGCCGGAATGCCCGTGGAAGTAACTAAGGTAGTGATAGAGCTGGTCCCTTGTATTTTTTTGAGGGTGTTGATCAAAGGGAACTCTCCCTCTGAATCATCATTGGTAAACAACAACGTATTAGACTCTAAATGAATCTTCACATGTTGTTGACGCCACCATCTCACACCCAAGATCACCGGGAATACCAAGTTTGGCATGGCCAAAAAATGATTGCAGAAGTTATATTGGTGGATTGAGAAGTGTATCGGCCAGCAAACAACATATAAAGACTGGTAAGCAGATGAGGCCACCATTACTGAGGAGCCCACATCCATTTCCAGTTTTAATTGATGTGCCAACTCAACACTCATGAAGTTCCCCGCTGCTCTGGTATCCACCAGAGCTTTGAAGGAGACATGATGTGGACCAATACTGATTTTCATAGGGACAAGGAAATAAGCGAAATTCTGTTTATTGGGAGATTTGACCGACTCATGGATGACTGAAGAAATAACAGGTATGTCAGGACCAGGATCAGGGTTCTTAGCTGGGGCAAAAATTGGAAGTACAAGTGTGGGGAAATCATTTCCTCTGTCTGGGCTTGAACAGAATCATTAATAGTTAACTCTGGAAATGCCAACTCAGACTAGGGGGTTATGGCAGGGTTGGGACCCACGTCAACTGCTATTTTGATGACAGGCGCATCATCTACATCTTTGTTAGGAAATCCTATCATAAAGTTCCCCTTCTGATATGGAGAAACGTGGCAAGGTAACGCTTTGATAGTAGTTGCAGTGGCACATATTTGATCTACTGATTCCTGGATGGTAGACCAGACCACGTGATGAGCGGAAACTATATCCAAGCTCGCTCTAAAGACTGCCTGAAGCATATCAATAGATAGGCCCAACGCGGGAGCCAGCTCACAAAAGGTAGAAATCAGAGAAGCCAAACTAGGGGCTTTGACCATGGCAAGGAGCAGTCTGAATAAGTGGTCTGATTGGGACACAAGGGGTTTTAAGGCGGCCAATACAACAGCCATCAGGGGGATGGAGTCTCCTTCTTGTGAGGAAGAACACAAAAGACTTCTCACCCAACGGCGGGCATCTCCATCCACAGCATTTAACAACGCGAGCCCTTGTTGGGCATGAGATATCGCAGAAGCATTATTGAGTGCAATTGTTGTCCACATTTGTACTTTGGTGAAAGCATCAAGAACCTGATTGGCGATCTCTTGGGAGGGGATATTTGATCCTTGTCTGCACATCTTGGGTGGCTTAAAGAAGATTTCCCAAAATAGAGTGGATGCTTCTCCTGAAGTCAGAAAGTGACCAAATGAACAACAAACAACACACAACTGATTGTACGTTCATCTGGTAGAGGGTAACCAAAGTGGCGCCCAATTCAAAAACCAAGGCGGAAGTGGATGGGAATAATGGTTGGTCAATTATATCATGGAAACAGAAGAAGAAGTTTAGACTAGCCTGCCAGTCAGGATGCGTGAGCACAATAAAAAGCAAGCCAGAATGCCAGAGGCATTGCCGACTGTATGACTTGGTATGGAGCCAGGAAATGTGATATCACAAAGTGGTGGTGCAACAACAAGGTGTGGAGTATCCCAGCGACAAACCACACTGAACCCATTCCCTTTCAGTGGCTCTAGCTGCAAGAGGTGGGATTACTGGGATAGTTTCGATGAGATTCTTGGCTTGAGAGGCCATCTTATCGGGGGTGATAAGGAGATGAATTCTTTCTTTCCATTGATGGACATAGGGCCATAAGATCCCCATGTATTGTTGCTGGAAGTTTAAAAGAGCGGGGTTGTAAAGCCAAAAGTGTCAGACTCTCTGGGCCTAATTGGCAATGGAGGGAGCCATAGTGACCAAAAGAATTGGTAAAGCCCACCCAGGGTGCGGGGCGATGGGCCACCAGGGAAATGCCATCTGGGATGCAGTCAGAACAGAAAAATAAAAAATTTGGTTTTTTAGGTAAAATTTTATTTGGAAATGAAAGTAAGAAAATTGACCAACAATTTTCTCAGTGCCATGCAACTGATTAAATAGTGGTCAATTGGGTAGTGACAGGATGGGTTGGGGCCCACAAATCTGACCTAACTGGCGAATTGTTCAGGAATGGGTGGGTTTCTCAATGGAACTGACATCGCAAAAACTGGTGGCGGGCTGAGTCTCTGTCAGTTCAACCTCAAATGTCTGAACCAGGTCTCAACTACATTTCTGATGGTTAGCATGATGGCATTTAGCCCGATGGGTGACGGGAATCCCCCAAGGCCATCCCATATAGGGATGGGTCCATTTGGTTGGGAACGGGTTTGGGACAGCCAACCCACCCACGCTCGGTCATTTAACTGTTCATTTGGTCAACAGCAGTACATTGGGCGCAACGCCCAAATTACTATCAGAGGGCTTCAAACCCTCATCGATGGCGCCCAATATTTGTTCTACTGGTTTAGTGATTAAATTGGAACCATCAGGCAATACGGCCAATATCTCATTATTCATGCTTTTAAAGCCATTCAACTTTTGGGCATCAGCCAGATTGCCAGCGAAATTAGATTGGACCAAATTTAATTCGGTAATCTCAGCACAGATTTCACTAATTCCCCACAACAGTTCTGCCAAGGTAAGTGTGGGTATCGGGGTGGGATCCAAAGCGAATGAGCTGTTACCCATCGCTCATCTACTATGTGAGCAAGATCGCCCTGAGTGATGAGAGGTACCACTATCCTCTTTGGTGTCTTTTTTTGGGAATGGGAAAATGACCTGATCGATAGCCAAAGGACATTCCACGAGACTTACACTCCTCAGTACTTTTAGAGCAGGCCTAATTTCAACCTGAGTTGGCCTGCTAATCCTTGGGACTATTTAAAGTGTACCCAATTTCAACCTGAGTTGGCCCTGCTGATACTCTTCATCTCCAGTAGATGCCAGGTAGAACAGGTTTTTTTGCAGCACTAGATAGTTCCATATATAGGCTGCAAGTCCTTTTCCTCACACTAGAGTATCTTCAATTTGCTTCACTCAGAGCTCCACTTATGAGCTGGGTGAACACCACAGAATGTGATCACTTCACGTTCTATCTTCATTAATGTTACTTTCCCTAGTAACATATTGCCAGAATTGGAAATATCTTTTTTTTAGTACTAGATGGTCCCAACAATTGGAAATATCTTCATATGACATCCCTTTAAGTTTTTCTACTTAATTACACCCCTGTAGTGAGCACCACTTTGTAAAAATTTAGAGTCTGATTATTTTGGGCAATAACCTTTATAAACTTATTACTTGCACAGGTTTGGATTTTGTGCAATTCGTCCACATTGTGTGATAGTTGATATAATTGGTTGATAATAGTATGCCAATTTTTATTCATAGCTGAATGGAATTTTTAGATCTCAGCCCAATGCTCGGCCAGTATTTCCACTCAAAATACTTTTGAAGTCTCAAAATAGATATTTGTTCCCTCATACCATCTAACCCAATCTTCTCTTAGATTCCTGTTGATATTTTCTCCAGTTTGACACACAGTCAGCAGCAATCCCCAATTTTGTTTCCGCTTCTTCTCTGGATCCCCACTCATATCCTTACTCTTTTCCTTAAAGAGTCTCCCAATTATTGCACACATCAATAGTATCCCCGAGAAAGAATAGAACAAATGTATGCTTATAAAGTGTACTGAGCTAGTATATCTACTGTATACTCTTTATAAAACTCTGCTAAACTCTGTACTACTGTTTACTAAGCTAGTATATCTACTGTATGCCCTGTGTCTCTCTTTATTAAGTCATATAGTGTGTTTTTATTATAAGTGAATTCTAGGGAATTTATAGTGGGGGATTAGGCCATTTAACCCTCAGTTGACACCTCTTCAATGTAATGGCAGCTGTTGCCATTCAATCACCAATCCTCATCTCAACAGCGATGGTCTTCCCAATCCTGGCTAGGATTCCATCATTGGACATCCTCAAGACCTAAAACGGAAAGATTCAGAAAACGTGTCCCTAAAGTTTTCCTCTCAATCCAAGTAAACCAACCATATTTAGCAAGCGACCTGCTTAAGTAATGGGAATTGTTATCCATTAAGGGAGGCCACAAACCAATTGATTGATTCACTAGTTGCAGGCAGTATCACTCGCCTCGCAACTTACTCCTTACATTACCAATCATTTGGTGATGAAACCTGACCAATCCTAATTGGTACACCTGATAGTTAATCACTATAAGATGCCCCTATTTTGTCAAAAACTCTTCCCAATGAGATCATAAGCATTTTTCTGGATCAATCCTCAATGGATCTGACCAGGCGAATAGCTTAAAATCCTCCAAACATAGTTACCCCAGAAAATCAGGGTTAACAGATTTTCAATTCACCTAGCATTAGGAAATTATCCCCTAGCAAATCTGTTAATCTAGCCAGCTGGGATTACGGGAAAAAATACCAACACACGCTGTTAGATGCATTCCATTGGATGGCAAAAAGAGTATTATCACATGCACATCACATTCTCAATTTATTTGATAAAAAAGTCAAACCAGACAAATTGATAAAGTCATCTCAGAAGAAATACCAGATGTTGACATTGAATCAAACTTATTTGAAGTCATCACCAAAAACATAATTCATGTTTCATGTGGCTTACTCATCAACAATTCACCATGCATATCTGATAAGAAATGCACGAAATGTTATCATGAGACTTAATTTCTGAGATTATCACTGGCAATAATGGATATCCACTCTATTTTTTGCAATCAATGAAGATAGTGGCAAACCCATCACTTTTAAAAGTATAGAACAATGATGTTGAAGTCAATAAGCATTGGGTTGTACCTTGTTTACCATCCCTCTTAAAAATGTTAAAAGCACACATCAATGTCAGGTAATATATTTTAGTGAAATTTACCAATTAAATTTGAAAATGTGGTAACAAAGGAAGCAATATAGGAAGCTTTGGAGTGGTAATGCATCTGCATCTATCAATGAAATTAGCCAAATTTCAACTGGAACGCTACATTAATACTAATGAAGCAGTATGGCGCATTTTATCATTTCCAGTTCATGAACAGCATCCATCAGTTGTTTGTTTGGCAGCGCACCTTGAAAATGGACAGCAAGTGTACTTTACAACATAAAGTTCATATGCAAGAGCATTATCACCACCTCCAACAACATTAACTGCATTTTCTCATTGTGTGGGGATAATACTTTTGCAAAGATACTATTGGATTTTAAATTTGTTAATGCTCACTTGGTGCTTAATCCCCCTTAATCCAACAATAAAGGTTTGATACCATAGGAATAATAAAAAAATTAAACTTAAAAACTTAATAAAATTTGGGGTTTTATAAGTTTATTGATGTCATGCAGGGATAAAAAAGAGTCGATTTCTTTCAATATCTGATTGATCAGTATTTAAATGTTTCAATGGTTGGGGGAATTCAAGGATAGTTTTGGAATAGCTGCATCGCACTTTAAATTAGGAAATATTAAAAACGCTCCTATCAGATCTTGGAATATCTGTGTAACATTTTGGTGAACCAATGTTTAGGATGGGGATTTGGTGCAGAATGCACCTATGCAGTAATGTTTTGATGTAATTCAGAAAATCACCAATTGCTAAAATACTTTCATCTGGGGGACCTCTGCCACGTCTATAAAAGGGGTGGTCCACGCATAGGTGTTTGGAAGGACCTGATGGTGTTTGGGGACGTACCTTCTGATGGTTGCCCCACAGTCTATTTTGTGGTTGGAGTAATCTGACTGCTTAATTTTATGTTAGTTGCCCATGCAGGTTTGAAATTGTGTTACCCCAATCAACGGGGTTCCACTGAGAATCAGCCAGGGTCTTTTGGACAATATTTCAGTCATCATTATTTCTATTTAAATCACTTCCCATTTTATTGCAAACTCTTAAATGGCTAACATTTCCCCATGTAGTCTGATTTTGACCCAAGACATTCTTCCTCTGCAGCTGAGAGGGCAAATGTCTGACATCACCCACATCAAGAATGTTGGGGGGAGAATATGGTTGAAGGAAACGGCAATGTACTCAGTTTATGGTAACTCCATAAGCGAGGGATTTGATTGAGTACTCATCCCCTCACTTATATGTAATTGAGAATGGCCCTTCCCAGATGGACCCAAGTTTTTCCCTTTTGAGGATGATATGATTATGATAGTAAAGCACCAAGTCAGATACTTGAATGGAAGAAAGAAGGTCCTGGAGCTCATTTGTGGCTTGACCCTCTTTTGTAACTGTCTTCACCAAGTTGGTAATTGCCTCTGATTGCAACTGTATGATATGCTGGGCTAACTTCTTCATAGCTTGCTCAGGATCAGTCTTATAAGTGAAGATATCTTTTGCAAGTAAGTATGGAACCCCAGATTAACATTCATATAATACTCAGAAAGGTGACATATTAAAGATCCGATGATAACTGATGCAGTATGCCATGATGGCACAAGGTGAGTACTGATCCCAGTGGAGGGGATCTGAAGTAGCCATTTTCTGGAATATATAAACCAGGGTCCCATTTGCTCTTTCCACGGTACCATTGGTCAAAGGGTTATAGGAGGCGGAAAAGAGCTTTTGGGTGCCCATGGAAGTTGAAAGGATCTTCACTACTCTGGAGGTGAAGTTTTTACCATTATAACAGAGCAAAACTTGGGGGAAACTATGTTAGGAAAAAAGCTATACTGGCGGAGGAAAGTGGCTGTGGCCTTAGCCATCTGAGCTGGGATAGCCACTTCCTCGACACATTTTATAAAGTGATAAATCCCAACCAATATAGATCGATTTCCACCCATAGTTTGGAGAAGAGGACCAACCACATCGAGACTTTTTGTGTGGAAAGGCTGTTGAGGGGAGGTAGGCTGATATAGATACTTTGTTTTGAAGTTGGACTGCTTTTTATATGTTAAATAGGCATCCAAGACTTCTACAATGGTCTTCATGATTCCCTCCCAATAGTAGTGTTCTTTTATCCACTCATAGGTTTTTCGCACTCCACTATGCCCTAGGAGGGCATGAGACTCCATAATGACAGGTACTCGCTCTGAAGGTTGGAGGTAGGGTAACCAGTTCACCCCAACTTTCTTGTATAGATGGCCATTATCCACCTTCATGTTATAAGAATGGTGAGTGAGCATCTTCTGAACTGGTTCATCCTCATCCTCCCAATCATCAGGGGTTATTAGAAGATCATGTAGTAGCTCCACTTCACTATTATCTAAATAAAGGATGGGAAGCAGAGTCAACCCATATATATTCATGTGGTTTCATCTCAGTGAACAAAGACCATATCATAGCTGGAGCTTTAAAGCCCAGCGTGCCAACCGCCCAGTGGGATCTTTCATATCTTGTAACCATTTTAAGGGGGCGTGATCAGTAATTACTTTATTTGAGGTCCCATATAAGAAAGGGAGATAGTGTTTTACAGAAAGATGGCCATGCATTACTTCTCAGTGAAGCTATAGTTGCGTTCTGCCTTTGAAAGCATCTTGCTGAAATATGAAACGGTGTGATCAACCCCATGCTCATCCAGTTGGGCCAAAATAGCTCAACTGCGTAATTGGAAGCATCAGTAAACAGCATAAAGGGTTTACTATAGTCAGGGTGGCACAGAATTGGCCATTTTTTGCAGTAGCTTTTTTAATGTTTCAAACGCAGCTTGTTGTTACACTCCCAAATGAAAAGAGGTGTTTTTAGTTAGAAGGCGTACGAGGGGCTCACTGAGCTGCGCTAATTTGGGGATGAATTGATGGTAGTACCCCATCATGCCCAGAAATACCTGAATATCACGGATGGTTTTGGTGGCATTCATCTTGGATATTGCCTCAACATTATCTTGGAGAGGCTGGATCCCATCTGAAGAGATGGCGTGCCCAAGGAAATCTAACTTCTTTTGGAAGAAAGAACATTTGGAGGGCTTCACCTTAATGCTAAAGGCCCGCAACTGTAGAAAAACTTCCTTTAAATGAGAAATGTGCTCATTAAAGGTTTGGGAAAAATATTGATATCGTCTAGATATACAATCACGTAACTAAGCTTCAGGCTTGCAAAATGTGGTCCATGGCTCGCTGGAAAGATGTGGGTGCATTGCACAACCCTTGTGGTAACTGGGTGGGTTGTAAATGACCCTCATTGCAGATAAGCGCACACTTCTCCTGGTCTTGTGGAAAAAAAATCCATTTGCTAGTATCCACTAGACAAGTCCATGGCGGAAAAGAATTTAGACCCAGGAGTTGGGCTAGAGCGTCATCAATTTGTGGAATGGGGTAGCTGTCCTTCTTGGTAAGTTTATTCAGCTTTCAGTGGTCCATACCTACTCAATGGCCATCATTCTTCTTTTTTATAAGCAAAAGTGGAGATGACCAGGGACTTTGAGAAGGCACCAGTAGCCCCGCGCCCAGTAACTGTTTAAGCTTCATCCTCATCAGGAGCTCCTCAACTTTTGATTTCTGATAAGGCTTGGATTGAATAGGCTTGGCATCACAAACAAAAATGTTGTAGCACCAGCCCTTCATATGCCATAGTCAGTATCAGATTTAGAGAAAATGTCACTATAGGGCTCCAGTAAGGAATGAACTTTATTAAGTTCAGTGCGAGTTAGATCATTAGAAATCTTTACGTTAGCAAAGCACAGATCATTTGGTCAGAGGGTAGTCCCATATCTAGCATAGAACTAATATAATGGACTTGGTAGATATCATCGATGGGAAGTAACAGGGCTTTTCCAATCTCCTGATGCTTCTTTACAACCATGTCCTTGTTGGTGATATTCCCCAGTAGAAGTTTGATAGGTCACTGGTAGGCAGGGTCTAGGATACCTGGCAACACCCGAGGTTTCAAAGGGCTTACTCCATCAGTGCTTGTTAAGTGCAGAAGGAAGTTGCGGGGGATTTTTATAGTAATTTTGATGTCTATCATCTTTTGTTCACCTGCTTTAATGACTACCTCTTCTGACGCATACAATTGTATACCCTCTGAACCATCCACAGAGTCAGGAAGCTTTTCATGTTTCTGCATGATGTGGTATAGATAAGGGTGAGGGCGGAAGAAGGGTACTCAACTACACATGTATATTCCTTCTTCTTTGGCTCATCATTTGTAAAGACTAGGGGAACCTCATAATTTAGAAGGGAGAGAAATCCCTGTTTCATATTAATGATTCCCCCATACTAAATCATGAATTGAGTACTAATGAGCATATCGTAGGCTTTGTTTTCCAAAGCCACCGCAGGAGCAGCAAGTAGGAGCTTCTTAATTCATATGGATAAAGAAGAGTAGGCTCTAATAGCTCGAGTATTGTTAGGCCCTGCAGTTCCATACTCTTGGGAATAGTCCAGATCAGACGCCAACTTAATTTTTTAATGAGCTTAGAGGAGACCACGCTTACTGGAGCACCCGTATTAAGGATGGCTAGAATGCGCACTTTATTGATAACAAAATCTACCTGGTTATGGTGATGCCAAAAGTAGGGTGGAGGGCAAGGACCTCTTTCAAACAGAGAGTAGAAGCAAGGCGTTTATTCATCTCAGGGTAGTTGTCTTTGATATATTGGAGGGTATGCACCTGCTGGGTGGACTGTGTCACTGTCCCAATAATCTGGTCTGCATCACTAGTGGTATCAATCACCTCTGAAAAACTCAACAACTGTTGAAGGTAGGTTCATCATGATATTATGGCAATATCAATTCTTTCTGGCTTCAACCTATCTGGAACTTGCACTTCCATTGGGGCTCCCAAAACATAATATCCTGCATTTTCAACACCCCCCAGACTTGTCATCAGAGTGATTGTCAATGCATATTAACGATTTACTAAGAGGGGGCGGAGAAACCAGCTTAATTTCCTCACAGGGGAGGAATTTTTACTTGCACTTACCCTTTTTACTTTTGAAGGGAGCATCGTGGATGCACCAACTTTTGGGGGAGACGGTAGAAGTGTAATGGCTTTAACAGTTGCCTTAGGAGTGATCAGCTTGGACTGATCCATATCAGCAGGTTTTGAACTAGAAGCAGCTTGAGTAGAGGCTGAGGGGGATTTAGACAGCGGCTTAGGAGGATAGTATACGCTATTCATTATAGTAGATTGCTCAGCAAGAGAGGGACTAGGCAAAGTGATATTTACCTTCTTAGGCTGAGTTTTTAAACCTGAAGCTGTGGGGAAGTGCTGCCCACTAACTGCCAATAGTTTCTGTTTATCCTCACACGGTGGAGGAGTATTAGGTCGTTGCAGCTTTGCAGAAGCTGGGTTTCAGTGGAATACAGCCATAGAAGAGGCTGAAAAGGCCAAAGTTGGTTCCCACATTGGTACGTCTTGCAAAAGTATAGGTTCATAAACTTCAGCTACTTCTAGAAGTGCCTCTTTAATATCCTGTACAGCTTGGAAGGTATGCTTGACTGCGGAGATATGCATTTCTAAGGAGGGGTAAGATGCCAAGCTAGCCATGATAGCTGCAATAGCATAATCTAGAGGGAGCAGTTGGCCAAAAACAGAGGTTGAGCTTTGCTATAAAAAAGCTCAGCAAAGGAGGGGATCTATTCGCCCTCTTGCAGGCTAAGGCACATAAAGGCCTGTTTTTGCCGTTGCAGCTCTTCTTTGAACCAACCTAATCAATCAGCGCTTGTTTGACATATGACCAAGTGGTAAGTGTGGCCATTTAAGGAACCATGATCTCCTGAGCCATACGATTCAGACAGGGAAGGATATACCTGGTTTTTGGTGACCAGTCGCTCCTTCCATCGCAGATTCATAAACATAAAGGAGGGAGGAAATACTGGCCTCACCAGTAGTGAACTTGTCTCGGAATGGAGGCTTAAAGATAGTAGGTCTTTGGGAATAGTGCTGCTAAAACCTTTTGAGGAGAGAAAAAGCACTGGCTAGTTGATTTTCTAATGCAGCTAGCCTGGGTTCCGGAGTTGTAGTAATTTTGGTGGTATACAGGTGCCACATGTAGTGAGCACCACTTTTGGGACTTCAGGGGAGGAACTTCAACTTGGCCCCTATTAATCTGGTCTTAAAGCCCCTAGCGAGTTAATAGGCCATTAAGGCCCAAAGTAAAGATAAAAACGGAAAAGAGATAGGTGAGAAACAGTTTTTTATTAAAAATAATCATTGAGGTATTTATATGACATCGATGGACTGGGAAGGGAATTTCTTGGCATTGATTGCCAAACACAATTGGAATAAATAATACAAGGGGATTGGGTTCATCCTTGGCATAAGTCGCCAGTGTGTTCAAAAGGGGTTAATTGATTGGGAGCATCAGATGGTAATTCTTGCAGCCCAATTGATTGTTCTACATCCTTGGCATTAGTCACTGGTGCCAATTTATTACAAAATTTATTATTGGGGTCAATCCCTGATATTTCAGATTGGCTTACCCCAAGTTAATGGGGGAGCCTAATCTGGCATCCACCCATAGGCAGGTCGCTACCCCTAGTCAGGGCTTCCCCCAATAAAGGAAGAATCCCAACAGAGCCCCCTCCAAGCCTCAACTAAGGGTCAGAGCTGAGGTGGGACTACCAGTGTAGAGCCAGCATCAGGATTGGCACCTGGTATTGGTGTGGGGGCCAGCATCAAGAGGAGGTCCCAGCATCAGGGTTTACACCCAGCATCAGTGTGGGGGCCAGCATTGGGGTTGACACCCAGCATTGGTGCAGGGGCCAGCATCAGCGTGGGGGCCAGAATCAGGAGGAGGTCACAGCATCGGTGCTGAGGCTGCATCAGCATAAGAGCTGGCATTGGGGATGAAACCCTGGTAACCTGAGCTTGATCAGCCAGGCTAGTTTTGGGGGCATTATCCCCCATTATCCTGGATTGCCCTCTTGGGTCAGAGGCCAGGGACCACCCCTCCTCCTTCCAATATTAGCTCTTGCTGAGAACTTGGGGGCCCCTCTAGTGAGCAGCACTTGTTGAATTTTGGGTTTGTTAATGCTCGCTTGGTGCTTATCCCCCTAAATCCAACAATGGAGGTTTGATACCACAGAAATTGTAAAATAGGTAAACTTGAAACCAAATAAAAATCTGGGGTTTTATAAAGTTTATTGGCGCCTCATGGGGGTAAAAGAGAGTCAATCCCTTTCAATGTCCAACCAATCAGTATTTAAACTGTTTTGAAAGTTGGAGGGATTTTCAAGATAGTTTCAGAATAGCTGCAACGCAATTTGAATTAGGATATATTAGAAACGCTCCTAACAGATCTTGGAATATTTGTATAACATTTTTGTAAACTGAAGTTTGGGATGGTGATTTGGGGCAGAATGCACCCATGCAGTAATATTTTGATGTATTTCAGTCAATCACCACTTGCTAAAATACTTTTATCTGGGGGATCTCTGCCACATCTATAAAGGGGGTGGTCCCCAAATAGGTGTTTGGAAGGACCTAATGGTGGTTGGGGATATACCTTCCAATGGTTGCCCCACAGTCTGTTTAGTAGTTGGAGTAATCTGAATGCTTAATTTTATGTTAGTTTCCCATGCAGGTTTCAAAATGGTGTTAACCCAATTAATGGGGTTTCACTGAGAATAGGCCAGGGTCTTTTGGCCAATATCCTTGAAATCATCATTATTTTTAATTAAATCACTTCCCAATTTATTACAAACTCTTAAATGGACGACATTTTCCTTTATAGTCTGATTTCTTTTCTTTTTTTTTATCACTAGTGGTGCCCAACCCAAAAAGGGGAGCCGCCACGCATCTTTATTTGCAAATGGGCCAAACAAAGGGATTATCATAAATTTAAAAAATCCCTAATATAGCCCCTAGGTTATCAGCCTAGGAAGCCATATCAGAAGGTGAGGAAGCTTTGGGAAAACTTTTGTACGGCGCCCACTTTAGCTGGTGGACCATGGCAGACAACCTCAGGGTAGGGGCAACAGCGACATGAGGCATAAGGAGATATTGTTGTGGGTTTTCTTTGTTAATGAGGCCGGCGGTGTCCATCGCCTCAACATATTGAGCAAGTTGATGTTCAGCAAAAGTGATGAGAGCTGGCACACAAGTAAATTACTTGATGCGCCGTTGGGTTTGGGGATAGTTGGGGTCAAAAACAGAGGTTTTTGCTGTATTTATGCAGGCGTGGCTCACACTGAAAGCAAGATTTTCAATTACATATTTAGCGTCCTCATCAAAATCGGAAAGGAAATTTGGGATGTGAAACCCTCAACTAGGGGTTCTATCACCCCATGGAGATTCTGGCAGAGGAGGGTGTTGGCAGGGGCAGCTGCGGCTTCCACTGCCATTTGATTGATATTTTTATAATCTGGAAAGCTGCTTTTAGAGCAAAAATGGTGGGGGCGCGAATTGGGAGGATCAATAAAAAACTCCGCCAACGTGAAATCTGGCTTCACATTATATGGCCAGTTGCTACCATAAATTTAATCGAGGCACTCAAACGGATAAAGCTCAGCTAGCGCTGGCCCAGACACAGGAGTGGGTATGGTGGCGGAACATAATTGGCCACAAACAGTGACCATGGCAGCTCAGCTAAAACTGTTTCAGCCATTATCTCAGGATTCCGTAACCCAGCCAAATTATTCATATTTTTAAAAAATTTAAAATTTTGATTGGCTGCTGTTTTCAAAGCAGCACCAGACTTACCCAAGGGTGGGTCAGGAGGATCACGCCCCATTCAAAAAATTGAGGCAAGGCAGCTGCCGGGGCAGTGTCAGAAGAAGGGGTGATGAAAGTGGTGGAGGTGGAAACTGTGAGGCACTTGTACTTTGAGTGGTCAAGCTTAAAGCACAAGGGGCAGATGACGCAGCTGTTTTTGACACGTTCCCAAAAGGATGATCAGGGGTGGACCTGATCATGGTGCAGGGGGAATCACAAGATGGGTGTCACAATTAGATGGGCAGATTATCGCGAAGGTGTGAGGGCCTGCCAGACAATCTGCCCCATGGGGCACCATGAACTACCCCGTGGGGTCTGCACCATAAATGGCTAAACCCTCCATGAGCTCATGGCAGAGGCGTTTGGGGGAAAGGTAGGAGGGCAACCTGGCGAACTGGACCACCAAAGTGGCCTCATCCAGGAGCTGGGTGCGAATGGTGGGGAGCAGAATCTTTTTCTAAATCAATTGCAGCCTGGCTGCTTCTGCATCAGCTTCTGAGTGAAAGCTGAGGTCAAAGTACCCCTTAAAAGGGTGGAAGTCGATAAAGCTGGAAGGTTTGAAAACTGCCATGGCCATTTCAATGATGGCCATGCTTGCATATAGGAAAAGATTCTCATTTTTGACCCAGAGCCCAAAATTCAAATTTCTCCGTGGGAGCATCAAAGGGCTCTGGAGCACCACCTGAGAGCTTGCAAGGTGATGGATAAAGTTCCAAGGGGGGACATAACGCCTGGTAGTGTTGGGAGGGTAAAAAGAGCCAGCTCAGACGCGCTTTGGTGGCAGCCAAAAGACACCAGATGGCAAAGCACCACCACCCCAAACTAGGCCAGCAGGCGTCAATTGCATTGACATTGGTAGGTTTTGACTCAATTGAGCATTTGTGTTTTGTTTTGTTTAAAAATCCGAATTTTGCTTTAATTTAGGTATTGAAGTGAAAGAATGATCTATGTAGTCTAATTTCGACTTAAGACATTCTTCTTCTGCAGCTGAGAGGGAATTTGTCTGACAGATGCTACTTTACTTTGAAGTGACAACATACAACACATTACATCAACAAAAAAGTTCAACGCCACAAATAAGTTAAAGAAGCTAAAAGACATCCTAATCTATATTTGACTGATGTGGTAGGTCATCTGTACGATGTTCAACCAAACAATGTAGAATGCTTTTAATTGAAATTATTGTTTATCAATGTATGTGGAATGACATATTTCCAAAGATTAAGAAAATTAATGGCCAAGTATGAGCCACTTAGTGCATATTTTATTTAACTGAGGTAAGCTGACCAGGGGAAAGACATTACCAAATATATGTGAAACTAAGAGAATAACTAAGAAATATAAAAATTGGGCACCCCAGGGTACTCAAGTTACCCCTGTTGCCAGCGGGACTGCCAGGTATGGGGGGGGGGGGGTTGGTGCACTACTCCGAGGGGGTTTCCCTGCTATGGAGCAGGTGTGAAGGAAAGGGTCTGTGTGGAGGAACCAGAGTGTGAACCATGATTCTATGAGCGCTTTTTGTCTTGGTCTCATATATCCATAGAGCCAGGCTTGGAAGTGCTCTAGTAAGTGGACATGGAATCTGTTAATAATCCCATGAATGGTTGAGACCGTGCCCTTGAACGCATCTAATGCAATTGTGTGTATTGTCCACATTGCAATGGGTATTATTAGAGAGCGGAGTGTAGATGTGATTGGTGACTTGATCTGGAGCGCGAAGATACTCTTTGATATCAAGAATTCCTGTTCGTTTTGAATCTTGAGCAGGCGTGCAACTTCCTGCCATATAGCTTTGGTTGGGGGGTATGTTTCTAGGCGGTGATGTAGGGATCCCTCTCCTCCACATACTGCACATGTTTTGTGGAGGGAGTTGGAGCGGTCCGCCATCCTATAGGTCCTTTTCAAACAGCGCCAGGCGTTTGCTCTTATCCTTGGCTGTAGGAATGGGTGGTGTGTCAGTTTTCCACATTGCTTTCTGTGTGGTTAAATCATAGGGAATGTCCAGCATATCTAGGTATTCTATCCTAGCTATGCTTGGGGTTGTTGCGAGCATATCCCTCTGGGGGTGGTTTTCTGGGTTTCTTAATTTGAATTGGGGGCTGGGTCGTTCCCTTCCCTGTATACTACCCATGTTCTCTATGGTCCATCCCATACGGCGGATAGTTTGGAGGATATGTTTGAAATGAGGGGAGGTTCCATGTGGACCTGTTGCAGTAGGGTGCTTGGCAAGGTATGAAAGTAGTCTGGGTGGACTATGTGGGTTGGTTAATTTGAGCGCCTGTGCAAAGTTAGTCCTTGCTGCTCTGGACCAATGTTGTTGTGGGAGGTCTGGAGCAAGGATTTCCTTTATCCAGGTACCTAGGATGTGATTGGCATGGCTCTCAAAATCTATTAGTCCCATGCCTCCGCTTGAGCGTGGGCCAAATAGTGTTTCCATCCGTATAGGAGGGTGAGAGCCAGGCCACAGCCAGCCTTGGATAAGCGCGCGAATTGAGGTTATAAAGGTAGGTGAGAAGGCTATCGCATGGGCCTGGTACCACAGTATTGGGAGGATGAGCGAGTTAGCAACTGTAACTTGTCCTGTTAGTCCTGAGGTTCTTCCCTTGAGTGAGGCGACGCGTTTGGATACCCGTTGTAACAGGTTACTTTCCATTGTCTCATTAGCATATCCCCCTGATTCTAGCCAGATTCCAAGGTGTCGGACAGGAGTGGTGGTGGGAGGTGTTGCAAAGGGTAATATAATTGGGTTTTTTCTTCGAGTGTTGGTGTGAGGTTCTGATGTTGTGGCCCAATTGTTTGTGTATTTGCCCAAGAGGATAATTTCTGTCTTTCTTTTGTTGAGCGATGCATTGCTCACCTTGGAGTATTCCTCTAGATTGCGTTCCAGCTGTCAGGCATCTTCATTGTTTGTTATACCTGCTACGCAGTTATCTGCAATGGCCAGTATCTTGACTGTTGGTTGTCCTTGTGCGGTTATCCCCATGAGACGTGAGTCAGTTACTCGGAGGAGCGGGTCAAAGCTGAAATTGTATAGCAGTGGGCTGAGGGGATCCCCTTTTTTGAGCCCTCTGTGTGGTTTAATCTTGTTTGTTAGGAATCCAGGGCCGCATACAGCCATGGTTGCAGATTCTGTTAGGAGCATCGCCCATTTGCGAATCTTGGTGGGAGTTTGAAGGCATGTAGACATTCTTTTAGGTATGGTCAGCTAACACGGTCATACACCTTTTCCTGATCCAAGAAGACCAGGGCACCAGTTGCTATGGATTGGCAAATATTTGCAACAGGGTGAATGTTGTTCCATATTGAACGCCCTGGTATAAACCCAAACTGGTTGGGTGATAGGACGTCAGATGCAATTGCGCCTAATCTAGCCGCTAGAATTTTTGTTAGAATTTTTGTGTCAGTGTTGGAGAGTGCAATTGGGCGCCAGTTGGCCAGGTCCAACTTGTCACCCTTTTTATACAAGGTTATAACGTAGGATTCATGGCCTCCTGGTAATAGGCGTGTTTCCAACAAACTCTGGTTCATTGACGCCAATAGGAGGGGGGAGATTTGTTGAAAATAGTTTTTGTAAAATTCGTAGGGTATCCCATCAGGCCCTGGGCATTTCCTACGCGGTGCACCGCGAATTGTTTCTCAAAGCTCCTCCCATGTGTGATAAAGGATAGTATATTGTAATTTGGTGGTGTACTTTGTATCTCAGCAGTTTGTATAAAACTCTTTAATTTTTGTAAATCTGTTGGCGTTTCACGATATAATTCAGTGTAATAGCGGTGTACTACCACCTTGACCTCCTCAGGGTCAGTTGCCATGGTGCCATTGGTCTTGCGGACCTGTGTGCATGTGGTCTGGTTTCCGCGGGAGTGATATTTGGTGGAAAAAGTATGTCAAACAGGTTTCGCCTTCCTTTATGAACTTACCTTTGTTTGATACTTTGATTCTGTGTTAATGTTCAAAAATGAGATTGTTAATTCAGGCAGAAATTTCTGCCCATTTGCGTCCCCAGTTGGGGCTATAGTCAGATCTCTGAGTATTTATTTCCAGGTGGTCTAGTTCCGCCAATGTACGCTTGATTGTGGCTATGTCCGCAGTGTACTTACGTGATGCAATATGTCAGGTTTTGTTAATTAAATCCTTTATGAAATTTTCCCATGTTCTGATGGGATCTGAAGTGAATGGGGCTGTGAATTCTGGGTTTGTAGCCTTGTTTTCAACCTAGTCAGATATCTCAGGCAATCTTATATTCTCTGGGTGAAGCTTTCTCCAAGGCGACACCTGTGTGTGGAATTGGGTTGGCGCTAAATGCACCATAACTAATCAGTGATCAGAAAAATTGATCTTTTTTGTTGTTAATTTAGAGATTCTTGAGTGGTGGGATTGTGGGATGAGAATGTGGTCAATATGACTCATTGATATGAGCAGTCCCTCACGTATGTTGGGTCTTGTCATATGGGGAAGGATTGGTGAATTGGGAGGAAGAGCATCCTGTAAGCCAAGAGATGCCTTCATTGTGCGATATTCGATGTGTCCAGGTGGGTATCCCCTGGGATTAGGCCATCGATCTATATTGGGGTTATCCCAGCAGTTGAAATCGCCTAACATGATGATATCTGGTGGGAGGGTGAGGGTAGAAATTTTTTCAAATTTTTTTTTCTCTCAGTTGCAGTGCACAGTGTGTAGATACATGCTAACTAAATTATTTTATCTTGTCATGTGATTGTTGCTACCAGGACTTGACTGTGCAAGTGTGATGATGAATTTGTAATTTTAGATTTTTTATTGTTTTAGACTTCACCCCACAGTGAGATGTCCATACTGATTGTGATGGTGCAACCCTGGTTGACCAGAATTCTTCTTCCCCTTGTAGGCAGTGGGTTTCTTGGATGGCCAAGATGTCCTCAAGAAGTTTTTGCAGGAATGCCAGCTTTTTGGCTTGGGACGTATGAGCCCTGGCTCCTGCGATATTTAATGTCCCTATTGACACTGAGGTGCCCATGGCGCCTCAGGAGCGGTTGGGAGGACCCTCTGATCCTATCCCACCGCGGTTCATTTTGGCCATGCTCCGCGTCTGTACTCCAACGCTTTCACTGCCATTGTTGGTTCCCTTGATCTAACTCAATGATTCAAGGGAATTGCAGTTTTTTGCATTTGCATCAACTTTTCCTGCACAGGTCTCATGTTGATTTGATGCAGGTTGTTGATTGGATTTTATATTTTTGAGGTTCAACTTTGTTGCATTGTGCACCGCATTTTCACCCAAATTGTGGTTGCATTGTTCCTCAGTATGTGCATGACTGATGACGCTTTGTGGCTCAGTCTGGTTACTGTGAAAATTTTCGACCTGGGCATATTGTTCTGATTGGTTGGTTCAGTGAATATCTGAAATATCCTCCTGAATTCGTCTGTGGTTAATAGTGGATTCTACGTGTGCAGCCGCTTCAGTCGCTGCTCTCTTGTGGGCTTTTTGTGCTGCTTTACACTGTTTACTTGTAACTGGGTCCACGATGGAGTATAGTCCATCTTTACCCCAGAGGAATGGGTGGTGGCCATCAGTCATTTTGGCGAAGTTTTCATTATCTTCGTCCATAGCTTCTTCACAAATTTTTTTCCATTAAGCCCTCTTTTACAGGGCATGTATGTTCCTTGTGGCCCAGTGAGCCACAGTGGTTGCAAATGGGTGGTGCGCGTTCTAGTGTAACTTGGAATGCAGCTGACCGGCCCCCATCTGCAAAGTGAAATTCTGCTGTGCGGGGAATTCTGGATAAATCCTCTTCCGCTTCTGGGAAGGGGTTGATTACAATGATAGCTTTGCCCGTGCACAGGTCAGGCATTAAGCAAAGTCGCTGTAATTCAAGTTGTTGGATTTCTCCGTAGGCCACAAGACCTTTGCGGAGCTCCTCCTCAATTACCTTATGAGGAAGGTTTGTGGGGAGCGAGTCAAAGGAGATGAACAAAGATTTTGCTTTGTTCCATCTGATGCGCGCGGTGTGCACAATTTTTTTGCCCTCAGGGAGGGCAATTTCCATGCAGATTTTTGTTGTGGCATCAGCTTCATCGGCTGTTTCAAAACCAATATTGATCCAGCCATGGCCCATGTTGTTGGTGGCTATGTACACCGCGTGAGGGAAAAGTGAGGGCTGTGCCTCACATGTTTTCTCCCACAGGGTTGGTGACTCATCCCCAAGGAAGAGTCTGATCCCGTGTTCCATCTTTGACAAAGGTTGGTTGAATTGAATGTACATGTATTGCGCGTGCTTTACAGTAAATACCATAAACCCAGATGGTGTCTGAGTTTGCGATTTCTTTGCAGATTGGGTTCCTGGTCCCCCTCCAGGGCGTTTCACGCCCTTAGTTGCACCATTAAGTGCACCGCTTGCCGCAACGCTCACCCATGTTGTATTATTTTTGTTATTAAAGTCGCCCATCTTTCCTGTGTGTGATTATCCAAATTTGCTGTTCAAATCGAATCATAGTAACTAAAGTGATTGTTAAGAGAAAAAAAAGCAAGCCACTTAGTGTATAGCTTTCCAAGAATTAAATTTTCTTGAGAACAATGCACATTGGGACACTTAATTCTCTGATGCATCAATAATACTCAAACCACAGCAAATATACACATAATTTTCAATTATATATTGACATTGTTCTTACCATCTAATCAAAAAGATATCTGGAAAAATTACAAAGATTTTTTTAGTACTAGATGGTGAAAAATTACAAAGATTATATGATTGAAAACATCCTACATCATTTGCATGCAACAAATCAAATTTGGACATTCAATTAACGGCAAACGTGTATAATGAGGATTTTTTCATTTTAAAAATTATCTAGCAATTTCTAACAAAGCATGGTATATAGGAAATGGCTGCACCAAATCAATCTGCAAATGACCTTTTCAATTGTGATTTGCAACATAAAACCAGTTTGATGGCAACAAATTGGGTTCTTTTCTTCAAACAAATCTTACAAAATTGGTTCTAGAACAATGCATAGTGTATTAAAGAATTATGCATGATCTTACAAGCCAAAGTGAGAAATGTATTTCCTAGATGTGCCTGAAGGCAAAGGCAGAACTTTTACCATTTCACTTGTTTTGGCAAATACAGTCACAAAATATATTGCACTGAAACCTGCATCATCTGCATTTTTGTGGCAACTCTTTTGGATGGTAGCTGAACAGCGCATTAAGCACTGAAATTGCCATTGAATATACAAATCAATGAGACACCCACATGCAATGTCAGCAAAATTGAAATGGGTATGGTACTCAATCAGTGCAAATCATTATATGGGACAAATATACTATGGCTGTCAGGATTAAGATTCCGAACAATTTCTCAGTTCTTTTGAACTGAGTGTCAATTTTTCTAACTTTTAATTATTCAAGTTTAATTTAATTTTGATTAATTTTTTAATTCACTTTATTTGACTTGATTCAATTAGAAATGGAACATTTGTTTGATTCAATTTATTTATGTTTGATTGATTATCATCATCATCATCATCATCCATTTTTAAGATTTTTCTTAATTCATAGTTGCATTAAGGTTCGTCCTATGCACTTTTGGGTTCATATGGACTCTAAAATTGAAGTGCATTTTGCAGTACCCTCAATGCAATAATTTATTGCCTTACATCCTTAAGAAATTCTGGTTTCTACCCTCAATTATTATAGTATAAATAGACCAGGCTATCTAAGAGTACTCTTAAGCTAGCATAAAGGATTTTAATACAACTTGGTCTTGACTATCTCTTATATCAGTTATAATTACTTGGAACCTAGTACTTTTATTGCAGTTCTTCCTATCCAGTGTGCTGGTAAATATTGTCTTTAACTTCCCAGGCCCATTTGCCACCTCCAAATCAGAACCCTTATTAAACTTCTTATTGAATAACTTGCCAAAGGGAGAATCTTTTACCAAGCCATCAAACATTCCACCTATCATGTACCACTATGCACCCCTTTTCCTTCTAGGGTATATAGTGATGTGCATGATTCTCAATCATTTCAGAAATCATTTAGGATGCTACTCTGTTCTTGCTTACCTTGCACAGGTTCTCATGGTGGAAGTACCAGTGACCACATACCTAATTGGATTTAGTTTAAAATTTTTTTATAATCCATATTATAATGAAAGTCACCTTCAAGCTGGTGCCTTACAATATGCTAGCTTGTATACTGGGCTGGTTAATTCAGGACAGTATAGGAGGTTCAGTGGTCACCCCTATCAGTATATTAGAAATTTTTATTACCTTGTTTGGGGCCGTGTTTCAAACAGGCCTCATAATCTACCACAAAGTAAGAATAACTACTCAGGAACGTTACCACCAACTTATGGCGAACCCAATAATTTCTGCCAGGTTCACATAGTAGTAATGAGCCAGGTGTCAGCAATGTAAACTACTAGTAGTAAGCACTAATACATTCTGGATATTCTCTCAATTGCAGTATCAGAATTTGAAGATGAAATAAGGAAGTTTGCAGCAGATGTAAAGAAAGTGAATCATTTAGCTAAGAAGATAATTGGAAAACCCCGCCGGTGGTTTGCCAAGGCAAATTTGAAGGACCCTGATTTGCGACACATCTACCCACGTTTTTGTCAGGAACTACTTTCTCAAGTCAGTCCAATGACTAACATACTTGAAAAGCGTCAACTGAAGTATGAGCTTCAAAAAGGCTCTGACAAAATAAGGCCCTATTGTGATAAGTTTACTAGTCTAAAGAAACAACTAAATCTGGATTGAGCAGAAGCATAGTCCTGATTTGGGAAAATTGGCCCCACAATATAAGGAGCCCCTTGCCCATCATCAGTTGCCAGAAATTTATGGTGACCTAGTATAGAAATTGTGCTTATGGGGGCTTAAGTTTGGACAGTTACCCAAGGATTTGAAACTCTATGATAGAACAGGAAGACAAGCTAAGAATTATATAGTGGAAGTACATCAAAATAAGGAACCTTTTTATAGAACTATGCCTAAAGATGAAGGAGGATTAAACTTACACCTGAGGAAAAGAAACGTCGCATTCAGGAGGGAAGTTGTCTATATTTTGGAGACAAGGGTCATCTTGTTGTTGCATGTTCTAAGATTAGTCCACCACCTACCAACTTGACAAGTGGGAAAACTTCTACAGGATTAGCAAGTATTGGTAGTAATGAAGTTTCATATCAACTATAAGCTACTATTCAGATACACTTGTCCAATAGGGCCAAGAAATTACAACCTGGGCCTTACTGAACACTGGGACATTAGCCAATTTCATGGACTACAGCATATTTAAGGCCTAAGAGGGGTCTCCTCTCGTAATGAGAAGGCCAAATTAACTGATGGGACAGTATTGGATGTTCAAGTGGAAGACTATCCCTTCAAGGTTAACATTGGAGGATGCAGATTCAGCCAGATTTTTTTTAGTAATGGACAGATAACCTTCCCAGTTGTACTTGTTTTTCCATGGTGGCAGGAATCCCGTTGTAATATCAGATGGGACAATCTAACTGCCAACTTCAACCAGGGAGGAGTTTCAAGTTCTGTAAAGTTACAGATAGGAATGGACTCAATTAGACACCCCTGGCTACGCTCCATTGAGCCACGTGCAAATGATCAAGAAATAATAAACCTACCCGAGGAGCTACAAGGCTACCATGATGCATTTAGTGAGGAGAATTATAAGACCCTGTCACCATGCCAGGATTGTGATTTGAAAATTTTAATCATGAAAGGAAGAATGCCTAGTTGGGGGAAAGTTTTTCCTAAAATCACCAACAAGGATTATTATTGAAACAAAATCTCAAAGAAAACTTAGACAATTGATTCCTGAGAAAGTCAAACTCACCTTGCTCTTCTCCTATTTTTTGTCAAGAAACGAGATGGAGGCCTGAGACCTTGTGTAGATTACTCTAATCTAAACTCAATCACAGTGAAAATAGATATCCAGTCCCATCATTAGAACAATTAACTGATAGTTTAGCATGGGATCAGATTCTCACCAAATTGAATATAAGGAATGCATACAATCAAGTCAGAATTGCAGAAGGACATGAATGGAAGACAGCTGTTAGGACACCCTTTGGACTTTACAAATATCTAGTAATGCCTTTTGAGCTATGTAATGCCCCAGCAGCCTTTCAAGCCTTGATGACAGAAGTACTGTTCCCCATGTTGAATAAAATTGTTATAGTTTACTTGGATGATATTCTTTTATACTCTAAGGCTATGGGGACCCATGTAGAGCATGTGGAGGCAGTGTTCCAGAGACTCAGGAAGTATAACTTGTATGACAAGTTAGAAAAATGTGAGTTTTCTGAAGAGAAATAGACTTACTTGGGTATACCATCCAAGAAGGGGGTTTTGCCATATCGCCTAGCAAGGTATCAGCAAATCACAGATTTGCCTCACCCTGCAACAAGAACTAAGTTGCGCTCCTTCCTTGGGATTGCAAACTTTTGCAGAAAATCTATAAAAAGCCTTTCAGCAATTGTCCTTCCCTTGACAGAACTTACTTTAGACTCAGTACATTACATCTGGACGCAAAAGGCTCAAGAGGTTTTTTGAAGCCTTCACTGCAGCTCCAGTTCTTATCAGACCTGATCCAAACAAGAAATTTTTCTAGAGACAGATGCATCAGATTTCGCCTATGGTGCGTTTCTGTATCAGAAGGGGAAGATAAGAAAGCTCATCCTGTGGCCATCTTTTCTCATAAGATGTTGGATGCAGAAAGAAACTACAAGATCTATGATAAAGAAATTAAGAATTGTTAAAACTATGGAACACTGGAGACGATACCTAGAAGGGAGTAAACACCCTGTAATTACCAGAACGGAACATTAAGACCTTCTATATTTAAAAGAACGCTGTAAGATCAATCATCGACATGCACAATGTGCGTTAGACTTAGCCAAATATGATTTCTACTTTGACTTCAAGCCAGAAAGATTTAATAATGTTCCAGATGCACTTAGCAGAAGAGAGGACCATAGTGAAAATGATGATGGGTAATTGAAGTTTAATACTAGACCTATGATCAAACCAGACAAATATTTGTTTTTTTACTAGCCATGTAACAGGCAGAGACTTACTTGGAAAAACAAGCAAAGGAAGCACAAAGGGAAACCTCAGGTACCAAGAGATGCTAAAAGGGGACTACCTTCCAGGACTTTCTCATGCACTGGTGATCAAGGACCAAGCAATATTTCTGCAACGTTCATTATGGGTCCCAGATGTACAATCTCAAATGGAAGTAATTAAAAGTTTCCATGACAGTCCAGCTGCAGGTCATGAGGGTCCTAAGAAAAACTCAAACGGATTCAATATGATTATTAGTGGCTAGAAATGACAAAGGATTTGAAAAAGTATTTTCAGGCCTGTCAAAAATGTTCAAGAAATAAAGTATCTACTCAGAAACCTTTTGTAAAACTTCAACCTTTGCCAATTCCTAGTGGTCCATGGAGAAGCATATTAATGGATTTCATAACTGACCTACCTATAAGTGATTAATATTCTTCAATATGGGTGGTAATGGATAGATTAGCTAAAGTTTTTGAGTTTGTCCCATGTTCTGGGGTACCAACAACTGTGGAGACAGCCAATCTATTTATTAAAAACATCTATTCTCACCATGGCTGTCCTTTAGACATGATATCTGAAAGAGGGTCCTAATTTACTTCTATATTTTTGAAGAGGTTTTACTGATCTGCTCATATCAGACTAAAGCTATCAACTGCCTTCTATACACAGACAGATGGATAAACAGAGAGAATTAATCAGGTTTTAGAGAAATATCTTCGTTCATATGTAAATTCCAAACAAGAAAACTGGTCAAGGCTTCTTCCATTGGCCCAATCTAGTTATAAAAGCTCATACTATGCGTTAAGTTTTCAGCTGATGGTGCAAGCTAAAATAACTTAAAAGTGAAATTGAGAATACAAACTCACTTTTTCAAATGAAACTCCTGCATATAATTGGGAAGTAGATTCTCTGATAATCCTTGATAATAGCCAAGTAACTCTGGTATACTCACCGTTCTTAAGTCTACTGGCACCAACAAATACAAGACCTTCTGTCTTTGTACAAAATCAGGAAATTATTTCTCTATAATTGGGACTACTTCTCCAGCAGGCAACTATGTACTTCTCTTAGGAAATAATAAACACACACAACCATCTAATATAGATATAATGGTGACAAATAAGTATATCTGACAGATGACAGATGGATAATAATTAGTAACTAAGCGACAATAGTTATTAATGATCAATAAACTAGTAAATGATGATTAATTGACATTTTATTAATAGGCTAGGTGCCAGTATTATATACCTCTTGGGCATCTCCTGGCCAAACTTATATATTAGATGAGTTCATTCATATTATGCCAATCCTCTGCTGGTCATGGCAATAATTATAAAAATCCCCAAGTCAATTCAGCCCATGAATTGACTAAAAATACAATTGTTTCAGCCCAATTGGAGGCAAATTTTACTCTCATAATCAGGACAACTTTGGGTTTTGAACTCAACATCAAAATTTTCCAATAGAGCTATGTCATAACTCAACATCTAACAATAAATGGTGAATAAAAAATATATGATCATAAAAGATGATGCACCCCAATTTGGGATGTTGGCAGGCCTCTCAATAGAACTAAGTACGCCCATAATCAGGATGTCTATGTTTAAGTGCTTAATTATCAATTTCATTAAATTGAACCCAACTTCTGCCTTAGTACATTAAGATTAATATACTAAACATAGGAGGTGCAATTTAGTTAATGCTGTGGGACCACTTTGCACCCAAGAGTACCTATAATCAGCCATAATATAATAATATTATAGCTATTATTAGCTACAATAATTGGGCACCTCAGACACAATTAGAGTGGTTATGAGGTGAATCTGATTTATCAAATTATGCAGAAGATTTGGGAGAATCAAAGGATCCATCAATGGAAGTAATCTATCAGCATTGATGGTTTTCTTAAAGGGTTTATTTTCAATTCAACCATCAAGATCTAAATTTTCCCCCCACTTGACTAAAATATAAACCCTGAATTTTCCTAAATTTATTTTCAATGTCTGAGAACAGCTTATCCTCTGTGTACCACAATTTCATCACTTCCCTCAAGCCTGAACAGTGGTATCAGTTTACTCATCTTCCCAGAACCATACATATGAGTTTATTTTTGGGCTCACTCTGGGCAGCAGAGTTGGGCCAGCTTTTTCCTGTGCTAACTGTTATGATGTCAACTCAGCCCAAAACCATCATTGAGGAGGAAGTTGTCCAAGTTGTGGATCCTACCTGAGGATCAATAGGGTATGAGCTCAGGTCTCATGCTTCCACAACTGTCACAGCAGACAACTTCAGCTGCTCTTTTGATCTGAGAGAGCCAACCTTTTTGCTCCAGCTAATTTATTGAGATGGTGATCTTCTGGTGGAGTTTCTCTTTGTACTCGGCCATTTCCCAATGGCCCAAAACTACAGTGTACTGCTGGGGTCAGCCAACTATTCTCATCAAGGCCAGCTGCTCAGCGAAAATCAGGCCGCTTTTTAAACTTCCTTAGGAATTTAGCATAGACTTGATTATATACATGACCCAAATTTTTCTCCTTAATAGTGTAAGAAAAGTTTGAAGTCTTCTTAATAACTTCGAATGGATCAACCCAAATGCGATTTAACTTGTGAATTTGGCCCAAACCATGGGTATTACAAAATAATACTTCATCCTCCACAGTGAATTTGGGCAGATTGTATTGGGTTTTTTGATCTTTTTCATGTCGGGCCTTACAAATTTTAAAGTTATTATCAAAAGCCTGGGCTTGCAGCTTAATATAGGTCTCTGCAAGCCTCTTGACATACTGAGAATAGCTCAATTCCTGGGGTTCTTGTAATAAAGAATACAACAATGGTGGTAAGGCTGGATGCTTCCCATACAGAAGTTGGAATGGAGACATCTTTGTGGCTGAATGTTAAGAGATGTTGTAGGTAAAAATGGCCGAACTGAGGAACGTGCTCCATTTGGAGGGCTTCTGAGAAGTCAGCTTCCTTAGGATATTGACTAGTGTTCCATTAACTCGTTCTACTGCACCATTTGTCTATGGGTGGTATGGAGTTGATAGAACACCACGCACCCCCATTAATTCATTGAGCTTCTGGAGAATAAACACAGTGAAATTTGTGCCATTATCTGTCAATATAAATTGGGGACATCCATGCCGATGAAAAACTTGCTCCAAGATAAACTTAGCAGTTGTTGAGGCTTTTAAGTCCTGAATAGACCTGGCTTCAACCCATTTCGTTAAGTGATCAACTGCCACAATAATAAATTTGGCTTTCACATTGCTAATCGGGAGGGATCCAACCACATCTATAGATATAATGTGCCAAGCAAATTTGGGCTGAACAAGCTGGTACAAAGTAGCTTTTCAGAAGGGTTTTTCCCCTTGACACTCTTGGCAACAGCTCAAAGTTTCATGGATGTCAAAATGCATCGATTCCCAATAGTAATTTTGCTTAAGCTGCTCCTTGGTTTTCTTAAAGCCTCCATGGCCAGTAGCCTTATGAGCAGTCAAAATTAGATCTGCTTGAGCCGATGGGATGTGGAAATATATATTTCTTTCCATCAATCACCTTGAATAAGACTCCTTTATCAGTGTGAGTGTCCTTTCTTAATTAGGGGAGAATTTTCTGCATGGATTCAGACTCATTGTTAAGATAAAAATGCATCAGATGTGAGATTGACCCAGTTGTTTTTTGATGAAATTAGGTGTTATATTTTCAGTTATCATTTTTTTATATTTTTATACTCTTTATATATTTTTTATATTGAACTTTCTTTCCTTTATATATATTTTTGTCAACTTTATCCCACCCTGCCCAGCCTATGAAAAATTCAATGGCTATTAGGGCGGTTTTACTTTTCCAATCAATGATCCTGCCCAATTACAGGTGCATTTTTAGCTAGAAACTGATATAATGGCCTTCTTTGCCAAGCTATCATCCAATTGAATTTAGACATGACTTCCAAAAGGTAGAGGATTGTCTCTTTGCTCTGGAGAAAACTGATCAAGGGCCATATGCAGTGTCCTGATATGGCAGATATGATTTGAATATTGTAATTGAAATTGGGATGTGTCACAAACTCAGCTATTAGTGATTTATGCCTTCATTGACAGTTTTTGGCAGATAATAAGGTTTGAGCTCCTTTTGGCCTGATTCTCCAGTAATTAAACTATTGCTTCTCTCATTAGAATGGCATGGAGGACTACTGGCCAAAATGGATTTTTGTGTAAAGTTTGATTCTGATGTAGATAAATTTGCTCTAACTTGAGGTGGAGGTTTTTCACCAGAGGAATTTCCACCAATGTCTGAGGTTACTGGTTCATTGATGTCCATATTTTCATGTAAGTGAGAATCATTTGATGTGCAAGAAAGAGATTTTTTAGAATAACTTTGGGCATTGAAATCCATATCAAACAATTTTCTGCCTGCTTTAAGGGAATTAATTAAATCCATTCCATCTTCATTGTGGGTTTGAGGACATGAAAATGTGTAAAGCACCTTATAAGTTTCTGTATTGTTGTTTCCATATTTTTGTGCAAATTCTGATGGTTGAAAATTGAAATCCATTATAGTAGTTGTGTTTGTCCCTGTAGTGTGTTTGATGCCCCTGTAGTGAGCACCAAAATGTTAAGTTTTCAGCCAATGGTGCAAGCTAAAATAACTTAACAGTTAAATTAAGGATATAAACTCACTTTTCAAATGAAACTCCTGCTTGTAATCAGAAAGTAGATTCTCTGATAATCCTCAATAATAGCCAAATAACTCCGGTATACTCACCATTATTAAGTCTACTGGCACCAACAAATACAAGACCTTCTGTCTTTGTACAAAATCAGGAAATTATTTCTCTATAATTGGGACTACTTATCCAGCAGGCAACTATGTACTTCTCTTTGGGAAGAATAAACACACACAACTATCTAATATAGATGTAATGGTGATAAATAAGAATATCTGACTGATGACAGATGGATAATAATTAAAAAACTAAGTGACAATAGTTATTAATGATCAAAAAACTAGTAAATGATGATTAATTGATATTTTATTAATAGGCTAGGTGCCAGTATTATATAACTTGGGCATCTCCTGGCCAAACTCATCTATTAGATGAGTTTATTCATATTATGCCAATCCTCTGCTGATCATGGCAATAATTATGAAAAATCCCCAAGTCAATTTGGCCCATGAATTGACTAAAAATAACAATCATTTCAGCACAATTGGAGGCAATTTTACTCTCATAATTGGGACAACTTTGGGTTTTGAACTCAACATCAAATCCTTCCCAATTAGAGCTATGTCGTAACTCAACGTCTAACAATAAATGGGGAATAAAAAATATATGATCATAAAAGATGATGCACCCCAATTCAGGACATTGGCAGGCCTCTCAATAGCACTAATTATGCCCATAATCAGGATGACTTTGGGTTTTAAACTCAACATCAAAACCTTCCCAACTAGAGCTACATCATAGCCTGACATCTAACAATAAATGAGGAATAAAAAAATATATGATCATAAAGATGATGCACCCCAATTTGGGACGTTGGCAGGGCTCTCAATAGCACTATCTACACCCATAACAGGATGTCTATGTTTAAGTACTTAAATATCAATTTCATTAAATTGAACCCAACTTCTGCCTTAGTGCATTAAGATTAATAACTAACTTAGGAGGTGCAATTTAGTTAATGCCATGGGACCACTTTGCACCCAAGTGTACCTATAATCAGCCATAATATAATAATATCATAGCTATTATTAGCTACAATAATTGGGCACCTCAGATGCAATTAGAGCAGTTATGAGGTGAATCTGATTTATCGAATTATGCAGAAGAATTGGGAGAATCAAAGGATCCATTAATGGAAGTAATCTATCAGCATTGATGGTTTTCTCAAAGGGTTTATTTTCAAGTCAACCATCAAAATCTAACACTATGCATCAACTAAAATGACCCCTTCCATGGCGAATTATGGGCATGAACCACAGATGATACCAAGTTCCACTCGAGAAAGTACAGTACCAGAAGCTCATGAATACATAAAGTAAATAGGAGATCTACAACTGGAACTCAAAGATAATCTAGCTAAATCAATATAGAGTTATAAGGAACAAGCTGATAAGAACATTGTGATTCTCCAGACTTGAAAGAAGGATCATATATATAATTGGACATCAAGAACCTTAGAGTGTTGTGGCCATCAAGAAAGTTGGGTCCAAAATTGGGCCATTGAAGTGTCTAAAGAAAATATCTGATACTACCTACCAGATTCAATTGCCTTCTGGTTCAACAGCACACAACACTTTCCATATATCACTTTTGACCCCTCAGAGATTGCCTACACTTTTCCATCAACAAAAAGAGCAAAGATCCATACCAATTATTCTAGATCATATAGAAGAATATGAGGTGGAAGAGTTTCTTAAAGATAGGAAAATCTGAGGAAGAGACATTTTTTTGAACAAAATGGAAGGGATATCCTATTGAAGAAAGCACTTGGGAGCCAAGAGCCAATTTGAAAATTGCAGAAAGAAGTTAGAATCCTATGAGAATATAATCTTTAAGGAGGGAGATAGTGTCAGGATTGGGATCCTGGACAATTTATCAGTTCTTTTGAACTGAGTGTCAATTGTCCTAATTTTTTAGTTAATCAAATTCGATTAATTCAATTTTAATTAATTTTTAATTCACTTTATCTGATTTGATTAAATTTAAAGTAGAACATTTTTTTATTTAATCAAGTTTAATTAATTATTATCATCATCATCCATTTTTAGGAATTTGCTTAATTCATAGTTACATTGAGGGTCTTCCTATGCACTTTTGGGTTCATATGGACTCTTAAAATTGAAGTGCATTTTAAAGTACCCTCAATGCAACACTTTATTGCCTTACATCCTTAATCAATTAAGGTAATCTACCTTCAATGCAACGTTTTATTGCCTTACATCCATAATCAATTGAGTTAATCTACCCTCATTATTATAGTATAAATAAACCAGGCTATCTAAGAGTACTCTTAAGCTAGCATAAAGGATTTTAATACAACTTTATCTTGACTATCTTTTATATTAGTAATGATTATTTGGAACCTAGTACTTTTATTGCAGTTATTCCTATTCAGTGTGCTGATAAAAATTGTGATGCCAACTGCCCAGGCCCATTTGCCACCTCCAAATCAGATTCCTTATTGAACTTCTTATTGAATAACTTGCCAAATGAAGAACCTTTCACCAAGCCATCAAACATTCCACCTATCATGTACCACTATGCACCCCTTTTCCTTCTAGGGTATATAGTGTTGTGCATGATCTTCAATCGTTTCAGAAATCATTTAGTATGCCACTCTCTTCTTGCTCACCTTGCACATGCTCTCATGGTGGGGGTATCAGTGACCACAAACCTAACTGTATTTAATTTCAAGGCTTTTATAATCCATATTATAATGAAAGTCACTTTCAAGCTGGTGCCTTACAATGGCACACACAAAAACCATTGGAAGCATTTCATTGTACACCAAAAGTTTTAAGAGGAAATGAACAGCTCTTTGGTGGTGCACTCATCTTAATGTGTGGTGATCTCAACAAACTCTACCAGTTATACCGAATTTAACACCCACTGGTGAACTCATTGTATGTGATGAATCATCATATTTTATGGAGACACATACATAAATTGACTTTGAAAACCATTATGCGTTTACAGCTACAACATGATGCATTTTAAGTCCAGGGAGCGCACCTTTACTTAGAATAAAAAGCTTTCCCATTTCACACCATGAAGGGTTAAAAGAGAGTGGCCATCCCCTTATCACATAGGGCAATCTCGCCCATGTGGTAGACAAGTGGTGGGTTCTGGCCTATCCATGAAGGCCTCTCCGCCCATTCCCATTCTGACAATGGTATATTAATCCCCATGTTATAAAATTGGCGGAATTGTTAAGATACAATGTAAGGGTTTTGGCACAGGGTTCCGCACACTGAGCAATAGAAACAACCAAATGATGATCATTGTCCTGGAAACAACAGAATATACTATTTAATAAATATAGAGCACTTGCTCCCACAACACTCTTTTATATAATATAATAAATAAAGCGGATCCTCGCTGTTCCACTCACTCTAAACTATTAACAACCTCCTCTTATCAATCATCTCATCATGCCTATATCTCAGCAACTTTTGACAATACCGCTTCCTTAGTTTAGTAATTTATTACGCCATATCTCATTGGTTTCATAAATTCTTCATTTGTTAATTTCCTGATCGCCTGATTTGAGGCGATTTCCCAGCAGCCCAATATCACCTCATCTTGAGGCGCTCAAATAATCATAACTCATATCAAACTTGGCAGATTCTATTATTCTGCCATAACGACTTAGGGCTTATCATCCAGTAATATCAGAATTGTGACATTACCCCCATTGACTGGACGATCAGGCTCCTATTGCTAATACACCCAGAGGAACTTGGCGTGCACTCTGTTGATGATCTGACCGCTTGCAGGGTCCTTGATAGTACACGCATCCATACCTGTCTTCTCAATAGCTTCAAACAGCTCAATCCAGATACTGGTGAACTTGTGCTTCCACCCAAAACTGTGTCAATCATGGAATAGAACCATGTCCCCATCTTTGAACTGAGCTAACCCACATGCCATATCTGATCAGCAGCTTGAGTCTTAATCTTCTTGGATAAACTAAACAAGTATGTTTTAGTTTGCAATTTGATTAGTGTCAGCTAGGCTCATCAAATAACGTTGGGGATCCATTTTTCCAGTATCTTCTACACAGTAGTATAGCAGTGCTGGAAGGGCAGTAATTATCCATATGGTAATTAGAAGGGACTTCTCCCCATGGCAGAATTATAACTGATATTATAGGTGAAGATGGCGGTGGACAAAAAGGAACTCCAATCTGATGAGCCAATCCATTACTATTTTATAAAGTATGTTCACTAAGTCCCATTGACTCGCTCAACCATTCCATTAGACTCAGGGTGGTATGGGGTTGTCAAAACCCCTTGGATGGCCATTAGCTCATTAAACACTGGGAGAATGTGGGAAGTGAAATTAGTTCCGTTATCTTTAAGTATGAACTGAGGGCAGCCATGCTGCTGAATGGTGCATTCCATTATGAATTTGGCCACTTTGACCACCCCTAAATCTCATATCGCCCTTGCTTCAACCCACAGGGTTAAGTGGTAAATTGCCACCAAAATATACTTGGACCAGTTAGCACCTGTTGGCAGAGGGCCAACGACATCCATGGAAACTGTATGCCAAGAAAAGTGCGGCTTAACTAACTGGTATGAGGTCTTCTGGTGGATTGACTTTTCCACTTGGCACTGGTGGCAGGAGGAGATAGTATCAAGCACATCAAAATTCATGCTTTCCCAGTAATCCCAGGCTGCAATAATTCCATTGTCTTGCGCACACCCCCATGTATGATGGCCCTATGTGCACTCATGATGATAATAGGCCGTGCCGAGGGTCACAGAGAGCACACTGTTGAATTGCCAATCTGCTTATAAAACTCACCATTCCGCTGGAAAGTATTGGCTCACATTTCATTCAACGCCTTTATAACAAGAAGCAGCTCATCATTGTATTTACCGCTAAGCATCATATCTTACATGATGTCACTTAGATCCACTGTCACTGCAATTGTTGGTAATCTTGACAAGCAGTCTGCATTCTGGTGTTTGGCTCCCAGTCAGTGAGGAATCTCAAAATTGTAAGCCCGCAGTTTAAGGGCCCATCGGGCTAGACAGCCCTCAGGCTCCTCAAGGTTCTGCAACCATGTAACAAGGCGTGATCCTTTACAATCTTAAGCTTTACACTATGCAAATATACTCCATATGCTTGTAAGCATAGATCACCACTAAGCACTCCCCTCTCATTCATGGTATAATTATGTTCATGGCTATTCAGGCTTTGACTGCAGTATGCCACTGGGTGCTTCTTCACTTTGTCATATTTTTGGGACAGAACTAAGCCCACAACAGAAAGAGACGCATTCATCTGTACAATAAATTCCTTCTCAAAATTTGGGTAGAATAGCACTGGAGCATTAATCAACACTGTTTGAAGTGTTTCTAAGGAGTGTTGATGGCGTTTCATCCATTCAAACCTGGCATCCATTTTTAATAACTCAAACAGCGGACCTCCAATATAAGTAAAGTTAGGTATAAAGTGGCAATAGTAGCTGACCATCCCTAAAAATGCTTTAGATCACAATTACTGTTTGGTTTAGTCACTTCTGGATGGCCTCCACCTTAGATGGTTTGGGCTGCAGCCCTGTTGCATCAACTACAAACCCAAGGTACTCTAACTGATCATTGAAAAAGTGACATTTCTGGGGCTTTATTTTGATGGCCTCAGCCAGCCGGCGGAATACCTCTTCCAAATGGTTAAGTTTCTCAGAAAATGTGCGGGAGAAAACGTTGATGTCGTCAAGGTATACAAGAGCGCAGGGCAGCTTCAAGTCACAAGGATAGTGTCCATTGCCTATTGGAATGTAGCTGGGGAATTACACAGCCCTTGTGGCATACACGTCACTTAAAAAAGTACTTTTAACATGATAATGGCGCATTTCTCCTGTACCACCACAGGTAACTTGATGTGCCAATAGACAGATATCAAATTCATTGTGGAGATGTAACGAGCTCCTCCCAACTGGTCCAACACATCATCCCTTTGTGGCAAAAGGTATGAGTCCTTTTTTATAATGCTGTTGAGTTTGCATTAGTATATTACTACCTGGTTGGTACTGTCCTTCTTTTTAAAATTAGAACAGGGGAAGCCCACAGTCTCTTCGCAGTTCAAGCATTCCTTACTCCAACTTTTTGTCATTTCCTCTGACAACTTCTTCCGCTCTAGGTCGGCGGATTGGCTAAAATCTGATGTGAGATGATCCTAGTATTCACTCAATGGATCACTCCTCATGCGCACCCTAAATCATGATCATTGAAAGCAAAAATCTCTTTGTATTTTTTAATTAAGGCTTCTGAAAGAACTTTCTGGTCTTCTGTTAACCCCATTAAATTTTCACGTGGTACAAACAACATTACGCCGAGCTGTGGTTTAATGGGCAGACCAAATTCATCCAGCAAACTGAACTCATGAGCCTGGAGGACCTCCTCAAGTGGGATAAAATGTAAATATGCCATTATTTGGTGTTGGCGGATTTGCATCGGTTTATTCTGAAGATTTGCTACCAAGATCTTGATCTCCCCATGCCCCAGAAGTATAATACTTGGGGCCACATGGGACTTGAGCCACAGTTGCTGATAGGGCCCAATGACCTCCCCATGTAGCCCGGCAGGCACTTCCACCTCTAACTCAGTGTTTATGATTATTTGGTGTCCAGAGGGAATAGATATAGGGCCAGCAGAACTAAGCGTTAGCCCTTGGTATTCTTTAATTTGATGGGGAAGGGCCTGGGTCTTACTCTTTAGTTGATGGTAGCAAACCAAATCATCCCATTACCATATGCAGGATTAATGTGACCCATGTGCACCAGATCCTTTGGCATTCCGCTGAAAGTGAAGTATATTGGGATCCGCTGCCCCAGAATTTTTAAGGTCTCTGCTGTCATATCAACAACAGCCCTGAAGTGGCGCATAAAAGCAGTTTCAATTAACAGGTCATAATTATTGTTTGATAGCACTATAGCTGGGACTACAATGGCAATAGACCCAAACTGCAAGGGTAGCGCTCTGTACGCTCCTTCAGAGAACGTGCTTTCCATGCCTGAAGTCCCATACACCATATGATTCTCCACATCAGGCTTTAATGCCAACTTTGCCACCAACTTTGTGGACACTATGTTGATTGGGGCACCCATGTCAATTATTGTGCGGACTCAGGTTTTTGCTATGACAGTGTCGCAGTAAGTACCTCAGAATAAGATGCATTCTTATTGTTTAAAACGTGGACAATTAACAGATTTTGTTTCTCTAGGAAGCTTATATTACCCTTCCCAACTTTAGGGTACTTTTTAACAATAGCATCCACAGGGAGGGCCTCATTTACACCTTTTAAGAGAAGCGCATCAGCAAATGGATCTGGTTCATCCGTATAGAGTTGGTCAAACATTTGACAAGCATTAAGCTTTTGCTGGGACCATCTAGCTCTTTGGTTGCTCCTGAGGTCCTGCTTCCGCTATGTCCATGAATTGCGCTCATGTCAGCACATTCACCCCACCAACCAGCTGCTGATATAGAAAGGCGTCGTCATACTGAGGAACTTCCACTGAATGTATGGGGATGGGTTCAGGTGGGACGTTTTGAGTCATGATAGCGGAGGTAGAGAGTCCCATCTCTACTCTGTTCTGACTTTTCCCTGATTGTACTGCTTCCGTGGTAGGCAATGGACCAAACTATAGAGACAACCACTGACCAGGTGCCCAGAGCGACCGCATGAAAAACAATTGATCACATAAGACCTGCATACTTGATTGTTGTAAAATGGGCCACCCCAGAAGTTGGACTGGAGTCAAGCAGTGTAAACTGGACCCTCCTTATAGGTGAACTGCTGATGGTAACTCAGTTGGTAGTGAGGCGTGTAGTGATAATAAGCTGGGGGTTACCAAATAGATGCTGAAAAAGGGAGGTATAATTACTCCAAAATAAGAAAGGCTGGCAGCGGAGATGATAGGTTTATGCTCTATATTGGGCAGAGAGAAGGTAGCGGATAGATAATTAAAATTTGAATGAGTTTAAGCAAGGGTACATCTACCTCTAAATATGGAGCCATGGCATTGAAAAGCTCACAGTATGGTTTCACAGCGGATGTCAATGCTATGCATATGTCAGATTTGGTTAAAGTCCCTTCTCCAATTAACACATGTTTCTCTGCTGTAAATCAATCAGCAAATGTGGCGAGGGTCTCATTATGCTGAAACCTGAAGGTTATGAACTTGGCCTTCCGCTGCGCCATCTTCAAATTTCTTCCCAACAACCACAGCACAGTATCCTTCACTTTTTGATAGGTAAAGGAACTGTTAGGAAGATAGCAAGTAACTTGGTCGGTGCTTCCAACATCCAGGGTGGATATTAATAATTTGGCTTTATGCCAATATGAAGCTCGTTCTAATGCAAACTCAAATCACTTAATGAATCCATGGATATTCCTATTACAATCAAATGGAGGCATCTTATCAATACAAACCTCCTGCAGAAACCCCTTCTTCCATTTAAGCACAGCATCCAGGGCAAGCTTGAGTTCTGCATATTCAACAGTTGCAGTGTCTTGGGAAGATTCCTTGCCAAAGCAAGCCTGATATGACATGGTCAGTAACTAGTGAATTTTTATCAATTTTTTTGTGATTAATCAATGATCCCCCTGTTGTGAGCATCACTGTTATAAAATTAGCGGAATTGTTAAAATATGATGTAAGGGTTTTGGCATAGGGTTTCACCCACTGAGCAATAGAACCAATGATATGATGATTGTTGTCCTTAAAACAACAGAATAAACATTTATTAAATATAGAGAACTTGCTCCCACAACACTCTAGTATTTAATATAATAAATGCAGCGGATCCTCACTGTTCCGCTCACTTTAAACTATTAACAACCTACTTTTTAATTATCTCATCTTGCTTATATTGTAGTGACTTTGGATGATACCGCTTTAATGGATTAGTAATTCAATTCGCTTATCTCATTGGTTTTGTCAATTCTTCATTTGTTAATTTCGTGATCTCCTAATTTGAGGCGATTTCCCAACAACCCAATATAGCCTTCATCTTGAGTCACACGAATAATCATAACTTATATCAAACTTGGCAGATTCCATCCATTCTGCCATAAAAACTTAGGGCTTATTGTCCAGTCATATCAGAATTTCAACACATAATATCAATTTGTTTTTCACAGAAGTTGCATTAGAAAAGGCCTGACATGGGAAGAGTAAAGTGAGTTCCCCAATGCCAGGGTCAAGTTCCACTGGATCAACAAAGGAAAGAAAACCCTCTCCCTTTTGTGTTGAGGCCTAGTGCTGCTTAAATAGAAAATTGCAAGCAATCTGAGGGCAGTTGAGCTGAGTGTTTTGAACATGTTTCCACCCAATTGGGACTGTCCTAAGTGGAATGACCCTGAGAAGTCCCCACCACTTGTTAAGAGAGACGCTACTTCTTGGGCAGGCGCAATTGCAATAAAAATGTGATTTGGGTGCCAGAGGCTAGATTGACATAAAATCAGTCTTCCACTAGCATGGCCACATAAATCCAAATAATTACCACTCAAGTTCTGTCATTCTAAGTCAGAAAATAGAGGGCCATATTCTCATGCACTCCATCTTATTCCCTAAATAACTGAGCATCTAAGCAATAAACCCTGACAGGTATGATTGTCATTCAATTTTTATCTTATTTTGAAAAACTCAAACTGAATAAATTTTCTTTTTTTGGAAATTTTTCCCTTGGTATCCGCTGCAAAACCAGCCCCAAAATGATTTTTGGGTAGCATAATGACTGGGCCCATGTGGCTATCATAATGACAATGTTACCTACCATCATGGATTGGGAATGCCGTACTTAGGGCTTCCTTAGACATTTACGCTTGCTGAAGCTATTTGGCATAAGGATCTGTTACACCTGTTAGAGGCTTTACCTCCCCAATGGGCGAGATTCTGCAATTTTGTAATCTGCCTTCTCGCCAAAACTCAATGCAGAACCCCTCCCTGTTGTCATAGCAATCAAGCTTTCCAAACTAAATCTGCTGGCTTCATAGTAGCAAAGACCTGGCTGTGTTCCAGTTTGCTTCTAACCACCATCTTAAGTTGCTGTTTGTGGTTTGCCCATCTTCCATCCCACCTTCAAGTCATCCAAGTAGAAGTGCATTTGGCATTCTGATTTACCTTCTGGGTGCTCATGCACCCCAACTGGTAGGACAGTCTAAATTTCAACTTCTGCTTTCATGATATGCACCCATTAACATTTTGCAAAACAATTGTTGGATATTGGGAATGGGAAAATGGCAGTCAATAAATCCACACAATGTATCACATTGCCAACAAACTTCTGTAAAATCGCAGCATCTACAGATGAATTGATACACAAATTTCTCCTAAATCTCGCACATAATTACAAAAATATCAGTGTCTCATTGCACATTATATATTAGTGGTTAAAAAATATAATGTTAATTACACAATTTCAGCAATCAAAACAAATTACCATTTAATTCACAAAGTTTAAGTCCAACAATAATGTATTGAATCAAAGTGAAGTTGTCAACTAACCAATTAAACCCTTTATTTTACTTGATTTGTCAGGCATGCCGCACATATTTTTACATTGTTAGGCGTGCCTATAATTTTTTTGTGAAAAATCAATCCACCATGACTTTGCAATGGTACCAGGCTTTCAGTGAAAAAATGATGAATAATATCATCAAAGCTATTACTTTAAAATAAATTTAAAGGAAAGGATGTACTGCTGCCACACATTTCTAATAATTCTGACAGATATACCAAAGGAATTCAATTGTTTGAAGTTTCTGAAGTAACTCACATTTGCAATGACCATCAACAAAGCACATGGATTTTTGCTACAAGTGAGTGGACTAGATGTGAAAAATTCATGCTTCTCACGTGTATAACTGTATGTGGCTTACTCACACATCAGAAAACCTTCTGATTTATTTAAGTTGCACCACATGGAAAGGCAAAAAATATTTTTTATCCAAAAGCAATTTAATAGACATAATTAAAACACAAACACTTTTTTTCTTTGAGCGACATTACAGTGTATGCTGGGTACTTGTACTAATTATATTATTGCATTAAATTGAAGACCATGTGAACAAAGTCATAGGCAGCAGCCATTTATTTATAAGAAACTAATTAGAATTGACCATTATTAATTAAAATTAACATTTTCATTATTCACAACCCGAAACTCTGTAGCAAAGCATGTGTATTCCGCTAGTTCATATATATCTACAACTTGCCAACTTTCCCAGCATTGCTTGGGTTTATAATTTACCAGATGATTCTTTGCTTTTATTTTAGCTTTTGCATTATAGATAATGACTGAGAAGAATAATTGATAATTAAGCATATCTAAGCAACCAAAAAGACTACTCATTACTTGCCCAAAATCAACTGAACCTATTAAATCAGCTATTTGTTACCAATCACTTTGTAAGGATTTGTCCTAGTGTGGGTAAAAGATCAACTATGGGTTCTTATTTACTTTATCATCTCAATTTATATTATTTATTAATTTATCAATCAAAGCTTTGTAAGGTTAAAGGCTTAAAAAGCATCATTAACTTTATATTATTATAAGCTGCAACCCAATTATATTCCTGGATAGTGAAAGCTATTCATATTGTTTTAACTCAGTTTGGTGTTCTTTAGTCTCTTTGATTAGCTTAATGGTTTCACCTAAGCATTTTGTAGGGTTTGGTTGATTTGATAGGTTCAATGGTTTTGACTAAGTGGTATGTTATACCAGTAACTGAATAGAGACCATGTGGGGTGGTTAAGCACTGAATTGCTGATAAAAAGAAATCTTCTCTAGTTAGTATTATAATTAGTATGATTGATATAATTGGTCCATATATATACTGATGGCGCTGCTTGAGACGGATGTACCATACTGCCAAACGCTCTAACATTTTGCACTCATCCTGTGTCATGTGTGGCCAGTACAGAACGCTGTTTCACCGCCTGGAAAAGTGCCCTCCATCTATAGCAATATGGCGTGAGGTACAACGTCTACTTTGCCAGGATCAGGCACAGATCTTCAGTCTGTCTAAGAACATGTTTGCTTTATCAATGGCCTCCCCTCTCCCACCCTCCCTTCATGCATTGGTGGTCACAATCGCCATGTGGACTATCCACATGATTGTCTTGGATGCCATCTCAGGCTCCACCCCCACCCTCCAAGAAGCTGTCCGCCAGTTCCAGTCACACTTAGTGGACCACTTTCAAGCGTGGAAGTTTGGATACTTCCCTCCATGTCGCCGCCAGTTGGTCTCATCCTGGTTCCCAGTTTGGTTCATCAATTCTGACCCCTTCCTACACTAATGCTCAATAGTGGTGTCAACCCATATACGCGTGACCCCCCTCCTAGTATTGGCGTTCCCACTGGCAACAGGAGACAGCAGTAGCTTCTCTGGGGTTCCCTCCTCTTACATGTGTTTTGTTTTCTATGGTGTCTTATTGGAAGTGTCCATCTCCTTGTCAGCCTTCCCCGCAATAAATTTAAAATTTATATATACTAAACACTCATTGCTATATAAACTACTTTTTAAAAAGCATTTGAGTCAAGTCAACCTTGGTGCACATATTTAATCTATTTCTTTATACAGTACAGGTTTCAAACATGATATAAATTAAAAACTGCACCAGTGATGTAGCAGAAACCACTCCGCTAGGATAGACACCATTACTACAATACTTTTTGATTCTAGATAATTTTATTTATCAATCAATTAATTATGTCTATTAATTCGAGGTAAGCTGACTAGGGGATGTACATTACTGAAACTTATTATACTAAAAACTAATCAATCTAAACAAAACGCCCAAAATGAGCGGATTAAATAAAACACACTGAACAAAAACAACCAGGCGGGCAGCGGAAACCACTTATCCAACTATGGTGGAAGGGGAGGAGAGATTGGGAGGCTCATTTTTGGCAGCAGCTTTCTCATCCCAGAGTAGGATAAATGTCAAGGCGGAGAGCAAGGGCGTCAGGGCATAGGCGGCTTGTGGTTCAATATCACTAATGATTGGTATTTCATGAAAATTGCTAGCTAAGAAATGGGCGCTGATATATTCAGCTAAAGATTTTTCAGCTTTAATGAGGGCATCTGGGAGTTCAATGAACGTGGCAATATTGGTTTGGGTAATCTTAGCTTTAGGATTCCGTGCTACAATTACCATGTTCTGGATAGCGTCATTGACATTTTTGTGCAATTTATTCACTGTAATCTTACTTTTTGGGGTGAGGGTTGAGGGGATAACAGGAGAGGAATAACTCCTGTGAGTATTGCCACTGATTTGGCAACAGCTTTGTGGAGTGTTGAGGATTCAACTGCAATGACTGATAATACTCAAGATCAAGATTCAGTATCTTGGTCTAATGAGATAGTAAAATCCCCATCAGAGATATCTTATTCTCAGATAGACTGATAATCAACCCTTTAGTTATCAGCCTCCTCTGAAGTTTGAGACTAAGCAATCCAATGAGGCAAAAAATCACACAAGAAGGTCAATCTCATATAATAAGAACCTTACCAGATCTGACCATCATAAGTTTAGCAATAATACTCAGCAATATTGTACATCTATTAGGAAAGATCTTACCTCAGATGAAGCACAAAAATCCTTATGAAGAACTACCAAATCACATCGATGAATCCCCCCCCTTGGGTTGGGACCATCTAGTACTAAAAAAAAGAACTACCAAATCTACTCCTATAAATATCCCTCATTTTTAATTAATAAAGCACCTCTATTTTTTTCTTGTGTAGCTCAATTTAGGTTTATTTTACAGAATTCTTTATTTCCAATTGGAATCAATTATAGCAACGGAACTAATAACTTCATTGCACTTGTGTCTATCCTCGCTAGAGCCACGAAACTAATAAATTTGTAGCCTTTGTAGCGCCTGAATATCATAATTTTTATCAAAATTACAATACTGGTGATTTCTCCCTGGTTTGCTTCTGAGGCTACCTGGTAAAAACATACTTCCACGACGATGAATATGTCTAGCAAAGAAAGCCCCTCTTTCAAGGAATCAATGAGTATCATCCAATGGTTACACTCCAACTGGAAGGAGATGCCTTCCACTAATATCAATAATCTTCAATTTTGAGCTTCTATGGACTTGGCCATTGAGGGCCCTGACCAAAATAATTATAAAATTCAAGCTGCAGACGTAGAAGAAACGGTCTAAGGCTTGATAAGGGGGCTATCCAGCCTGGTGCCTGTCCTAATTGAGACTGAGCGTCTTAAGTTTTTGCTAACATGATGGACTTATACAACAGAGTGGTGTTACAACATACCAAAGTTGGTTTGGCTAGAACTGAGCAGTACCTCCAGCAGTATGTAAATCCAGCTATTCATCACTTACTCCAGATTTTGGGTTGCATCATCTTGAGATCCAAAGCAAGTTGACCCTGGCGCAACAATTTCATTCTCAGTTATCCTCATTCTATAAGACAGCTTCTAACTTTAGTCATGATAACTGGGAAGCCATACTCGATAATAGAAGGGAAAACAATGATCTACATAACCATTTGGTGAGAATTGACAATGGAATTGTGGGGTACATCAGCCAAGAAGTATCTCAACAGGTTAGATGAACCTCTGAGAAACCATGAGTGGCAACTGGCACCAGCCACACTTAGGAATGGGGATTGGTGCCAAATGGTTGACATGGAACTGGATCAACTGGTAGCACATCTGGAAAACTGCCCGGAGTTGAACCTGCTAGAATGGTGGACCCAAATCAAAGTGAAAATGAAACGTGATAATATAAAGTTTGAAAAATGGACCTTCTATAAGCAAACAGCCACCATGAAGCAACTGAAGTTTAAATTAGAAAGGCTGAGGCTCACCTGCTGGGACAGCAAAGACTGGTGGAGCGAGTACCAAACAACACACAAAAAGTATCAGGCCATAATGATAAAGCAAGACTCAGAGAGATGGACCAATGCAACTTACTGATATCAGAGCCTAGTGGAAATAATGACCAAAGAGGGCCTGAAACACCTCAAGGAAATCTGAACTAAGGCTAGGGTATGGTAAGTGGAGACAGCGGATGGGGAAGTATCAACAGACCCCAAAACAATCAAGTGTGAGGTCAAGCTTTTTTTCAGTAATTTCTTCAGATAAAGAGAAATAAGTGAATTGGAACAAAAACCCTTATTAACCTGGCCAAGCTGGCACTGGATGGCTGTATGCTAGAAAATGTTGCCAAGCTATCCACTGAAATCTCTATTGATGAAGTTAAAAGGGTGCTAAAGGAGTTGCCAAGAATGAAAGTGCCATGCCCTGACAATATATGTGCAGAAATATACAGCATATTCTGAGAACACATCACGCTGGAGCTCAAAGCTCTCTTTAACCACTGCTTGAACAATAGCAAACAAATTCTGGGAGACTATGAGACCCAAATTGTACTTCTGTACAAAAAAGGCCTCAGATGCCAACTTTGGAACTGGCGCCTGATTACACTATTGAATGCCTATTATAAACTGCTCACATGCATATCATCTAATCAGCTGATGGCAACAGCACCGCGCACACTCCATAGTACCCAGCATGGCTTCATCAAAGGCCATAGTATATATGGGACAGCATTGGTTCAGTCCAGAGCATACTCTAGGATATGAGGGGCATTAAATAAGGATACCTTATGTTCCTTGACATGGAAAAGGTGTATGACCAAGTAGCGTGGTCATTTCTACATGAGGCACTAAAGGAGGTCAGTATTCCTGACATGTTTTGAGCATGGATAACGATGCTGTACTCAGGCCTGGTAATGAAGGTTATGGTCGCAGATGGCACAATCAACAAAATCTCTGTTGGGAAAGGTCTCTGCCAAGGAGACCCTATATTACCAATAATCTTTAACTTTGCAGCCAACATTCTACTGGCAGCAGCAATTGCAAAGCTCCAGGGTTTAGTCCACCCTAACCAAATGCCACTGAAGATGCTAGCATTTGCTGATGATAAAGTAGTAGGAACAAGCTCCTCAACTGACCTCCAGAGCACTGAGGAACTATTAAACCTCTATCAGCTCACATCAAATGCAAAAATCAATTTGGCAAAAACCTCAGTGATGAAGGTTGGCAACCCAAGCTTCAGCCTGGCAACTGACACAACACCAATTATGAGCTCCCAGACAGTCTGATACCTCGGGATACTCTTCAATGATAAGGGACCAGCAGTACTGAAGACCAAACAAGAAGTATTGTCAAGCTTATTGATCCAAATGGCATGCTGGAAAAGTGCCAGACTATACCTCAAGGAGAAAGTGCAGGCAATAAACATCTTCATCTTCTCAAAGCTGTGGTATGTTGCTCACATGTTGCCAATGAGCCCAAACTTGGAGAAAAAAATCAGGTCAATGCTCCAAACTTTCCTGTAGTTCAAGGTGAAGGTGGCACTGATACCACTAGAAGCCCTATCAAAACCAAAGAACAAAGGAGGCATGGGCCTCCTGGACTTCGAATCTCACACCTAGCACATAGGGGGAAGTCATTTCTGAAGCTAACACAGATGCACATGTGCTGCCCAACCCTAGCATGGGGCATGAACTGGGCAAGAGTCTAAGGCCTCCAAGAGCTGGTCTCCCCCTGATCGATACATGAATGGATGGCAAACCACCCACGGATAACCTCCCAAAAAGGTGCCTCACACTACTGGTGACTATGCAATTGGGCGTGCACCAGGATGGGTGGTCATTTGAGCAATTGGACTGAAAGGCTGACCAAATTTAGAGGGATATTAAAGCACATAATTCCACAATGATTTTTGCAATGAGCTGGGAGAAGTTTAACCAAATCACTGACAAATACACAACCAAGTCAGTCAGAATAAGGTACAAATTGATGCTGATAGTATATGGAGATCTGCTCCTGAAACCAGGGCACAATCTGCCCACCTGTCCACAAATCCTAAACAACTGGACTACTGAAGGCCACAACACCAACTACCCAATGATGGAGTTGTTTTGGGCCTAAACTCCTACTTGGTTATAGCCAAACAGTGTTTGGTAACCTGGCAGATCCTAAATTGGGCATTTAAATTGGGCAAACACAGTGGGCCAGACTATCAGCACAAAGAATGCCCCAAATGCACCAAACTGGAAGCAGACATAGCACACCATTATTATGAATGTGCCATGTTTAAAAAATACTGGCCCATGATGCGTTACATCCTATCAGGCAAACATTTGCCACAGGGTATACATCCATTGCAGGACCTTTTCTTTATAAAAACTCTGAGAATGGCTCATATCCAACTATGAGCCTTCATTTACCATTATTGTACATGGGTAATTCACTGTGCGCTCATCACCAAGGTCTTGAGCAACAAGTGCCCCCATCACAGATGTTTGGTATAAAGACCATTCAGATTATCTCTGATCAGCTCCGCCAGATCTCAAAATTCCTGTGCATAATTCCCAGGTATTATAAAGCCACACATATGGCTTTCCCCACCAGATTGCACATTGCATGTGATGAGGCAACTAATTGACTGAGAATTGAATAGCCTGTAAGCCCGCTGATGCTAGAACTGTGGCTAGCAATGGTGATCACCGATCAGCAATGGTTGGAGGTGCTAGAACTCTAGTGACCCAAAACCCCAGTCCTTTTACCCTTGGCTGAATCTCCTATATTCCACCCTCCCCTCTTACTTTCCCTTAAATTCTATTTTAATAAAGTATGGAGTTTTTAAAAAAAATCTAACATAATCAGCACAGCTTTTGGTTCTAAACTTAAACTCTATAAAAGGTCAGTTGTTTGAATCCTGGCATAATCACTTTTTATACACTTTTCTTAACCTTACTGTCAATCAATTCTGTCTGTCTGTAATCAAATCTTACAAGCTCTGTTTCAGACACTTATTCTATAAAGTTTGGGAATGGAATGCTAATATGTAATTATTTAAAATAATCAAATAAATTTAAATATCAGTTCTATTTAAGATCTAGAACATATATTTTTAATATATTTATATAGTAATTTGGCTGGGAATTTTCATATTCATTTAATTCGATTTTTTGTAGTTTGATAAGGGGTTGGTAGGTTTTGGCTGTTGTAAGTTCCATAATTGGTTTTGCTAAGTAGTGGTTTATTTTTTGGTTGATTTGATAGGCTCAATAGTTTTAGGTAAGTGATTGATGGTTTAGTTAATTTGGCAGGGTTAATTAATTTTAGCTAAGTGGTTGGAGGTTGGAATTTTTAATAGGTTTAATGATTTCTGAACTTATTGATAGCTATCTACCAATATAAAAACTAAAATAATTTAGAATTTGATTGATTTGATAATTTTATTTTAAAAGGCCGAGTGGGTTGATGGTTTTTGGTCGAATCGATAGGATACAATTTAGCTTTGGGGGTGATTAGTTATTGGTTAATTTGATAAGTTCAGTTAGTTTTAGCTGAGTGGTTGGTGGTTTTGGCTGCTTCGATTGAGCAATTAGGTTTGGCTGAGTAGTTATTGCTTAACTATATATAGCATTCAAACTAATCAATTCGAATCACCTAAAATCCTATAGACACTGTAGCAAAGCACAGGTAAAGCTGCTAGTTATAATTTAATCATTGACATTTTACTTTACTTTATTTAATACAACAACGCTAATTTCGACGCCCTTTTCCCTATCAGTATCTTTATTTTATTTATTACAACGCTAAATAACTATAACTATATAACTATTAATAGATAAGGTAAATGATTCACTGTATCAGCGATCCAGTGCTATACCGCCCACAAGGGGCTCTAGTTTGATAGGTTCAATTTTGAATGGTTGCATCTGTCTGTTTGATAAGCTCAATTTTAACCATTCTCTTGGTGATTAGTTTAACGTTTATGAAAGTTGAGCCGTGTAACCATTATTTCGAGTTTTGATTGAGATTGTGGGATATCCGAGTAGTTGGTAGTAATAATTCAAATTAATTATTTAACTAATTTGTATTAATTCAACTAATATCTATAAAGTCACCTCTTTCTCATCCGAGACTAAACAAAAATATTAATGGTAAACAATTAAGCTTAAAGTTAATTTAGAGTAGCATTTTCAATTCTCAACTCCATTTTTCCATTTAACTTTATTTAATTCATTTCATTCATTCAATTTTTTTTATATTAAATTAATTTAGCCAATCAATTAAATCAACTATCTTTTAAATTTTTTTATGATTAATTAATCAAAGGTAGTATAATAAAATAACCACCTACATCATTTCCAAAAATAATTGAACTATTTAGATTAACCAAATAGATGACAAACAATGAGTTAAATTTGAGATTTGGCTAATCAAATCAATACCAATTAATATCAACTAAATTTATTAATTAATTAAAAATTAAAAGCTAAAATAATTATCAACTTTATACTCAAAATTAAATTATTAGATTAATCAAACCAGCTAGATAGATGGAGGTCAGCAAGTTGAGTATATGGCTATACTATAACTATATAAATTTTAATTTAATAAGGTTAAGATAAATAATTCACTGTATCAGCGATCCAGTGCTATACCATCCCACAAGGGGCTCTAGTCTGTGTATCTATTCACTGGATCAATGATACAGTGTCTTTGGCAAAAATTAAAAATGTGTGCGTGTCTGTCTGTTAACAAAATGATCAATTTGATAAGCTCAATTTTTAACCGTTTGGTTGGTGATTGGTTAAGTTTAATACAAGTTAAGCCATGTAACTATAACTATCATATTTTGAGTTTTTTGCTTGTGGGTTTTTGAATCCAAGTGATTGGTAGTAATAAATTGATTGATTCAAATCAATTCAACTAATATTTAACTAATATAATCATATCATAAGTATATTGTTTAACTTAATTTCAAACAATTTAAAGTATTTCTTTGAATTATATATCTATCTATCAATGTCTATCTAATATTTATCTAATATAATATGTTAGATGACAAGTTATCTCAAAAGCAAATTTATTAAAAGAAACTAAATCTTAGAAATACTTTATTACTTTATAAATAAATTTTGGGAACTGGTTTAGATATTTTTCTTTATCCTAATGATTTAAACAAAAGTTAATTATAAGTTTTAAAAACAATTTATATGTTTAACTGAAATCAGTATCTTCTTTTATTTGAATTTAAGCAGTTTATAAGTTACTTGGTTATTACACTTCATAATGGTTATGGAAAGTTTTTGTTGGTTATCTTTTTTTTAATTTGGTTAAATTAAAGCAATAGGAAGGTTATCACATCTTTCTGCAAAGTAAATGCACAAGCAAATATTACCACAAACATAATAATCACTGTAAATTTTGAGGCATTTGCTTTGTCTCAACACCCATATTCTAGCTGAATACAATCTCGCTGAGTTTATTTTAAGCTGTCTTGGCATCCCAGCTCTACCTGAGACCTCTGGTACTTGACCCCCAACCTGCAGATACATACACGCCTTATAATGGTCAAAAATGTCCCAGTTTTTGACTGCCATCTTGCTTTAGGGTCAGCAGATCAAAACTGATGCCAAAAGATTGTCTATGTGAGGTTCCCTTGAGGTAAGCGTTTTGATTCATCATAATCACCAATTCAACCTCAGATTAGAAAAATTTGAAAGTGAGAAAGATGTATACAGATAAGTGAGGATTCAACCCCAAAATTAGTATTGTTTTATTTAATGATGAAAATAAACATGTATACAAATTTAAATCCCAATAAAATGGCACCATGAGTGATATAAGGAAAAAACCCAGTGGATTAAACCACCCCAGAGAATTTGGCACCTCCTCATTGATGCCTAGAGCCAACTCTTTTTGTTTTGGTACAAAAACTAGGTTTGCTTCAGATTACCAGGTAAGACATGGCAAGAGTGGCCTGAGGCCACTAGAGAATCCCACACAAAGGGTGGAAAATGAGAAAGAATTCTGAACTGATTTAAGAATTGTGTGGGCCTGACTTTTTAAGGTTGCTCTTTTGGGAAGCCCCTCAGCACTATTCTTTAGGCCTCTAAGAGCCTAAAGAATATCTTGGGAGGGGCACAGCCCAGCGCTGAGTCCCTCATAAGCCACAAAACCTTAAAAAAGTGTTTTGACTCAAGATTTGGATTTCCAAATCTTGAGTTGAAATGTAACAATTGGTTTGACCCAACCATTACATGCCCCTGCTCTCTGCTTTGTGCCATTGCCTGTCTGCCCCAGTTGAGCTCGCCCAGCCTTCTGGTCCCCCTTCTCCTTCCACCATGGTCAGTTAGCAGTTTCCGCTTCTGACTTGGTTTGAGTTTTGCATTGGTTTTCATGTTATTCAAATGGCTTAGGCCATCTCATTTCAATTTTTGGTTTTTTTAGTGTTCATGCTCGGTAATGTCCAGCCCCTGGTCAGCATACCTTGATTAAATTTAAATTTAAATAAAACTCAAATATAAGTTTAAAAAACACTTTATTTATTTAATTGAAATCAGTATCTCCTTTTATTTGAGTTTAAACAGTTTATAAGTAAGGATACTAGGTTATTATACTTCATTTTTTTTCTTTCCACTTGATCTCACTTTTAAGCAATTTATTTAAAAAAGTTTGTTTATCCACCACCATCTAGCTATGCCCGTTCCCTATTCAATGTCATCAGATCTGCCACCTGCCACCCCAGTGTGGGGCAACAGTGCTCCACCACCTAGCATTTTCCACCCAGCAGGCAAACATGTTCAGACAAGCTCAAACAGCCTGCCCACCTCATCCGGCCAATTTATCCCCCCACAGAACTTATGCTCCACCTAGCATGCATCCACCCTTCTCACCCCCATCCACTCACCCTCCCTCATTCCACCATTCAATTTTGCCTCCATGTCAACTATGGGTGTTTATTCCTGTATGCTGACAAAGCAGTTATTGACCTAGTCATTGCAGCCTTTGCACCAGCTAGCTTTATTGACTTCTGCCCATTTAAGGGCTACTTTGATATTGGGTTCCAAACAGAGGAGGATGCTGCAGCAGCGGCAATAACTCCTTTAATTTACAAAAACACCTCTATTCCCACTACCTATACTCACCTCCCTTCAGACACCACCCTGGTGGTGTCATTTGCAAATCTCCCATCCCACCTCCTGCCCCAAGTTTTATATGACCAGTTGGTTATGGGGCTTATGGCTTATGGCACTCAGCCCAACCTCATCTTTGCAGTACCCTCTGGTGTGGAGCGCCTTGCTGCCCCTTATGCAACTGCCACCATCATCCCACATCACCCTACTATAGCCCACCAAATCCCTCCACACTAGTGTTGCAGCAGCGCCAGAGCATTTCTTTTGGGCTCAGGTTGATAATGGTCAGCAGATTTGTCTCTTTGCTTTGGGATCAACCATGCAAAAAAAGCTTGCCCACATGCCACTTCCACTGATGTGGCTTCAGAGCCCCCTCCGCGGGTCCTGTATGGGGCACTTTGCTGCCCCTCCCACCCTCCACTCTTGTTCAATGGGCCAGAATGAAAAATTGGCCCCCCCAAATCTTCCAGCCACATTCTCTCATCTAAACCCACCCTAGCCAATCAGAGCCAGGCTTGGACCACCCTTTGCACCCAAGCACCCACCCATTCACCCACTTCTACCCACCCAACTTCTAACGTCACTATTCTCATAAAACAAAATCCATAGGACCTATTGGCGGAGGTTAACAAATCAGGTAACATTCTCATTAGTGAGCATTCCAGTCAGCCTCTTGGCCAATACAATTATGGTTAGGCTGAATTTTTCCTTCCTGACTTTAATGAAACCCCACCCCCCAGACATTTCACTCCTCTGCCCAATGCAGCCCCTTACCAAAGTGACCACCAGCTCACCTTAGCTGTGGTGGCCTCTTCCCAGTGCCCAACCCTACATACAGCAATAGCTCAATCAGTGGCTCAGTTCCAGCTTAGCCTGCCCACCCTCTTCTTCCCCCCAACTTTTCTGAATCTACATGCAGTGACATCTCAAAGTTATTTGATGATGCTGAAGTTGCTGTCATGAATGTTGCAACACTTGCCAAATTCAACCCTTTGGTTAAAATCACCCACCACAGTATCTTCCTTTTTGCCCAACTTCCCAAAGCCCGCAAAGAAGCTGAAATTCTTGTTGCAGCATTTGTTAAAGCACTTTACTGCACTAATCTTAATGAGGAGGTGGAAAACTTGTACTACACTGACTTTCACCCCCACTATGAGGATGCCCCAACGCCCTAGCTCTCCACTTTGATCTGCTACATTAATCAAAATCCCATGATCAGGGCACATTGTCTGAAGACCAACCCCATGATCCCCCTCACCCTCTGCCATGGTGGGTTAGCAGTTTCTGCTCCCCACCTGGTTAATAGTTTTATTTCTTTCCGTTCATTTTCAATCATTTTTTGTTTTGATTTTGATATTGTCCATCCCCTGGTCAGCATACCTCAAATAAAAATAGGTTATTACACTTCATAATAGTTTTGAAAAGTTTTTGTTGGTTATATTTTTTAATTTGGTTAAATTAAAGTGATAGGAAGGTTAACACATCTTTATGCAAAGTAAATGCACAAGCAAAGATTACCACAAACAGAATCTTCTATGCAAATTTTGAGGTCTTTGCTTTGTCTCAACACCCATCTTCTAGCTGAATACAATCTTGATGAGTTTATTTTAAGCTGTCTTGGCATCCCAGCTCTACCTGAGACCTCCAGTGTTTGACCCCCAACCTGTGGATACCCCCATGCCTCTGCTCACTGCCTTATGCTGCCAACTCTCTCTGAATGCCTCTTCTATTGAAGAGCCATCCAATTCAATCCCTTCCACCCTTGTCAGATAAGTGGTTTTCCACTTTTCTACCTGGTTGGCTATGTTTTTTGTTGTTTGTTTTGATCTGCTCATTTTGAATATTTTGGTTCCTTTTTTAACTTTTTTTTGCTCTTTGAGTCTTTTGGTATTGACTGTCCCCTGGTCAGCTTGCCTCAAAAAAAAAACAAAATAAGCACCAACCTCATATTTAAGATCATTGAACTAATCAAATAAACCAAATAGATGGCTATCAGACAGTTTAGTATTTATAAAATAGGCTCAGTATTTTATTAGTATACAATTTTATAGTTAGTAATTGGTCAATTTGATAGGTTCAATTAGTTTTGGGTGAGGGGTTGGTGCTTTTGGTTGATATGGTATGGTTGATCAGATGGATTCAATGGATTTACCTAGTCAATATAGTTGATCAGATAGGTTCAAAAGTTAAAAAAGCAGTTGGTGATTGATCAAAAGCATATGTTTAATTCAATTAGGACTTAGCCAAGTAGTTGGTGGCTTATAGTGGGTAGTAGGTTTAGGCAATTTGATCAATCAATTACTTTTTAAGCTTATCAACGGCCATCTACCAATATAAAATCTAAAGTAATTTTGAAGCAACTGACAAGAATAAAGTTTGAATGGTAGTATCAAGCAGAGCACAAGCAATAATGCCAGCTGATAAAAGACAATGAAAGGTACACAGCAACTTAACTTGTCTTATCAACAGCAAATAAAGCTTACAAAGGTATTTTATATCATTATACTTTGATAATTTTTTATTTTGTATATCAATAAATTCAATTCAACTCAACTCAGAGTTATCTTTAGATGCATTTCTATTTTAGTTTTTTAAGTTTGTTCATTCTTGATCATCCCTCACCCTCTGGCATGATAGGTTAGCAGTTTCTGCTCCCCACCTGGTTTGAAGTTTTTGTTTTGTCTTTTCCATTCATTTTTTTGCTCAGGTTTTTTAAATTCAGTAATGTCTGTCCCCTGGTCAGCATACCTCAAATAAATTTTTATTCATTCTGGATCATCCCTCACCCTCTGCTATGGTGGGTTAGCTGTTTTCACTCCCCACCTGGTTTGAAGTTTTTGGTTTGTGTTTGTTCATTTTTTTGCTCAGATTTTTATTTTTTATTTTGGCAATGTCCATCCTCTGGTCAGTGTACCTCTTGTAAATTTTAAATTCATTCTGGATCATCCCTCACTCTTTGTCATGGTGGATTAACAGTTTTTGCTCCCTGCCTGGTTTGTGTTCATTCATTTTTTTTGCTCAGATTTTTATTTTTTATTTTGGCAATGTCCATCTTCTGGTCAGTGTACCTCTTGTAAATTTTAAATTTATTCTGGATCATCCCTCACCCTCTGCCATAGTGAGTTAGCAGTTTTCACTCCCCACCTGATTTGAAGTTTTTAGTTTGTGTTCATTCATTTTTTTCCTTGGGGTTTTATTTTTGATTTTGGTAATGTCCATCCTTTATTTGGTATACCTTGAATAAATTAAAATTCATTTTGGATCATCCCTCACCTTCTGCCATGATGGGTTAGCAGTTTCCGCTCCCCACCTGGTTTGAAGTTTTTAGTTTGTGTTTGTTTGTTTTTTTGCTTGGGGTATTTTATATTGTTAATGTCTGTTCCCTGGTCAGCATACCTCAAATGAATTTTAAATTCATTCTAGATCATCCCTCACCCTCTGCCATAGTAGGTTAGCAGTTTTCACTCCCCACCTGGTTTGAAGTTTTTGTTTTATCTTTCCATTCATTTTTTGCTTGAGTTTTTATTTTTGATTTCAGTAATGTCCATCCTGTGGTTGTCATACCTTAAATAAATTTAAGATTCATTCTGGATCATCCTTCACCCTCTGCCATGGTAGATTAGCAATTTTTGCTCCCCACCTAGTTTAAAGTTTTTGTTTTGTCTTTTCATTCATTTTTTTGATCAGGTTCTTTAGTTTTTTTTTGAGTTTTGGTACTGTCCACCCCCTGGTCAGTGTACCTCAAATAAATTTAAGATTTATTTTGATTCATCATATAATCTGGTGATAAAAGCTGTTTTTGATTTCATTTTTACAGTTTTAGTAATTACTAATTCAATATAACTCCAAGTTAGGTTTAGAAAAAGTTTAAATTTTAGTTTTCAGAACAAGTTCATTCTTGATCACTCATATGATCTAATGATCAAAATTACTTTCCTTTTTTATTAATGGGTTAAAAATTTTAATTCAATTTTAAAACTGAGTTATATTTAAATGAGTTTATACCATAGTTTTTAGAGTAGTTCATTTTTGAATACTTAAACAATCTGGTGATCAAAGTTACTTTCTTTTTTAGCTATTTTTAATATCTCTTTTAATGTATTTCTTCTACAATATCCTATTTTAATAAACTCTTATTCCTTTGCATTACAGTTATCTAAGCCTTTTTTAAGTTGGGTTATTATCTCCCTTTAGCTTTTACTTTAATTTTTTTAGTAAAAAAGTAGCTTTATGGAAGTTTGGCCTAGGAATCTTAATTTCTACCTGCATTAATTTTAGAGCTTACTATTATCATTTACTTTTTGGTTATATTATACTGTAAGCTAAATATATGCTAGATCTTCAGTTAATTATTTTTTAGTTTTTGCTGATTTGTGCGTTTTATGATTTTAGTGATATAATTATCCTCTTTATGTAAAGTAATTATATTGTTATAATGTAAGCTTCAATTAGAAACACTTTTTGTATAAAATACTAAAGCTACTATAACTTAAGCTTCAAATGAGAAGTATTCTTAGTTTTACTTTCTAGTTTGTTATTTTGTAAAAGCTATCTAATTCTAAGTTTAACACAGTTTGGAGTTCAAAAATAAAGATAAATACTTTAATAATTTTTATACTTTTGCCTTATAGTTATATAGGCTTTTTTTTAAGTTGGGGTATTATATTCCCTTTTACTTTTACTTTACTTCTTTAGTAATCTGTGCATGTTCACTGGATTTTACATCAAGTGCCTTTTGTAAAAAACTAAAGTCTGTAAAACTGTTTGCATGTGTAATTTAGCAATATGTTTTAAATTTTTAAATTGTTAAATTTTATTCAAGGTGGGCTAACCTGGGGATGATACCGCACCAATTGAGGGAAAATTGAATGAATGGAAAAGGAGGATAAAATCCAGAAAACCTCCATGTGTGGTGTATGATAGGCCAGAAACTCCATGGACCACCTTTGCTATTCACTATCTCAGTTTGGGGCATTGGTGCGCAACGCCAACACAATCATAGTTGTCCCCTACCCAAAGTTCCTCTACTGGAATTGAACTTGGGGTGGCAGCAGTAGAGGTTTCTATTCTACCACTGAGGTATCTTTCCCTAATTTAGCAATATGTTAGTTTCAGTCACTTTTAATAAATGGTTGCTAATTAGTGATTGATTGATTTAATAATTCATTAGCTTTGACAAATTGTTTTTGAATTGACAGGTTTTTTAAAGGTTTGATGGGTTTTCAATTGGTTGGTAGCTGGTTATAATATTGATGTTTACCTATAAAATATTGTTGAAACTGAATATTTATTTATCTGTCATACCTATATAATTATGTACAAATATTTTCTACATATATGATCAATCTTATTAACATTTAAATTTTTAGGGTGACTGTAACAGGAAAGAAAAGTCACATTTTATATCTATAATCTAATTAAAAATATACATTTTACTTTCCCACATTGTTAGTCAACTTTATCCAGGCATTATTTACTTTTCTTTACCTTTGATTTTTATAAAGGAATGAGGTTTCACATTTTTCATTTAGGTTTTCATTTTTTCTATTTTTGTAATCTTTTTGTGAATAGATGCAGTGAGGGTTGGATGTTATCACTAATATGTTCTTTTTAACCCCATGCCTTTTGCACTGCCTCCTATAACATAAGAATAAGCTTTAAAAACCAGTTCTGTATCCAGGTCCCTGCTTAATCAAACCTGTGCTGTAGGCAGGTTACTGCTTACTACATATGATAATATTTTGAGATGATAAACTCTTGCTTTAAAAAACTAAATCTAACTCTGAATTGATATATTTGAGGCCAAAGTTTTAAGCTATTTATACAAGATTTAACATTAAAATTTAAACTATATTTGCTAAAAACAAAACTTTAGAAATTATACATAACCTTTATCAGCTATGGATACTTTTAACCCCATGTTTACATCAACTGCCTTCATTGTAGGCGATGGAAACTACCAATTTTGTGTGTGTCATTGGTAATTTATGGGTCTCAAGAACACTTTGCTTTTGTATGTCAGGAAGTTCTTGCAAGGATGCATTCCCAGCCACATCTTTTCTTCCTTTCTTTGCATTAGATGAAGATGATCATCTAGATTTTGGAGGAAGCTGGGCTTCTTATTTATGATGGATGGAAAGAAATGGGGAATGGGGTGATGAACTCACCTTGAGTTCTGCAGCTTTGACATACAATGTCAACATCTCTGTTTTCACCACTGCTAATGGTGGTGGATATTCACATGTCTGCATTCATAATTTTGAAACTAATCAGTAGGCATATGTACAATTTACTCTACACCTCCATTGGGGCATACAGACATTATGAAGTCCTTTTTTCTTCTACTGGCATAGAGCAATTATCATCTACTTGTGAATTTGTTGCTCAGCATAGTTTTAAACTTATGAAGAAGGGAGAAAAGTGCACACAACTTCAAAATCTTGGCAGCATTTACTGTGCTATTCATGAAAGAACTGTAGCTTCTGGTATTTTAAATAAAAAGAGGCAAATGGTTTAATCAAATGAAATAGCTACATGCTATAGAAAAAAGGATGCTGAGCGTGCTGCATGTCATAGAGATGAAGAAACAGCAGAACAGAGGAAGCATCATCTTGCTGCTAATTCAGAATACCAAGCATTCCAAAGAGGTGAAGAAATGGAAGAACAGAGGGGGCAACACCTTGCTGGCAATGCTGAACATGATTCATCATAAAGAGCTGAAGAAACAGCAGAACAGAGAGAGCAACGCCTTTCTTCCAACGCTGAATGTGATGCATCATGAAGAGCTGAAGAAATAGCAGAACAGAGGGGGCAACGCCTTGCTGCCAACGCTGCATGTACTGCATGTCACATTGATAATCAAGAAGCTGCTGATGAAGCCTTTTTAAAGTTTTTGCAGCAACTTGATTGCAGTAACACTGTTGGAGCTATTTCACAAAATATTTTACACTTAATCTACAATGATGCAGTTAAAAGTCCATCATCAGGAATGGATAAAGGTGTATGTTGCATTTGTGATAACCTGGTTTTAGAGGATAAATTGCACTGTAGCATTGAAGATCTTCCTTTATCTACAATGCAAGCTTATCTGCAAGGACCTGAAAACTTACCTTCTTGTCTTTGTAAGCAATACACTCAATACCTAAATTGTCCTTCCCTGGCAGGGATGCTTCTTTCTCCTCATGGTGTCTATTTGCAAGAGGGGCAACCTGAACAACCTTTACTTTCCATAAGTGAAAGATGTTATGTATCCCTTAAATATTCATCAAAGAAAGGTCCCCCCAAATTTGCTATAGCAAATGGGAATTATATGGGTATATTACCAGATCATCTCCAAAATCTCACCTGCACAGAGTATGCTATGACTTCCCTAGCGCAAAATAGTGTATGCTTATCCACTGTCAAAGGTAGTCCACACAAACTGTTGCGCTCCCACAGTTATGCTTTTGCTGATGCACATGCTCCTCCTGCAAAAATGCTGCCAGCAAATATAGCTGCATAAAGGTGCATTTAAGGTCACAATTGTTGGCGCTTTGAATCCCTCTCAGTATGCTCTAACTGCTGCCAAGTATACCATTAGAACTGGTAAACTTCATGAGACTTTTTCCTTCTATAAGAGATGTAATGCTATATATAAACATGTGTCTATTAATTTTTCCTGAAGCAACTCCAGCTTTATATATCATTGAAGATTTATTATCTGTAAATCAGAATATGAATATGCAAGATGTTGCACAGGCTTTGGATGAGTTTTGTTATAGACACAATGTCATATGCCCCATTGAAGATAGGAATAATGCTGATGTTCTAATTAACCAAAGTAATGTGATGATTGACCAATACCCCACTTTAACCATGCATGACCAAACACACCAAGCTGTGCGTGTCCTTATAGGTCATTTGGAGACTGATAATGTATTGGTTCACCATTTAACACATATAATTAAAACTATGAAAGATGAGTTTGGAAGATGATGTTCCCTGAGCTTTTTCCATTTGGACGTGGATCTCCTGATGAACCTTGTCCCAGTAGCCTCAGTGTATAAGCGTACATTTCAAATTTGTTATGCTTATCATCTCATCCATTTGCTCAGCATTACTCCTTTCCATTAGTTGCTTTTGATATCTTATGTCAGCAAAATGCAGCTACTTCAGTTTATATCAATTGTAAGCTGAATCCTTCCACTGCAAGGAATGCTGCTTATGTCATGAGTGCACAGCTCAAGGTTCAATTTCAATACCAAGAGGAAAGGAAGAAAGCATTAAATCAAGGTTTACCTCCTCCAATACCTCCAGTCAGTGACACTAAGAATGTTTTTGCCTTCAAAATGGCATTTTTAGTGCAATGAAAAATTATTGGGGTTCTAATGAAGAATGGCAGGAAGCAAGGACACATGTTTTCTCTCAAAGTACCTCATTGGGTCAACCTTCTCATTTTTCACAATCTCACCAAACTCCTCAGGCGTTTACCATGTAAGCTACTATGTGGGTTATATAACAAAAGCACAGTTATATGAAGCAATTACAGCTATCCTTCCAAAGTCTTCAGAACGTGCTGCTATTCCTGCAAAAGACCCTGTTGCCTATGCATGCTATTATGATTTCATTATAGATGTTGTCATTGATGTGCTGCTAGGTTGGGACTGTAAAAAGAAATGCAGTAAGCATTATAAAGACCTTTTTGGTTACTGCAAAGGTTTTTAAGCAGCAACTAAACGTCAAGGAATGGGTAATCTCCATGCACATTGGCTCATCTACACCCATGACATGCCTGAGACTACAAAATGCTTTTTGGATCTTTGTAGAGATGATGAGAGCAACTTCCTTTCCAACCTTAAAAAGCACCATTCAAATTTAGTGAAGGCTGAAGTACCAACAACATGTGGTACTGTGTGTTCAAAATGCAACTCCCCTTTAGTCACCTTTAATTTGCCACAATCAGCATTAAAACGTTCAAAACAGGGATCTTCTGCACCAATAGCTGCAAATTGCACTTCATGTCAGGTATTATATACTTTTGAAGACCTGTTGCAAGAAACAGCATGTGCACTTGCCAGTTTCATGGGGTCTCTAATCAAGAAATTGAACCTTTAGAGATTGAACGTCTTGTAAATTCATGTGAATGTTTACCACTTTTTGACCCTTCCTCTCATGAATTTGAAGCTGAAAAGTTAAAATGACATTCACCCTCTTGTGATATCAATGCCATTTATGGGTTCACAGCAAGTCCTGCTTTAAAACACTTCCCAGACATCTTCTGGGAGTATTTGCAAGTTTTTGTTTCCACAAGTGACCCATAATGTCCTTGCTATGATGGATTTTAAGATAATTCCCCAAAGGAGAGTGGATAATAAATACATCAATGTGTATTCACCATTGATTGCAGCCACATTTAAAATGAACCATGATATTTGTTTTCTTGGCGTGTGATGGTCCTGATGTCACATACTATGTAATGAAGTATACAATTAAGGACCAAAACCAATTTGAAAACATGGCTGCTCTGCATCTATCAGCTTTTGACAGACGTGTACACCATATAGCTGAATCAAATCAAGTTTTAGATGACTTTGCTAATGGGAGAGCATGTATCCAATCCATGTTAAACTCTCTTTCAAGCAAGCAGGAGGTTTCTGCTCCAATGGCATGCCTTTACATTCAACGTGGGAGCCCTTTTTATGAATCTCACAGCTTTGTTAACCTTTTCATCAACCAAGTTTTCAATGCTCTTCAGACTGAAGATGAAATTGAGGCATCCCTTGTTCCAATTAGAAATGTAAATTTTGCCACCATGACTGCTGCAACAGATTACATCTATTGACTAGAGGAACTTGACAACTTGAGTTTGTACAAATTCACACAAAACTATGAATGGATAAAAGGTGGTGATCAATTGCATTTCACTGAAGATCATCCCCTTGCCATCTCCCATTTATTGAAAAAGTGATCTAAGTACTATTTAGTCAATGTTTGTGGCTAACATGTTCCTGATATTGCAGCTTTAAGTATCACAGAATCTGAATGTGAACGCTATTTCAAAACTATGCTTAATCTTCATAAACCTTTCCATCAACTTGAAGATTTAAAAACAAGGCACAACTTGGGAAGAAGTGTTTAATGCATGTGTGCAAACTCCTGACATGAAACTGTACATTGCTCACACATAACATTACTATGTTGGTAATTGTAGGGCATCTGAATCAAGAAACACTGAAACTGAGAACATACTTGCTTGTTAGCCATTTGGAGATATGGATGATGATGGTCCTAATGCTCTATTTTCTGATGAAGAGGGCAAAAACATCCAAAGTCAGAGGGATCCATATTATGATGAAGTTCATGATGACACCAACCTACCTATGGTAGAATTAGACATGCACTGTGAAACTTTTATTGAAGGCCTTAGCAATGTTAATGATGTTGTTCACAACTCCATTGCCAATCTTGATATAAGAGAACAAAGGTTTGATCAAATTGTAGATTTGAGAACCTTTGATGCAAGATTGATTGAGCTTGATGAACAGATTTCTGCTGCTAATAGTGACCCTAATCTCCAATTACTACTAGCAGAGTTTCTCTCACATGACATTATTGTGCAAAGGCTAGAAACTGCATGTCAACAAACAGAATGGTTGCCATCATCAGGAGCATCTGAAGAACTGCCAAGTATCCAACCCTCAATCAAGTATCCTGCTTTATGAGACTGAACCAAAAGCAGCACCAAGCATTTTTTGCTGCTGCTGGGTATCTGTTTAAAGGATATGCCAATTATGAAGGATGTGAACTATCCATTCCACTGATAGATCAGAGATTACAGCTTATTGGCTGGCTTGGTGAAAGTGCAGGAGTTGGCAAAAGTTATGTTATCAAATCTCTGCTTTTACTTGCTCAGCTTTGGAAATGACCAAATAGTGTGATGATATGTGCTGGCATGGGAATTGCTTCAGCAAATGCTGAAGGGCTTACAGTTCATAAGCTTTTTCCCTTACTCTTCTTGGCAATCCACTTTCAGCCCATCCCATAGTTAAACAGATTGAGAAATTTGCTGATCTAAAGCTTCTCATAATTGATAAAGCTAGCATGATGTCTCAAAATCTGTTAGGGACAATTGATCAATGCCTCTGCCACCTAAAGGAAAAACCCACAACACTTTCAGGAGGTATCCACATTCTTTTCTGTGGTGACTGGCTTCAGCTTGGACCAACAACTGGGACTTTATGCTTCAAACAACCCAAGCTGCATTCAAGCCTAGCTTCCTTTGATGGTTACATGTTCTATTCAAGGATTAACTATTCTTGTTTCCTTAATGTTGCTATGCGCCATGCTGATGACCTCCAATTTGAAAACATTCTTTCACATATTTGTTTAGGAACTGCTACTCATTTGATTTAGAGGTTATCAACAGTCAGCTCATAGTCAACTCTGAACAAAACCATCTATATAGTTTATCCCCCAATCTTCATTACCTCAAATGCTCTTAGAATAGCATTTAACTCTGACTGCTCCCGCTCTTTTGCTCAAACATATAACACCATTCCATATCAATTTGAAGCAATTGTTACAGCTGGCCAAAGAACAATATTATTACAAATTGAGCATTTGAGTCTTCACACTCTGCATGATGATTTAACTGGTTAACTTTCCATGTTGCTGAAACTTGCTATTAAAACACCTGTTGTGTGTACAAAGAATATTAGCAGTATGAAAATTAGATAATGGATCACTTGAACCTGTAGTTGGCTTTCAGTTCTTTCACCATTGTACCCATTAGCAAGTCAATCTTGAAAATGATCCTTTACATATTGTAAAAATTCCTCAACCTTGCCTAACATTGTATATGTGAAACTTTTGGCAGAAAAAGCAATTTTATATCCACACTTACCTCCTGGGGTTTTTGAGACCTTTCTGTGAGAAAGATGTCCAAATATCACTTTCTAGCCGCTCCTTCAGAGTTTCTATACAGCATCTGCCTTTAGTTCCAAAGTCATAATTTTAACCAGATGGAATTCTCCAATGATTTATTGATATTTGGAATGATTAGCCAAATTCTGGCAGAATGGTTTATTGACTGAATTTCATATAATTTAATGTGATTGCTGATTAGTTGCTCCCCAATTTGGGTTGAGCTGAAATTAGTATTCCACCAAGTTTGGTATTTAGGTTTGAGTGGGGCCAATCGGTGGCCCCAAATTAGTATAATGATCATTGGTGACTAATAGCCAAGGATGATCCAATCAGTCAGCAAAATCAGTATATGATGCCAATGGCCATTCATGGTCCATTGTGGGATTTCCAGAGGAAAGCTGATGTATTACTTCAGACGTTTGCTGCCTGATTATCTGATGTCAGTGGATCCAAAAGTTATAAGTTTGGGGCAGCTGAAGTTATTTCTGGTACCTCATTTATTATCAAGATTAGACAAGAATAGATGTTGATGAGATGCCAAGATATTCTGAGTCAAAATGAGCGACCAAAGTAGTTTCTGGCGCATTATTTTCACTTTAGAGGTCAAAACCAAATTTGACATTTATTTAGATCATTTATTTATATGGTTCACTGACAACTTAAGGCTGAGGATGAACCAAAACTAATTTGGACATTGGGAAGGATGGAGCGAGAGGGTTGACGCCAGGGAAGAGATAATGTAAATAAAGAAGAAGGAGAAGAAGAGAAGTGGTTGGCTGGAAGAACCAGAAGAAGAGCTGATAGGTTGGCAATAGGCGCAGTAGCCCTTTTGTAAAAAGTATAAATACCTGGCGCTTCCCTTTCAATAAATATCTCCCTTTGCCTAATCTACCTTTTATAATAAATTTATAATTTATTTCATTAGTTAGGGTTTAGGCTGGGGGATCCCCAAAATGGTGCAGGTGATACGCCAAGGGGTTATCCGGTGCTGCTAGCCCCGTCAAGAGAGTGTCTGTAACTCTCTCATTCCCAGCAAGGTGATGTGGGATGCAAACCCACATTGCTATGGAACTAGCCATTAAAAGAATGGGTAGGAAGGCACCTCGAGCGGTGCCAGTGCAAAGGGTACCCCAGGCAAGTGTGTAAAGAGCAACATAAAATACCAGGTAGGTAAGGAACATCACCGCTTGAGTGGACCCCAGAGGGGCGTCCATAATCAAGTGTGGCTAGATGTCAGGGGCTTTAGGTGCTTTGATCTGGAGGGGACCTGGGTGGCCCACAGGTGCCCCTGGGATTTTGGTAAATTGCGAGATAAGTTAGTGGCCCACATGGTTGGAGACCTCCCTGAAGAGGTCCACCGCCAAGTTTTCCCAAGGAACCATTGAAAAAACGTAAAATAATGGGGGTTTTTATTAAGAAAGTCAATCAACAAGGAATGTTGGTCGCAAAAACATATTTAAAATGGGCTGGGGAAATTTAGGTTCTTCAGAAGTGCGCCCAAGCCTTGACGCTCCAATAAACAGATGCTTCCATCCGTTTTAGGAAAATACACCAAAAGTGCCTTCACTCAAGTAATTGATTGAAGCCTTACTTTACCTGAAGTCAAAATTTCATAGCTGGAGCGGGATTCAAACCCTTGCTCTCCAACCAAGTGAATCAAACCATCTCCATTTAAAAATGTAAATTGTTCATTTCAAGGCCTGGGCCAAGATAAGAGGCTGGGCGCTTTGCACCCCATCAGTATCAACCTGGGCATGCTTGGCCTCCACCCAGCGTTGATCTGAGGTGTGCTTTAGGTCAGGGAGAGCCTGAAGCTTCATCTTCTGGGCCTTCTGTCGCCCAGCCTTATCCCTAGCATCAGTGCCTACTATTATGTCATCCAACCATGACATTACCCTCTCCTCCTTCTTGGGCTCCACCCCCCCTCCAGGGGAATTCGCTAAGGAGAAGTTCTTATGTGCTGGCGGCAACTTCATAGGAGCAACAGCTGGCTCTGGCTGAGATCCTGCAGCCTCAGGGAAATGATTATGAAATGATTCAATCAGGTCTTGGGCATGTACACAATCCTGTGCTGGCACCCAGCTGTTCTCTGCTGTGTCAAACCATTTCCAAGATACCAAGTACTCAAGGTGCCGCTTAACCCGGTGGGAGGCTACTATTTCCTCCACTTCCCATTCCAGTGCCCCATCCACAAGATAAGCCTCAGGGGTCACAGGAGGAGGGCCCTCAAACAAGGTCAACTTGCTTTCATGAAAAACGGAGAAGATCCAAAACGCGGAGAAAAGATCCAACTGGTATGAGGCATGTCCCACCTTTCTAACTACCAGGTAAGAACTAATCCTCTTTGGACCCAGTTTTTTGCATGGCTGCTTGATAGGGATGTTGCGAGCATCAAGCATCATGAGATCACCTTCCTTGTATGCTGGACCCACTCGGTGCTTTCCATTAACATTCTCCTTATAAACCAGCATAGCCACCTCCAAACTTGTGGACACCCCTTGATGGACCTTCTTGAGAGTCTTAGCAAAGTCCAGCACCGCTTCCACTTTGGAACCACAGCTTGGCTCCAGGTTAAACGCAGGGTTAAAGCTGTGGTTAGTAAAAAAAGTTGAACAACTGATTGATGAATGCAAAGTGTTGTTGTAGCTAAACTGGGCCATGGGAAGGTGAGGAACCCAATCTGAATGGTCTGCGGTGGTGTAACAACGCAGAAATTGTTCCAAGCACTGATTCACTCGCTTAGTCTGCCCATCTGATTGGGGGTGATAAGCAGTTGAATGGCAGGGGCAGATCTGAAGAGTTTTACACAACTCTTCCCAAAAGATGGAGGTGAGCTGGGGTCCCCAGTCACTAATGATTTCTTGAGGAACCCCATGAAGCGCAAATATATGGGTGACAAAGAGCCTGGCCATTTCAGCAGCCGTTATGGTTGTTCTGCAAGGAATAAAGTGGGCGAACTTTGTAAATTGGTCCACCACCACCATGATTGCATCATACCCATCTGAAATGGGTAACTCCACAATGAAATCCACTGATAGGGAAGTCCAGGGCCCTTCAGCCTTTTGGACTGGTACCAGAAACCCAGCTAAAGGTTGCTGATTGGGTTTCATTTGATTGCAGATCAGGCACTCTTTACAGTATCACCCTACCTGAACAGGCAAGCTTTTTCAATTGTAAGTGCATTGTATCAACTCCAAGGTCTTTGCTTTCCCAGGATGACCAACAGTGATTCCGTCATGATGGTCCTGGATGATCTCCAGGAGCAGTGGTCCAGCAGGAACCCATAGGTGCCCCTGAAACCACACCATCTCATCCTTCATGTGATAACCCCTGGATAAGTCATCCTGATTCAGGGCGCTCTTAGTGAGAACCACAGCATATTCAGCTAATAACGGCTGAGAAAAAACTACCTTCCTAAACATGATATATTCTGCTGCATTTTCCAAAGGCATGAGCGCTGGCATCTGTACCGTGGACTTAGGAAGTTGAGGCAGAATCATACTCAGTGGAATCATCAACTGGGTGTTGTGAATCTCTACCTCTTTTGGATTGGGAGCCAAAGCAGGGTTGCGGCTCAAAGCATCCGCCAAACCATTCTCCTTGCCCTTGGTAAACTCATAGGAAAATGTAAATAGGGCAAGGGTCTCATGCCAACGGGTCTGACATGGTGTTAAAACATGTGGAGCATGGTAGTACAACAGGGCTCAGTGGTCAATGCATACCTGGAATGGTTGGGAAGATCCATTTAAGTGGTGATGCCAATAAATCAGCGCCTCCACCACTGCTAATAACTCCTTGTCATAAACGGCGTAGTTTAACTCATGCAGAGACATTTTCCTAGAAAAATATCCCATGGGATGCTCAGACCCATCTTCACCCACCTGTAACAGGGCAGCTGCAATGGCGAAGTTGGAAGCATCTGAGGACACAATGAACTCCTTTGCAGGATCAACATGGCGAAGGATGGATGTGGATAACAAGGTGCACTTCACCGCTTGGAAAGCATCCTCCAAAATGGGGGACCACTGAAGCACCTTGGCCCCACTAGCCTTATATAAGGGGGCTGCCACCTTGGAGAGACTGGGTGTGAACTTCTTGAGGAACTTACAGATCCCCAAAAAGCTCCTCAGTTCCTTGACAGAGGTGAGGGTAGGCCACTCACAAATAGCCTTCTTCCTTGTCTGGAGTTATCATATGGCCCTGGTCAAAAACGATGTTGCCCAGAAAAGTAACCTGGGACTTGAAGAATTTGCATTTGCTAATCTTGAGTGTAAGGCAAGCGGCCCTCAATCTCTCCACTACTTGTTGAAGGTGTACTGCATGTGACTCCTGATTTGGGGAAAACACCAGGATGTCATCCATGTAGGCAACCGCACATACCCCCAACAAGTCCCCCAACGCAGCATCAATGCAGCGTTGAAAGATGGCAGGAGCATTCTTAAGCCCAAAGGGCATAACCTGGAACTGGAAAATTCCTTTTCTGGTGCGGAATGCGGTTAACCATTCCTGGCCCTTCTTTATCCGGATTTGATTGAATGCATTGAGGCAATCCAACTTGGAGAAGACCTTTGCTTTCTCCACATAGCCCGCAATCTGGGAAATCTAAAGGGATGGGATGGAGGTCGGGTACAGTCACATTGTTTAAATTTCCATAATCAACACATGGACGTAAAGTTCCATCAGCCTTCTCCACAAAGAGCAGTGGGGAGCAAACAGGGGAGGTACGCTGAAAGATGGCACCTTTGGCCAACTGCTCCTTCACCCATACATCTAAAACCTCTTCCTCCCAGACAGTCAATGGGTATATGGGAGAAGAAATATGCACCAGATCCACAGTAAGTTTAAATTCACAATCAAACTCAAAATGTTCTGGTAGCGTACTAGCTGAAGCTGCATCAAAAGAAGATGCCAACTCCTCCAAACAGGAAGGTAAGGAAAGTCCCACAGTGGGCTTCAACAAAGGGGCAAGATATGGACTGGGAACCTTGGGCCAATGGGGTAATTTTCCTGGGGCATTATCCTCAGACAGAGGAACAATCAACTGGTGACCATTTGTTAATGACAAGGATAAAGTGTTTTCTTTTAAATTTGTTCTGACGTCAAACTTCCGCCACCACTCAACACCCAAAATGATGGGAAACAAGAGGTTTCTGATAGCTTGAAACTGATCAGACAATAGATAAGAACCTATCTGGAAATCAACTGACTCCATGATGTTTAGTGTAGGGATACCTTGAGAAGCCCCACCTCTAACCATACCACCTGGTGAGTAACTCAACTCAAGGTAGTCAGCAAGATTTTGGTCAATAAAATTATTTGAGGCACCAGTATCCACCAAAATAGTTGTGCTGAACTTTCCATAAGAGGATGTAAGGGTAGCAGACAACAAGAAGTATCCAGAATGGGATTTATTCAACGCAGAAAACGCCATCAACTCACCACCAAATTCTTCCTCTGGCTTGAACAAGCCATCAGGGTATGTTTTGGAATCATAGAAGGGGGAAGGATAGTGGGCCACTCTTACTACTGAGGCCACATATCCTACCACACCTTCTGCAGGTGCATATACATCTTTAAATTTGTGACAAAGTTCCTTCTCCACTTCCTGAGAACCCCTAATCATGGTAGGGGTCAAACGAGGGTTCTCAGGAGTAATCTGGTAGACTGAAATGGAGTCCTCATCCAGACCATATGAGCAAATAAAAGGTTCGTTTTGGGATAAATTGCTCACATTATAAAACGCGTTTTTTTGTTTGAACAAACCCTCACTCATTCCAAGGGTTTGGTGCGCATTGTTATCCAGGGCCATCACCCCCAAGCCCTGAGCCAATGCCTTGGCATGCACCTCAGAAACGTGTTGGGGAGAAAAAATGATAACAGAATTGTTTTTGTTAAGTTCAGGTTCAGACCCTTTGATGTTCCCAATTTCCGCTGAGATGGGGAGGAAATCAGTGGGAAGCATCTCACGTTTCAAGGAAAAATCACTAGTTGAGGAAGCGCTATTTATAGGGATGACCATGGGTGACATCATCATGGCAGAATCATCTGAAACCTTTACTTCATTCTTGGGTCTAGACCCCTGTATATTTCCAAATTTGGAAGAAGTAGAAGGATTAGAAGGATAAGATTCCTTCATTTCCAGAGGCGCGCGCGACTTTTTGGCTCCCATATTTATATGATTTGATCCAATGATGGCCAAATTACCTGGCCCCTTCTGGGTTGGGGTGGAGAAACTACCCCAAAGGGTTTTGACAAGATGATCAAATTTGGAAGGAGGCGACTGCCAAATTGGGGAGTTTTGCATTGAGATGTCCAAGGTCAAATGGAGAAATGACATTTTAACTTCATTGGTTAAAGGCAAAGCCTGGGCTTTTTCGCAGAATTCACTCAAGTATACTTTCATTGGATGACCCACTTGACGCAGAGAAAAGAACTCAAAGAAGGAATGGAAGGAGGCTTCATCAGGTCAATTCTGCTCCAAGACCTGTTCCAAACCCCTATTGCTTGCCACAAGAGCAGCTGTGTGCGGAGTACCACAAAAACCCAATCACCCGCCTTGGGAGACAACTGGGACAATAGATCCACTCCTCACAAAAGTGGACAGGAACCAGATGAATTGTTTTTTCCTAACAAGGGTTTTGGTTCCAGGGAAGCTAAGGCCTGATGAATTTCTGAGTAAATCTCAGGAGAAAGGTGGGGAATCATGATCTTAGGATCATGAAAAGTCTGAGACCACCAGGTATGAGCAGGAAGGGTGGGCACTTCCCAATTGGTAGTTGCAAGAATAACGCTGAGATGCACAAGTACAAAACCAAATGAGAACACTGTGGTGAGCACCATTGTGGCAGTGACAAATGGCCAGTGCACCCAATTTACTAATAAAGAAAGTCCCACACAGATAATTCTTATGCATATATAATAAAAAGGTTGATTGACTAATGTCAAGAGAGTGTCTGTAACTCTCTCATTCCCAGCAAGGTGATGTGGGATGCAAACCCACATTGCTAGGGAACTAGCCATTAAAAGAATGGGTAGGAAGGCACCTCAAGCGGTGCCAGTGCAAAGGGTACCCCAGGCAAGTGTGTAAAGAGCAACATAAAATACCAGGTAAGTAAGGAACATCACCGCTTGAGTGGACCCCAGAGGGGCGTCCATAATCAAGTGTGGCTGGACGTCAGGGGCTTTGGGTGCCTCGATCTGGAGGGGACCTGGGTGGCCCACAGGTGCCCCTGGGATTTTGGTAAATTGTGAGATAAGGTAGTGGCCCACATGGTTGGAGACCTCCCCAAAGAGGTCCACCACCAAGTTTGCCCAAGGAACCATTGAAAAAACGTAAAATAATGGGGGTTTTTATTAAGAAAGTCGATCAACAAGGAATGTTGGTTGCAAAAACATATTTAAAATGGGCTGGGGAAATTTAGGTTCTGTGGAAGTGCGCCCAAGCCTTGACGCTCCAATAAACAGATGCTTCCATCCATTTTGGTAAAATACACCAAAAGTGCCTTCACTCAAGTAATCAATTGAAGCCTTATTTTACCTGAAGTCAAAATTTCATAGCTGGAGCGGGACTCGAACCCTTGCTCTCCAACCAAGCAAATTGAACCATCTCCATTTAAAATGTAAATCATTTGTTTCAAGGCCTGGGCCAAGATAAGAGGCTGGGCGTTTTGCACCCCATCAGTATCAACCTGGGCATGCTTGGCCTGCACCCAGCGTTGATCTAAGGTGTGCTTTAGGTCAGGGAGAGCCTGAAGCTTCATCTTCTGGGCCTCCTGTCACCCAGCCTTATCTCTAGCATCAGTGCCTACTATTATGTCATCCAACCATGACAAAACTCTCAATTAAAAAGATATCTTACATTATTTTTTCTCACTCCCATAATAATTGAAGATTGAATAGATTTTCCTAAGGTTGGCACTTAAAAAATCTGTCATGCTACTGGTTGCGCTTGCCAGAAAGCTTGCAAGGTAGTCCTATGGCAATATCCTAAGCATTGTCATAGGCTTTCTAATCTTTTGTGTCTTTTTTGCTGGCTTTTCTTGATGAATATGGGGGGTTGATGGTGGTCATTTAGACTGCTGGTGGTTGAGGCCTCTTGCGCCCACCAGGAGACCTCTAGGGGAAATGTTGATACTTTCTGGGATCCTTGGATTTCTAACTGATCCCCCTCAGGCTTCCCTTTCACAAGGAAATCCATCAAAGAAGGTACTTGATTACAATTTTAATAGTTTTTAGGCTTCCAATCCACTAACCAGCAAATTATTGGGATGGCAGTATTTGTTGAGCTTACATGCCTAATTATTATTGATTTTGCATAACTCTTGAGGGAGGGTACCCCAGTGGTAGAGTATGGACTCTTTGACCACTGCCTCCCAAGTTTGATCCCAGTAGATGAACTTTGGGTAGGGGCCAATTTATACCTATGTTGGTGTTTCACTCCAATGTCCTAAACCATATTACCAAATAACAATGCAGTTTATAGAGTTTCTGGCCTATCATAACACCACATGTGGAGGTTTATTAGGATTTATCCTCCTTTCCCATAGAATTTGTTTTCCCCTTTAGATTAGTGTGGTATCATCCCCCAGATAACCCATCTCAAATAAATACTATTTTGCATAAATCTTAATAGGATACTTATTTAGTTTGATGATACATTCTACCTTCCTTACCTAAAATTTTCATTTACTTTATTATCTATTATAATTCTTGAATAAAACCATGTTTAAGGAATTTAATTTTGTAACTAGATAAAGAATTTACTGTATCAGCAATCCAGTGCTATACCGCCCCACAAGGGGCTCTAGTTTGATAAGCTCAATTTTAACCATTCTTTTGGTGATTGGTTAATATTTATGAAAGTTTAGCCATGTAACTATTATATTAAGTTTCTAGATTGTGGGTTTTTGAATCCAAATGGTTGGTAGTAACTGGGTATAGTTGCACACACCTGTAACCACAAGCTAAGGTGAGGTAAAAATGCTGTAACAGGTTCAAAACCTGTTCTGACTAGGATGAACATAATTTCCTTTGTCCCCTCTTATCATTAATTAATTAATGATATGGAGTTAAAAAGGAAGATTTGGGTGGTTTTCATGCAGGGTGGTTCCTGCTACTACTGGATCTTTTTAAAAGAAAGAAAAGAAAGTGGTTGGTAGTAATAAATTGATTGATTTGAATCAATTCAACTAATACTATCAATACTATTACTATACTATACTAATATACTAATACTAATTACTAATACTTTAATATAATAATCATACTTAAAATGTGTGTAGCTTATAGCTTATAGCTTAATTTATATAGCAATACATTTAGTAATAGTAACTTTTAATAAAATGATTTTTTACTACTTCGAATACTACTTTGAATAAACAAAATATAATAATTTTTATTTGAGTTTAATTTTCTATATTTATTTTAGATAAAACTTTTACTTTATACTAATCAAGTTATGTATACCTAGAACAGTCAAATATTGTTTATCAAGAATGAGCTTATTCTACACCTTTATAATACCCTTATAATTTAATTTGATAAGCTCAATTTTTCAATCATTCGGTTGGTTATTGGTTAAGTTTTATAAAAGTTCAGCCGTGTAACTATAATTCGAGTTTTGAGATTGTAGGATATTCGAGTAGTTGGTAGTAATAATTTAATTCAATTCGATTGTTTCAATTAATTTGTATTAAATCACTAATCTCTATAAATTCACCAAATTTCTCACCCGAAACTAAACAAAAAAGTAGTAAATGGTAAAGTAAACTTAAGATTAATTTAGAGTAACGATTCAATTCTCAACTTTTTATTTTTCCCATTTAACTTTATGAATTATGAATTCATTTCATTCAATTTATTTATCTATTTAGTATTAAACTTAATTTATCAATTAAATTAAATATCATTTGAATTTTTAACTTTGCATAATCAACTAATCATAAATAAATAAAAGGTAAAAAATTAAAATATCCACCTACATCATACCTAAAAACAATTAACCTATTCTATCAACCAAATAGATGACAAAACTAAGTTTAGTTTGCAACAAGCCAACCAAATAAATATTGACTTATTAATTGATTATGAATTAATAAAAATAAAACAACTATCAATTTTATACTCAAAATCATCATATAGATTAATCAAACCAGCTAAATAGATGGAGGTCAGCAACTTAAATATATGGCTATAAATATAACTATTAATTTAATAAGGTTAAGGTAAATAATTCACTGTATCAGAGATCCAGTGCTATACCGTCCCACAAGGGGCTCTAGTCTGTAATTAAATATTACAAGCTCTATTTCAGACATATTCTATAAAGTTTGGGAACGGAATGCTAATATATAATTATTTAAATAATCATATAAATTTAAATATCAGTACTTAAGATCTAGAATATATATTTCTAATATATTTATATAGTAATTTGGCTGGGAATTTTCATATTCATTTAATTCGATTTTTTGTAGTTTGATAAGGGGTTGGTAGGTTTTGGCTGTTGTAAGTTCCATAATTGGTTTTTGCTAAGTAGTGGTTTATTTTTTGGTTGATTCGATAGGCTCAATAGTTTTAGGTAAGTGATTGATGGTTTAGTTAATTTAGCAGGCTCAATTGATTTTAGCTAAGTGGTTGGAGGTTGGAATTTTTAATAGGTTTAATGGTTTCTGAACTTATTGATAGCTATCTACCAATATAAAAACTAAAATAATTTAGAATTTGATTGATTTGATAATTTTATTTTAAAAGGCCGAGTGGGTTGATGGTTTTTGGTCGAATCGATAGGATACAGTTTAGCTTTGGGGGTGATTAGTTATTGGTTAATTTGATAAGTTCAGCTAGTTTTAGCTGAGTGGTTGGTGGTTTTGACTGCTTCGATTGAGCAATTAGGTTTGGCTGAGTAGTTATTGCTTAACTATATATAGAATTTAAACTAATCAATTCGAATCACCTAAAATTTTATAGACACTGTAGCAAAGCACAGGTAAAGCTGCTAGTTATAATTTAATCATTGATATTTTACTTTACTTTATTTAATACAACAACGCTAATTTCGACGCCCTTTTCCCTATCAGTATCTTTACTTTATTTATTACAACGCTAAATAACTATAACTATTAATAGATAAGGTAAATGATTCACTGTATCAGCGATCCAGTGCTATACCGCCCACAAGGGGCTCTAGTTTGATAGGTTCAATTTTGAATGGTTGCATCTGTCTGTTTGATAAGCTCAATTTTAACCATTCTCTTGGTGATTAGTTTAACGTTTATGAAAGTTGAGCCATGTAACCATTATTTCGAGTTTTGATTGAGATTGTGGGATATCCGAGTATTTGGTAGTAATAATTCAAATTAATTATTTAACTAATTTGTATTAATTCAACTAATCTCTATAAATTCACCTCTTTCTCATCCGAGACTAAACAAAAATATTAATGGTAAACAATTATGCTTAAAGTTAATTTAGAGTAGCATTTTCAATTCTCAACTCCATTTTTTCTATTTAACTTTATTTAATTCATTTCATTCATTCAATTTATTTTTTAGTATCAAATTAATTTATGCAATAAATTAAATCAACTACCTTTTAAATTTTAATATGATTAATTAATTAAAGGTAGTAAATTAAAATAACCACTTATATCAAATCCAAAAACAAATAATATTAGCTCTCTCTCTGCTCGGTGTAACTTTCTGAGCAATTTATTCAGTAAATTAAAAGCAAACACTTAATTGCACACTGAAGTCTTGCTCCAATGTTGTTGGATCCCCCACTGACTGTCCCAGCATAGGGCAGCAGCAAAACTCCCCCTCCATTTTCTATCTAATAGGAAAATGTGCATGGACTGACTTGCCTAGTGATTCCAAACCCTTAGGATGATTTGTTCCTCCCAAGGATCTTGATGCCTATCTTGCCTGAACCCAAGCAGTGCCCCGCTGCTCCCTGGTGCTCCCCAGAGCAACATGCATTTTAGCCTTAGGGTCAAATATGGGAAATTCTTTCCCTATAATGACCAAGCTATTATCAAAATAGCTCAAATGATGACACCAGCCTGTTTTATTGACTTCTGCCCCTATAAGGGGTACTTTGACCTTGGCTTCCCCTATGAAGCCAATGCAGCCACTGTGGTAACAGTGCCACTAATATTCAATAATATTCCCCTCCTAACAACTTGGATCTAGCTCCCAATGGATACCACCTTGGTGGTCCAGTTCACTGGTTTACCCACCCACCTCCCCCCAAAGTGCTCCACCAAGAGCTGATAGAAGGTTTGGCAGCCTACAGCACCAACCCTATCTTATAATTTGTGGTCCCAAATGGGGACATACACCTTGCTGGACCTCAGGTGTATACCATGATCAGCCCTGAATTTATAAAAATTTCTTTGGCAATTTCACCTCATGCCACTATCCCATCTACCTCTGACCATCCATTCTGGGCCTGTATCAAAGGTGGATAAATAATTTGACTATCCTGTTTTAAGTTAGACCACTCAAAACACAAATGCCTATATTTACAAACTTCTGCTGATACCAAAAGTTTGCCTGTTGCCCACCAATCTGCCAACCCTGCTATTGGACATTCTCTTTCTTGACTTCAGAAAAAGAATGTTGGAAGTATTAGGGCTCTCAAATCTGCTATTATGATTGGGCCATTGCCTGCCTAATTTATAGATAATATTGTAGATATTAATAATAGGAGTAACCACAATAAAAAGACCTTAGTGGATTCTCGGTGGAATCCTAATAACTGGAAAAATATGATTTACCATAAAAATTGGCTTAAAAAGGTAAATACTAACAGTAGAAATACTCTGACTCCTTGGTTAAATATGAGGAGTATAATATTGCATGGATCCAAATCTTTTCAAGGCAAGAAGATTTTACCCATCAATGATTGGGTATCAGTTAACCAATCACTATCATCCGAGTCTAACCACCACCAAGGTGCAAAGATTTTACTTGAGGCTGATAGGGTAAAAATTAGCAAATCATTACCATCTGAGACTGACCACCACCAAATTACCCAATCATTACCAACTGAGTCTGACCACCGCTGATATGAAAATATTTTACTTGCTGGTGATTGGATACAATTCATCCAATTGTTACCACATAGGTCAGTTTTGCCTCAAAAATTTTATCTTCCATCTGATAGGCCAAAAGCCTATATTACCTAATCTAGATAACTGAGCTTTACATTCTTTTACCTCAAATATTGATGGTCTCAAAATCTGAACTAGTTTAAATAGGAAAAACTAGTATTGAGAAAGGGGCCTTTCTTGGTTTTGCTGTACTTATTATAATAAAAAACATAAAAATTATAAAAAGGTATTATTTTATACTTTTATTAAAAAGTAAGTTTCTCACTCTGAGAAATTAATTGTGGCCTCCATTAGCGGATCCCACATGCACCAACTCCAACATGGGGTATGATCCTATCTTCCCCTCCTCCAATGCCTGATGCTGCAACTGTACCTGCAGCCACCAATCAGCATCCACCTTGCCCCAGGGCCATGCATGATTCTTCCAATCAAGCACAGGATTGGACCCCAGTTCAATCCCAGGCAAATTCCAGAAAACCAGCCAATTCTCAACCATATGCCAATTCCCCAATCCAATTCAACCAAAACCTATGGGAGTATTTGGATGAAATTGATAAATCAGATAATATCATCAAAGAACTGTTGCTGCAAGTCAAGCGGCTTTGTAATGCAGAATGGGATGCAAAATTCCCACCTTAGAAATATGTCCCACAACCTAACACCAAACTGTTCTACAGTGACCACAAGCTTGCAGTAGAAGCAGCTGCCACACCAGATTGCTGTCCACTCTGCAAAGCTGCCACCAAATCTGTAGCTGCACTCACAAGAGGAATTTCACCTCCCATTATCCCCATAGATCTTACTGCACAAAGTAAGATCAATATGAAATTCTACACAAAAATGTCACTGAAGCTATCCAGAACGTGGTAACAGTAGCACAGAATCCAAAAGCAAAAATAACCTGAACCAAAATTGCCATGTTCATTAAATTCCTAGATGCCCACTTCAAAGATAAAGACACTTTGGCCAAATACATCGTTGGCATTATGATGGCTAACAACTATTCAGAAGTTCCTGTCATCAGAAATATTAAACCCCATACCGCCGATGCCCCCACACCCCCACTATCTACCTTAACATGCACCCTACTATGGAATGAGATGGATGCAGCTGAAGATGAGCCTCTTGATCCACCATGGAGGGATAGCAGTATTTGCTACCCACCTGGTTGGATATTTGTCAGGTAAGATTCAATTGATATGTCCATTTTGGGTGTTTTGTTTAAATCATTAATTTTTTAATATAATTTTAGTTTTAGTTCAGTAATGTCCATCCCCCAGTCAGCTTACCTTGGTTAAATAAATTATTTCCAAAAACAATTGAACTATTTAGATTAACTAAATAGATGACAAACAATGAGTTTGATTTGAGATTTGGCTAATCAAATCAATACCAATTAATATTAACTAAAATTTTTAATTAATTAAAAATTAAAAGCTAAAGTAATTTCTACCTTTATACTCAAAACTAAATTCTTAGATTAATCAAACCAGCTAGATAGATGGAGGTCAGCAAGTCTCATATGTATGGCTATAACAATATAACTAATAATTTAATAATATTATGGCTATAACTATAACTATATAACTATTAATTTAATAAGGTAAATAATTCACTGTATCAGCGATCCAGTGCTATACTGCCCCACAAGAGGCTCTAGTTTTATAAAAGTTCAGCCGTGTAACTATCATTTCAAGTTTTGAATTTGTGGGATATCTGAGTAGTTGGTACTAATATGAGATTGTGGGATATCCAAGTCGTTGGTAGTAAAATCTAATTCAAACAATTGTTTAATTTGTATTAAGTCAACTAATCTCTATAAATTCATCAATTTTTCATATGAGACTAAACAAAAAATTAATGGTAAACAATTAAGCTTTAAGTTAATTTAGAGTAGCATTTTTAATTCTCAACTCCATTTTTTCCACTTAACTTTATTAATTCATATAATTCATTCATTTTTTAGTATTAAATAAATTAAGCCAATCAATTAAATCAACTATCTTTTAAATTTTAATGTGATCAATTGATTAATTAAATATAGTAAATTAAAAATAATCATCTAAATTATTCCCAAAAAACAATTAAATTATCTAAATTAACCAAATAGATGACAAACAATGAGTTTAATTTGAGATTTGGCTAATCAAATCAATATTTATTTGGGGAAGGTTGACCAGGGGACAAGCACTTCTGATATAGTGGGAAAAACTTATGAGATTTGAAAAATTAAAGACACCCTAGAAGGTTCAAGGCCCCTCTTGTTGTCTCCTGGATCCCCAAGTTTAGGATGGTAGGGAAGGGGGTTATGCCAGCTTATTCTTGAATGCAGCATGTTTAAAGAAAAGGATCAACCTTTAGGAACCATATGGGGAACCATGTGTTGATTGTCCTTCTGTTATGGGGGGTCATGTGTCCAAACAGCCATGCTTGAAAATGTTCCAACATATAGCAGTGAAAACGATTGATGGCTTCTTGGATTGTAAGCGCTGCTGTAAGTCTTGGGGAATGTCCCCTGGCTGTTGATTGGGTCATCTTCCCATTTCTGAGTAAAAAGACACCAATGAGGATAGCGGTACCTCTCATTACTCAGAGAAATCTCACTCACATAGTAGATGAGCAATGGGTAACAGCTCTTCTACTTCAGATCCCAGCCCCCAGTACCCATACTCATCTCAGCAGAACTGTTACAGGAAATTAGCAAAATCTATGCCAAAATTGTCAAATTGAAATTGGCTGGATCTAATTCAAGTGGCAATATGGCCAATGCCCAAATCTCAAATGGATGGGAAGGCATGAAAACTGAAGTATCAGCTGGAAAACCAAACGGTTCCAATTTGACCAATATGTCAATCGAACAAAACATCCTCCTACCAAAGTCATCAAGGATCATCCTTGACAATCAGGCTATAGCACTGGGTGCCACTGATGAGGGTTCAAAGCCCCTGGTTGGTAATTCAGGCATTGTGGCTGATGTGATGCCATTGACCAAACAAATGGTCCAGTGACTGAGCACAAGTGGGTTAGGCATCCCAAACTGTTTCCAACCAAATGGACCTACCCCTATATGGGGTGGCCTTGGGGAATTCCTGTCACTCGTTGGGCCAAATGCCATTGCGCCAACTATCAGAAATGTAGTCAATCCTCAATTCAGATGTTTGAGGTCAAACTGACAGCGACTCAGCCCACTGCCAAATTTTGCAATGTCAGTTCATCAAGGAATAAACCCACCCATTCCTAAACAATTCACCAGTTAGGTCAAAATTGTGGGACCCAATCTCAGCTTGTCACTACCCCAATTGACCACTAATTAATCAGTTGCATACACTGAGAAAATTTTTGATTGATTTCCTTTCTTTTTCTTCAGTAAAATTTTGCCAAAAACCAAACAATTTTTATTATTTCTTCCAACTGCATCCCTGATGGCATTTCCCTGGTGGCCTGTCAGTCCATATACTGGATGGGCTCTACCAGTACTCTTGGTCACTATGGCCCCCTCCATCATTGATTGGGTTCAGCGAGTCTGATATTTTTGGCTCTACAACCCCATTATTACTAACTTCTGGCAGCAATACATGGGGATCTTGTAGCTGTATGTCCACCAATTGCAAGAGAGAACCTGTCTCCTTGCCACCCTGATTGAAATGGCTCCATATGCCAAGGATCTCATCAAGACTATATCTGTGATTCCACCCCTGCAGCAAGACCCCCTGGGTTAGGAGAGGGTTCAGTATGGTTTGTCGTCAGGATAATCCTTAGTATGTTGCTGCACCAACAATTTGTCATTTCCCAATGCATGGCACCATATCAAGTCATCCAGTCAGCAATGCCTCTGGCATTCTGGCTTTCTTTTGGGTGCTTATGCATTATGACTGGCAGGCCAGTCTAAACTTCTTCTGCCATTTCCATGAAATAATTGACCAACCATTATTTTCAGCCACTTCTGCCTTGTTTTTTGAACTGGGTGCCGTAGTGGTTACTCTTTACCAAATGAATGTGCAATCAGTAGTTTGCTGTTTGTTGTTTGTTTGGTCACTTTCCAACTTTGGGAGAAGTATCCGCTCTACCTTGGAAAATCTTCTTCAATCTACCCAAGCTGCGCAAACTGTGTCTCCTCCTCCTTCCACTAGCCTGGAGGGAATTTTGAGTGTCCCCTTCTGGGAGATTGCCAATCAAGTTCTCAACGCGCTCACCAAAGTGCAAATGTGTACAGCAATTGTGCTTAATAACGCTTCCACGTTATCTCATGCCCAATAAGAGCTCGCGTTGTTAGATGCTGTGGATGGGGATGCCCGCCATTGGGTGAGAGGTCTTTTGTGCTCTTCCTCACAAGCAGGAAACTCTACCTCATTGATGGCTGTCATGTCGGCTGCCCTGAAACCCCCTGTGTCCCAATCAGACCACTTATTCAGACTGATCTATGCCATAGCCAAAGCCTCTAGATTGGTTTCTTTGATCTCTACCTTTTGTAAACTGGCCCCCACATCGGGCCTATCTATCAATATGCTTCAGGCAGTCTTTAGATCAGGCTTGGATTCAGGTTCCACTCATCATGAGGTCTGGTCTACCATCTAAGGATCAGTAGATCAAATATGTGCCTCTGCAACCACCATCAACGCCTTACCCCATCATGTTATCCATTATCAGAAGGCGAATTTCTTGATTGGATTACCCAAAGTAGACACAGATGATGCACCTATTTCTGAATTAGTGATAGACTTGGGTACCAATCTTACCATAACCTCCAAGTCCGAGTTAGCAGGTACAGAGTTAACTATTAATGATTCTGTTCAAGCTCAGATGGAGGAAGTCGTTTTTCCCACTCTCATACTTCCAATTTTTGCTCCAGCAAAGGACCCCAACCTTACCCCCAATATGCCCATTATTTCTTCAGTTGCAAATAAGTCAGTCAAATCTTCCATTGAACAAAACTTTGCTTATTTCCTTGTGCCTATAAAGATAAGTGTCAGCTTGCATCATGCCTCCTTTGAAGCTCTGGTAGATAATGGAGCTGCGGGGAACTTCATGAGTGTTGAGTTGGCACAACAATTAAAACTGGAAATGGATGTGGGCTCCTCAGTAATGGTGGCATCATCTGCTTATCAGTCCTCATATGTTGTTTGCCAATCAGTACCCTTTTCAATCCACCAGTTCAGCTTCTGAAATTGTTTCTCAACTATGCTGAACTTGGTGTTTCTGGTGATCTTAGGTGTGGGGTGGTGGCGCTGACAACATGTGAAGATTCATTTAGAGTCTAATACGCTGTCATTTACCAATGATCATTTTGGAGAGAGAATTCCCTTTGATTGACACCCTCAAGAAGATACAAAGAACCAGCTCTATCACTACCCTGGTCACTTCTGCGGGCGTTCCAGCTGATTTCCCCAAAAGCTTAATGCAATATCAGAGAACCTTCAACATGGAAAAGGCGGATTGCCTGCCTAAGCACACTAGGTATGATTGTGGGTTTCAAACAACCGTGGAGTTAGTGAACATCAACTGTTTGTTGTATCCCCATACAGCGGAGGAAGAAGTTGCACTCAATACCTGGTTGGATGATATGTTGAAAAAAGGTTGGTTGTTCAAAGAGACCTCACCCGTTGCCTCCCCCATTGTCTTCACCAGAAAAGCAGATGGTTCTCTCCATCCCTGCATAGATTACAGTCATTTGAATAACATAACAGTTTCTGATCCCTACCCATTGCCTCTGGAGCAGACAATCAGCCAGGCAATTACCAGGTCCTGTGTGTTCTCTAAGCTGGATCTGGTGAATGCCTTCAACCAAATTTGGGTAATGGAAGGGCAAAAATGGTTAACTGCAATCTGGACAAAGTGAGGCATTTTCCAATTTCATGTAATGCCTTTGGGATGAAGAATGCTCCCACTACGTTTCAACGGATGATCAACAATGTACTGGGTGACCTCTGGTTTACCTGTGCAATTGCATACATTGATGATTTCCTGGTTCACTCCCCAACTCCTGAACAACATGCTACTGACTTGAAAGCGGTGGTGGTCATCTTGCATAAGGCAGGTTTGTTCCTCAAACCTTCCAAGTGTGAGTTTTCTAAGGAGGAGGTTACTTTCCTTGATAACCTGGTTCTTAAAGATGGCTATGCAATCCCTCCCAACAAGTTAGACATGATCTGAGAATGGCCAACTCTGACTATGCAGAAACAACTTTGGAGTTTCTGGGGAACCATCATTTTTCTAAAAAAATTTTCCTCAGCACTTTCCCAGTTGGCCGCGCCTCTCACCCCCCTTACTAGAAAAAATGTACCATTTTGTTGGACGCTCAAATGCCAGCAGGTGTTCAAATCTATCAAGGAGGTGTTCATATCTCCACCCGTTTTGAAACATGCCAATACCACCAAACTGTATATTGTTGCATGTGATGCCTCATTGGTAGCAGTGGGAGCAGTGTTGCTTCAGGAGCATGATGGTCTTGAACATCCAGTCGCCTACTTTTCCTGGAAGTTCACAGCCATGGAGCAGTCTTGGGCCATTTATGACAAGGAATTGGCAGCTGTTGCATGGGCATTAACTCATTGGCAGTATCAGTTGCAGGGTGCTCACCATGAATTAACAGTCCGCATAGATCACCAGGCCCTTTTGTATTATTGCAAACCCCAAAAATTGGTGCATCAGCAGGCCCATACCTATTGGGACCTGTGCAGTTTTAACTTTAAATACAAATTCATTAAAGGTGCGCTCAATGTACTTCCCAATTTCCTAAGCCACAGTCCCACCCACTGTTCCTCGGAACCAGAGAAAGTGGATCTTGTTACCATGATTCCTGCCACTCAAATCCTGTCAATCGTTCCCTCCATTGTTTTCTCTGTTGCTTTGGCTCCTGACACCCCGCTAGTGGCTCAGGTTTTAGTCAGTCAATTGGCCTGCCCTGAGGGTGTAGAGTTGGTCAAGCAGTTGGTTCACTCAAGTCACAAACACTCCCTATACTCCTCAGAAGAGGGTCTCATTTACTTTCATTCTCACATTTGGGTTCCCCCTCCTTCCAATTGGAAATATTCCGTGCACATCATGATCCTCCCACAGTTGGACATCCTGGTAACAATAAATGCATCAATTTGATCAAGCGAACTTTTAATTGGGCAGGTCTGACATAAGAGGTTCTGGCTTGGATCGCCAATTGTGTTACTTATACTAGAGCCAAGTTGGATCACTCTGGAAAAAAATGGCCTCCTGCACCCCTTATAGCAGGTGGAGGGCCCATGGACCTCAGTGTCCATGAACTTTATTGTTAAACTCCCCTGTTCTAACAGGTTCACAGCAGTGATGGTAGTGGTGGATTATTTCACAAATTTTCTCTTTTTATACCTTGTACTTCCATAATTACATCAGAAGAAACTGCCCATCTTTTTATATGCCATGTGTTTTGATGTTCAGTCTTCCCCAGGAGATCATCAGTGACTGGGGTTCACAGTTTACTGTGTAGTTTTGGAGTGAACTCCTATTGATCCTGAAAATATCCCCCTATCAATCCACAGTGTATCGCCCTCAGTCTGATGGTCAGACTGAGCGGGCCAATCAAGTCCTCAAACAGTACCTGCATTGCTATGCTGCTGCAGCACAGGATACTTGGGCCTGGGACTTGCCCCTCACTCAATTTTCTTACAATAACGGGACCTACGCATCAACGGGGTTTTCTCCATATGAAGCAATGTTGGGTTATAACCCTTCATTTTTGGTCAGGCTGTGCTTGCAGCCTGAAGTTCAAGCTGTTGCAGACCACGCTGCCCACATCAGATTGACTCAAGCTTTAGTGCTGGAACACCTTACCAAAGTCATTGATTACTACAAGCAGTTTGCAGATTGTAAGTGTCTTTCAGGTCATGACTTTATAATGGGTTCCTACGTTATGCTTGATACCCATCATTTAAGAATTCAAACCCCTTCCCATAAATTTTCCAGTAAATGCTCAGGCCCCCATTTAGTGGAGGAGGTATTGGGTAATGGAGCGTTCCGACTGAAGCTTCCTGCACATTGAAAGCAGCACCCTGTTTTCCATGTTTCCCAGCTGTTGCTCTTCAAGGGTGCAATTCCCATGGAACTGGAACCAATCATCATCAATAATGAGGAAGAAGTTGAGATAGAGGCTATCCTGGCATCCTGGAAGTTGCGACGTTCCATCCAATATCTAGTGGCCTGGAAAGGGTATCCAGCCTATAAAAATAGTTGGGTTAAGGCGCGCAATTGCGCAAATTGCATGGAGTTGTTCAAAGCATTCCATATATCCCACCCCAAGGCTCCTTGCCCCCCCAGAAAGTCACAACAATTATGGCTATCAAGTTACCCAAGGCACACAAGAATGTGGCTCTGGTGTAGTTTCCCAGTGGGGGTGCCCTTCCTTTGGAAAAAGGAAAGAGTAATGTGAGTCCTGGGAACATCCCCTGGCTGTTGATCAGACCATCTTCCCATTCCCAAGTAAAAAGACACTGAAGAGGATGGCAGTACCTCTCATTACTTAGAGCAATCTCACTCATGTAGTAGATGAGTGATGGTTAAAAGCTCATCTGCTTCAGATCCAACCCCCAGTACTCACACTCACCTCAGCAGAACTGTTATGAGAATTAGCGAAATCTGCACCAAAATTGTCAAATTGATGTCAGCTAGATCTAATTTGAGTGGCAATATGGCCAATGCCAAAATCTCAAATATCTGGGAAGGCATGAAGACTGAGGTATTGGCCAGAACGCCTGACGGTTCCAATTTGACCTTATGCCAATTGAACAAAACACCCTCCTACTAAAGTCATCAAGGATCATCCTTGATGATCAGGCTATAGCATTGGGTGCCACTGACAAGGGTTTGAAGCCCCCAGTTGGTAATTCAGGCATTGCGGCTGATGTGATGCCATTGACCAAATGAACGGTCCAGCAACCAAGTGCAGGTGGGTTGGGCGTCCCAAACCTGTTTCCAACTAAAATGGACCTACCCCTATGTGGGGTGGCCTTGGGGAATTCCCATCGCTCATTGGGCCAAACGCTGTTGCACCAACTGTCAGAAACATAGTCAAGCCTCAATCAAGACATTTGAGGTCGAACTGACAGTGACTCGGCCCACCGCCAAATTTTGCAATGTCAGTTCTCAAGGAACAAACCCACCCATTCCTGAACAATATGCTGGTTAGGTCAAAATTTTGGGACCCGATCCCAGCTTGTTACTACCCCAATAAACCACTATTTAATCAGTTGCATAGCATTGGAAAAAAAGTTGGTTGATTTTCTTCCTTTTCCTTCAATAAAATTTTGCCAAAAAACCAAACAATTTTTATTTTTCTCTTGACCACATCTCTGATGGCGTTTCCCTGATGGCCTGTCAGTCCGTATACCAGATGGGCTCTACCAGTACTCTTGGTCACTATGGCCCCCTCTGTTGTTGATTGGGTTCAGCGAGTCTGATATTTTTGGCTCTACAACCTCATTATCACTAACTTCTGGCAGCAATACATGGGAATCTGGTGGCTGTATGTCCACCAATTGCAAGAGAGAATCTGTCTCCTTGCCACCCCAGTTGAAATGGATCCATATGTCGAGGATCTCATTGAGACTATATCTGTAACTCTACCCCCTGCAGCAAGACCCCCTGGGTCAGGAGAGGGTTCAGTATGGTTTGTTGTCAGGATAATCCTTACTATGTTGCTGCACCAACAATTTGTCATTTCCCAATGCATGGCACCATATCAAGTCATCCAGTCAGCAATGCCTCTGGCATTTTAGCTTGCTTTTTGGGTGCTTATGCATCCTGACTGGCAGGCCAGTCTAAACTTCTTCTCCCATTTATATGACAGCTGCTCCTGTAAACAACTCCAGTACTATTGTATGGATTGTCCATAGTGCTATTGCTACTATCAATACCCTGAGGGATGGGTGGATGGAAGAGTCCATGTTTATAGCAAACATGTTCCTTGCTAGGCTGAATATTTGTCCACTTTCTTGGTGGGATAGGCACATGGCCTCTTTCCATACAGCCACTGACGTTGAGCATTGTTATAAGTGGTGGGTTAGGCTTCCATACTGACCACATATTGTACATGAGGTGTGAGTGGCATTTGCCGTTCTGCTATGTGGTATACTCTCCTCATGCATCTCCATACATGTGCTCTTATCTTGGGTTGGAGTAGAGGGTGATGTGTGTATCTCCATACTCTTCTTTGAGTCTTCAGGTTGTAGGGTATATCTATATGGTCCTGGTACTCAATCCTGGCTATGGTACTCAGATTTCTGCATATTATATTGTCTTTGCCTATTTGGTCATTGATTTTCTGACTGTGAGTTAGCCTAGGGCATCCTCAGTGACTGGTTTGTGCTTATATGGATCTGCCATGACACTCTTCTCATGGCTAGGAGTATTCATTTGAAATGTGCAGGAGTGCCATGTGGTCCTGCAGCTGTAGGATGGGATGCCAGATACTTGATTAATGTGTTTGGGTGATCTGAGTTTCTTAATTGGAGTGCTCATGTGAAGTTATATATTGCTTTTCAGGATTAATGTGTATCTGGAATATTTGGGCTAGTTACCTGAGCTATCCAAGATCCTAATATATGGGTTGCTTGCTCTATGTAATTAGCAATCCCCATACCTCCATTCCTTTTAGAGCCAAATAGGGTTTTGAGGCATACAGGGGGATTATGGTTGGACCAGAGACATACTTAAAATAGGGTGTGAATTGTATTGAGGAAGGATGGTGAGAAAGCAATTGCATGGACTGTGAACCATATGATTGATAGAATCATAGAGTTGGCTACCACTAATCAAACCAATATACTAATTAATATCAATTAAAATTATTAATTAATTAAAGATCAAAAGCTAAAATAATTTCTAAATTTCATACTCATAATATAATTATTAGATTAATCAAACCAGCTAGATAGATGGAGGTCAGCAAGTTGAGTATATGGCTATACTATAACTATATAACTATTAATTTAATAAGGTTAAGGTAATAATTCACTGTATCAGTGATCCAGTGCTATACCATCCCACAAGGGGCTCTAGTAATATATTATATATAAATCTATATCAAAATGTTAAATTGAAAACCAATTTGACTCTAAAAATACCTCATCTGCATTTTTGGCTCAGCTTTTTCATCTAAACTTGAAGCTTACAAAGTCTATGTTTTCCTATCCTGGTGTAATCACTCTTCTAACTTGTTGTGTTTATCTGTCTATGTCTGTGTGTGTTTCAAAGTAATCATTTTTAATAAGCTAATTTTTTAACAATTAAGTTGGTGTTTAATTAATATTTATAAATTTTGCTGAGTAACAATATATCTATTATTTTACTTTTTATAATTGTGATGCTTTCAAGTAAGTGGTAGTCAAAGTGATTCAATTTAAGCAACAATTAAACTAATACTATTTCTATTCTATACTAAAACTATTACATAATATATTTATATAATAATCATACTTAAAAAGAGTGTAGCTTAAATTTATATAACAATACATTTGTGATATTTTTTATATTTTTATTAGAGGTGGGCTGACCTGAGGATGATACCACACTGATTAGGGAAGTGGAGAAAATGGGAAAGGAGGATAAACCCTGGAAAACCTCCATGCATGACATATGATAGGCCAGGAACTCCATGGACCACCTTTGCTATTCGCTATCTCAGTTTGGGGCATTAGTGCACAAAACCAACACAGTCAAAATTGTCCCCTACCCAAAGTCCATTACCAGGATTGAACTTGGGTGGCAGTGGTAGAGGGTCCATACTCTACCACTGGGGTATCCTCCCTTACATTTTGTAATACTAACTTTTAAAAATAAATTTTACTACTTTGAATAAACAGAATATAATAATTTTTATTTGAGCTTACTTTTTCTATATTATTATAAATAAAACTTTTATTTTACACTGATTGAGTTTTGTCTACTTTAGAACAGACTTATTGTCTATTAAAAATGCTCATTCTATACCTTTATAATACCATTATAATTTTAAAAAAAATAATTCCAGGCAGGTCGACCTTGGAACAAGTATACCACACTGAGAATGTTTTTCTAGCTAGTAGAGGTTTCAAACCCAAAACCTGCAATAGGGGTGAAAGCAGTTTTACCCATTCAGCTAACCACCCTTTACCCTTATAATTTAATTACTTATAATTTAATTATTGACATCTTACTATACTTAATTTAATACAACTTACAACAATGCTAATTCTGATGTCCTTTTCCCTTTCTCCATCTTTACTTTATTTAATACAGTGGTAATTTTGACACCCCTTTTCCCTCTTGCTAACTTTACTTTATTCAATACAGCACTAAGTTTGATGTCATTTTACCTCTCACCAATATGTGCCAAAATTGTCATGGTTGGATGACTTGATAGTGGGAACTGATGCTAGAGATAATGCTAGGTGACAGGAGGCCCATAAGGTGAAACTTTATGCTCTTCCTGACCTGAAACACACCTTAGATCAACGCTGGGTGCAAGCCAAGCATGCCCAGGTTGATACTAATAGGGTGCAAAACGCCCAGCATCTTATCTTAGCCCAGGCACTGAAACAAACAATTTATGTTACAAATGAAGATGGTTTGATTCAATTAGTTGGAGAGCAAGGGTTTGAATCTTGTTCAAGTTATGAAATTTTAAGTTCAGGTAAAATATGGCTTCAATCAATTACTTGAGCTTAGGCATTTTCAGTGCATTTTACTAAAACGGATGCAAGCATCTGTTTATTGGAGCGTCAAGGCTTGGGTGCACTTCCGCAGAACCTGAATTTCCCCAGCCCACTTTAAATATGGTTTTTGCGACCAACATTCCTCATTGGTCAACTTTCTTAAATAAAAATACCCATTTTTTCCCGTTTTACTTATGGTTTCTTGGGCTAACTTGATGGCAGACCTCTTTGGGGAGGTCTCCAACTATGTGGGCCACTACCTTTTATCACAATTTACCAAAATCCCAGGTGCTCCCTTGGGCCGCCCAGGTCCCCTCCAGATCAAGGCACCCAAGCCCCCTGACGCCAAGTTACACTTGATTATGGACTCCCCTCTGGGGTCCACTCAAGCTGTTATGTTTCTCACTTACCTGGTACTATATGTTGCGCTATACACCCTTGCCTGGGGTACCTTTTGCACAGGCACCGTTTGAAGTGTCTTCTTTCCCTTTTTCTTAACAGCTAGTTCCTTAGCAATGTGGGTTTTCATCCCACATCACCTTGCTGGGAATGAGAGAGTTATAGACACTCTCTTAACATTAGTCAACTAACCCTTTATTATACATGCATAAGAATTATCCATGTGGGACTTTCATTAATAGTAAATTGGGTGCGCTAGCCATTTGTCACTGCCACGATGGTGCTCACCACAGTGTTCTCATTTGGTTTTGTATTGTGAATCTCAGCGTTATTCTTGCAACTACCAGTTGGGAAGTGCTCACCCTTCCTGCTCATACCTGGTGGTCTCAGACTTTTCATGATCCTAATGTCATGATTCCCCGCCTTTCTCCTGAGATTTACTCAGAAATTCATCAGGTCCTTAGCTTCCCTTGAGCCAAAACCCTTGTTAAGGAAAAATAATTCGTCTAGTTCTTGTCCACTTTTGTGAGGAGTGGATCTGTTGTCCCAGTTGTCTCCTGAGGCGGGTGACTGGGTTTTTGCAGTACTCCGCACACAGCCGCTCTTGTGGCAAGCAATAGAAGGTTTGGAACAGGTCTTGGAGCAGAATCGACCTGATGAAGCATCCCTCCATTCCTTCTTCAAGTTCTTTTCTCTGCATCAAGCGGGTCAGCCAATTGAAAGTATACTTGAGTGAATTCTGCGAAAAAGCCCAGGCTCTGCCATTAACTGATGAGGTTGAAACGTCATTTCTCCATTCAACCTTGGACATATCAATGCAAAACTCCCCAATTTGGCAGTCACCTCCTTCCAATTTCGATCATCTTGTTGAAACCCTTTGGGGTAGTTTTTCTACCCCAACCTGGAAGGGACCAGGTAATTTGGCCATCATCAGATCAAATCATATAAATACAAAAGCTGAAAAGTCACGCATGCCTCTTGAAATGAGGGAATCTTAGCCTTCTAATTCTTCTACTTCTTCTAAATTTGGAACTGTAATGGGGTCTATCCCTGAGAATGAAGTAAAGGTTTCAGATAATTCCACTGTGATGATGTCACCCATGGTCATTCCTATAAATATCGCGTCCTCAACTAGTGATATTTCCTTGAATCGTGAGATGCTTCCCACTGATTCTCCCCATCTTGGCAGAAATTGGGAACATTGGAGGTTCTGAACCCAAATTTAACAAAAAAAGGATTCCGTTATCATTTTTTCTCCCCAACACGTTTCCAAGGTGCATGCCAAGGCATTGGCTCTGGGCTTGGGGGTGATGGCCCTGGATAACGATGTACACCAAACCCTTGGAATGAGTGTGGGTTTGGTGGAGCCAGAAAACGCGTTTTATAATGTGAACAATTTATCCCAAACTGAACCGTTTATTTGCTTATATGGTATGGGTGAGGACCCTATCTTGGTATATCAGATTACTCCTGAGAACCCTCGTTTGACCCCTACTATGATTAGGGGTTCTCAGGAAGTTGAAAAGGAACTTTTCACAAATATAAAGATGTATATGCACCTGCAGAGGGTGCGGTGGGATATATGGCCTCAGTAGTAAGAGTGGCCCACTATCCCTCCCCCTTCTATGATTCCAAAACATACCCTGATGGCTTGTTCAAGCCAGAGGAAGAATTTTCTGGTGAGTTGATGGCGTTTTCTGCGTTGAATAAATCACATTCTGGATACTTCTTGTTGACTGCTACTTTTACATCCTCTTATGGAAAATTCAGCACAACTATTTTGGTGGATACTGGTGCCTCAAATAATTTAATTGACCAAAACCTCGCTGACTACCTTGAGTTGAGTTTCTCACCTGGTGGTATGGTTAGAGGTGGGGCTTCTCAAGGTATCCGCACACTCAACATCAGAGAGTCAGTCGATTTCCAGGTAGGCTCTTATCTATTGTCTGACCAGTTTCAAGCTATCAGAAACCTCCTGTTCCCCATTATTTTGGGTGTTGAGTGGTGGCGGAAGTTTGACGTCAGAACTAATTTGAAAGAGAACACTTTATCCTTGTTTTTGACAAATGGTCACCAGTTGATTGTTCCTTTGTCTGAGGATAACGCCCAAGGCAAATTAACTCATTGGCCCAATGTTCCTAGTCCATATCTTGCCCCTTTGCTGAAGCCCACTGTGGGACTTTCCTTACCTTCCTGTTTGGAGGAGTTGGCATCTTCTTTTGATGCAGCTTCAGCTAGTACGCTACCAGAATATTCTGAGTTTGATTGTAGATTTAAACTTACTGTGGATCTGGTGCATATTTCTTCTCCCATATACCCATTGACTGTCCAGGAGGAAGAGGTTTTAGATGTATGGGTTAAGGAGCAGTTGGACAAAGGTGCCATCTTTCAACGTACCTCCCCTGTTTGCTCCCCACTTCTCTTGTGGAGTAGGCTGAGGGTTTTTTAGTCCATGTGTCAATTATGGAAACTTAAACAATGTGACTGTACCTGACCTCCATCCCATCCCTTTGGATTCCCAGAATGCACGCTATGTGGAGAAGGCAAAAGTTTTCTCCAAGTTGGACTGCCTCAATGCATTCAATCAAATCTGGATAAAGAAGGGCCAGGAATGGTTAACTGCATTCCGCACCAGAAAAGGGATTTTTCAGTTCCAGGTTATGCCCTTTGGGCTTAAGAATGCTCCTGCCATCTTTCAACGCTGCATTGATGCTGCGTTGGGGGACTTGTTGGGGGTATGTGCGGTTGCCTACATGGATGACATCCTGGTGTTTTCCCCCAATCAGGAGTCACATGCAGTACACCTTCAACAAGTAGTGGAGAGATTGAGGGCCGCACGCCTTACACTCAAGATTAGCAAATGCGAATTCTTCAAGTCTCAGGTTACTTTTCTGGGCAACATCGTTTTTGACCAGGGCCATATGATAACTCCAGACAAGGAGAAGGCTATATGTGAGTGGCCTACCCCCACCTCTGTCAAGGAACTGAGGAGCTTTTTGGGGATCTGTAAGTTCCTTAAGAAGTTCACACCCAATCTCTCTGAGGTGGCAGCCCCCTTATATAAGGCCAGCGGTGCCAAGGTGCTTCAGTGGTCCCCCACTTTGGAGGATGCTTTTCAAGCGGTGAAGTGCACCTTGTTATCCACATCCATCCTTCGCCATGTTGACCCTGCAAAGGAGTTCATTGTGTCCTCATATGCTTCCAACATTGCCATTGTGGCTGCCCTGTTACAGATGGGTGAAGATGGTTAAAGCATCCCATGGGATATTTTTCTAGGAAAATGTCTCTGCATGAGTTAAATTACGCCGTATATGACAAGGAGTTATTAGCTTTGGTGAAGGCGCTGATTTACTGGCGTCACCACTTACATGGCTCTTCCCAACCATTCCGGGTATGCACAGACCACTGAGCCCTGTTGTACTACCAGGCTCCAAATGTTCTAACACCACATCAGACCCGTTGGCATGAGACCCTTGCCCTATTTAAATTTTCCTATGAGTTCACCAAGGGCAAGGAGAATGGTTGGGCGGATGCTTTGAGCCGCAACCCTGCTTTGGCTCCCGATCCAAAGGAGGTAGAGATTCACAACACTCAGTTGATGATTCCACCGAGTATGATTCTATCTCAACTTCCTAAGTCCAGAGTATATACGCCAGCGCTCGTGCCTCTGGAAAATGCAGCAGAAGATAGTATGTTTAGGAAGGTAGTTCTTTCTCAACTGTTATCAGCTGAATATGCCATGGTTCTCACTAAGAGCGCCCTGAATCAGGATGACTTATCCAGGGGTTATCACATGAAGGATGAGATGGTGTGGTTTCAGGGGCACCTATGGGTTCCTGCTGGACCACTGCTCCTGGAGATCATCCAGGACCATCATGACGGAATCACTGTTGGTCATCCTGGGAAAGCAAAGACCTTGGAGTTGATACAATGCACTTACAATTGAAAGGGCTTGCCTGTTCAGGTAGGGTGATACTGTAAAGAGTGCCTGATCTGCAATCAAATGAAACCCAATCAGCAACCTTTAGCTGGGTTGCTGCTACCAGTCCAAAAGGCTGAAGGGCCCTGGACTTCCCTATCAGTGGATTTCATTGTGGAGTTACCCATTTCAGATGGGTATGATGCAATCATGGTGGTGGTGGACTGCTTTACAAAGTTTGCCCACTTTACTCCTTGCAGAACAACCATAGCAGCTGCTGAAATGGCCAGGCTCTTCGTCGCCCATGTATTTGCGCTTCATGGGGTTCCTCAAGAAATCATTAGTGAGTGGGGACCCCAGTTCACTCCGTCTTTTGGGAAGAGTTGTGTAAAACTCTTCAGATCTGCCCCTGCCATTCAACTGCTTATCACCCCCATTCAGATGGGCAGACTAAGCGAGTGAACCAGTGCTTGGAACAATTTCTGCGTTGTTACACCACCGCAGACCATTCAGATTGGGTTCCTCACCTTCCCATGGCCCAGTTTAGCTACAACAACACTTTGCATTCATCAATCAGTTGTTCACCCTTTTTTGCTAACCATGGCTTTAACCCTGCTTTTAACATGGAGCCCAGCCGTGGCTCCAAAGTGGAAGCGGTGCTGGACTTTACTAAGACTCTCAAGAAGGTCCATCATGGGGTGTCCACAAGTTTGGAGGCAGCTATGATGGTTTATAAGGAGAATGCTGATGGAAAGCGTTGAGTGGGTCCAGCATACAATGAAGGGGATCTCGTGATGCTTGATGCTCGTAACATCCCTATCAGGCAGCCATGCAAAAAACTGGGTCCAAAGAGGATTGGTCCTTACCATGTAGTTAGAAAGGTGGGAAATGCCTCATACCAGTTGGATCTTCCCTCCACATTTTGGATCTTCTCTGTCTTTCATAAAAGCAAATTGACATTGTTTGAGGGCCCTCCACCTATGACTTCTGAGGCTTATCTTGTGGATGGGGCGTTGGAATGGGAAATGGAGGAAATAGTAGCCTTTCACTAGGTTAAGTGACACCTTGAGTACCTGGTATCCTGGAAGGGGTTTGACGCAGCAGAGAACAGTTGGGTGCCAGCATGGGATTGTGTACATGCCTAAGACCTGATCAAATCACTTCATAATAGTTTTCCTGAGGCTGCAGGATCTCAGCATAAGCTGGCCGTTGCTGCTATGAAGTTGCCGCCAGCACATAAGAACTTCTTCTTAGCGAATTCCCCTGAAGGGGTGGAGCCCAAGAAGGAGGAGAGGGTAATGTCATGGTTGGATGACTTGATAGTGGAAACTGATGCTAGAGATAAGTCTGGGTGACAGGAGGCTCATAAGGTGAAACTTCAGGCTTTTACTGACCTGAAACACACCGTAGATCAACGCTGGGTGCAAGCCAAGCATGCCCAGGTTGATACTAATAGGGTGCAAAACGCCCAGCATCTTATCTTAGCCCAGGCACTGAAACAAACAATCTATGTTACAAATGAAGATGGTTTGATTCAATTAGTTGGAGAGCAAGGGTTTGAATCTTGTTCAAGTTATGAAATTTTAAGTTCAGGTAAAATATGGCTTCAATCAATTACTTGAGTTTAGGCATTTTCAGTGCCTTTTACTAAAACGGATGCAAGCATCTGTTTATTGGAGCGTCAAGGCTTGGGTGCACTTCCGCAGAACCTGAATTTCCCCAGCCCACTTTAAATATGGTTTTTGCGACCAACATTCCTCATTGGTCAACTTTCTTAAATAAAAATACCCATTTTTTCCCGTTTTACTTATGGTTTCTTGGGCTAACTTGATGGCAGACCTCTTTGGGGAGGTCTCCAACTATGTGGGCCACTACCTTTTATCACAATTTACCAAAATCCCAGGTGCTCCCTTGGGCCGCCCAGGTCCCCTCCAGATCAAGGCACCCAAGCCCCTGACGCCAAGTTACACTTGATTATGGACTCCCCTCTGGGGTCCACTCAAGCTGTTATGTTTCTCACTTACCTGGTACTATATGTTGCGCTCTACACCCTTGCCTGGGGTACCTTTTGCACAGGCACCGTTTGAGGTGTCTTCTTTCCCTTTTTCTTAATGGCTAGTTCCCTAGCAATGTGGGTTTGAATCCCACATCACCTTGCTGGGAATGAGAGAGTTACAGACACTCTCTTGACAAAAATAAATATGAAACCATTATGCGGTGATCACCAACTTGCTGAGGATGTTGTCTCCTTCCCTAAATGTTATCCCCTTTGAAAAGCTATTGTGAAGTATGTTGCAACTTTTTGCAGTAGGCCCTCCTACTTCTCTTCTAGATTCCCTCTGCTAGCAGAAAAGAGATCAACTTTTTGTACCAGAAAGCCAAAGAGGCTGTTCTAAACTATGATATGTCAGCTAAATTTGCCATCTACAAAAACTTTCTAAAGGTAATATTGCTACCTTTTCCTTATTCCACATTATTCACCTCCAAGCTTAAAATAGTGTTACCAAGTACTATGAGGCTTTTTATTGGCCCATACTCCCACATTTTGCCACCCATCCTCACAAATTCCTATTTCTGGGTGCTCCCACACCCTTACTTTTTGCTTTGTACTACATCTTGAAAAATAACACTGAGGAGGCTGTTGTGACTCCTAACCCTCTTTCCCTCTGCCATTATATAATAGGTGGTTTTACACTCCCTGCCTAGTTAGTGTGAATTTCTTTTAGGCTTTGTTTCATTCCTTTTCAGTTAATTTTTATATTAATTGCTTCAGTTAGATATTTTTTTCATTTTTTTTACTCTCTGAGACTATTGATATTGCCCATTCCCTGTTTGGCTTACCTCAAATAAATCAAAAATATTATTTTATTTTGTGCACTTTGCATCTTTTTAATCCATCCTCTTGTCAGATTACCTCAAATAAATAAAATAAATACCAAAATCATACTCATGGTCCTTGGACTAATAAATGAAATAGCTATATGGTGATCAGTAAGAGTAGTATTAATTTTTCAATAAAATCAAAATCAATTAATTAAATTAAAAGTAGTCTGTTTATTTAGAAAAAGTTGACCATTTTACAGACATTACCAAAGGCTCAAAGATCAAAAAAAGAAAATTTTGAACTGACTGTAACTGAAAATAGGATGTAACAAACAATATAGAGTTTTAAAATAAACAAAACATACCCAGGCAGGCATTGAGTAGAGAACCAATAACCTACCATGGTGAAAGGGGAGAGAGGATTGAGCAGCTCTTCCTCAATAGAATCATCAGGACAAAGTTGGTGGCACAAGATGGAGAGCAATGATGTAGGGGCATCTGCATGGTGGGGGTCAAGCACAGGAGATTTCAGGTAGAACTGGGAATTCAAAACAAGTTGCTATCTCACCAAGATCATATTCATCTTAAAGGTGGGTGTCAGGGAAAGAGGCAGATGCATCAACATTTGTACAGGTATTTCAGAGTTTTATGATAAATCTTACTTGTGCAGTAACCTTGTAAAGGGTAAGGATTTCAGTCTAAGCAGAAAGGGAAAATTGGAAGGTATTTTGAGGGATAAAACTTTCTGCGCCAGCATCTTGTCAGATCTAGCAATAGCTAATTGGAGGTAGCAGTTTGCAGGTTGATAAACTGCTGTAAGTGTGAGCTAGTCGTTGCTTTATTAATTAAAGATAATAAATCTATATAAATTAAAATAACTACAAAATTATACTTATATTTATTAAACCATTTAAATCAATTGAATAAATACTGATCAGTAAGTTTAGTATTTATAATTTAGGCATGGTAGTTTTAGTAATATACAGTTTACAGTTGGTGATTAGTTGATTCAATATTTTCAATTAGTTTTGGCTACATAGTTGGTGCTTTTAGTTGGTCCAATATAGTTGATCAGATAGGTTTAATGAATTTACCAAGTCAATATAGTTGATAAGCTAGGCTCAATAGTTTTACCAAGCAGTTGGTGATTTGCCAAAAGCATATGTTCAATTGGGTTTAGCCAAGTGGTTATAGGCTTATGGTGGTTTTAGGCAATTTGATAAATCAATTACTTTTTAAGCTTACCAATGGCCAACTACCAATATATAAATCTAAAGTAATTTTTGAATCAACTGGTAAGAATAAAGTTCAAATGGTAGTATTATGCAGAGCACAAGCAATAATGCTAGCTGATAAAATACAATGAAAGGTACATGGCAACCTAACTTGTCTTTTCAACAGCTAGTTAAGCTTACAAAGGTATTTCAATATCAGTATACTTTGATTTTTTATTATTTTTTATATCAATAAAATTCAATTTAACTCAGAGTTAATTTAAAAAGCCTTTGTATTTTAGTTTTTAGAGTTGTTCATTCTGGATCATCAAATAATCTGATGATAAAAGCTGTTTTCAAATTTATCTTTTTCAGGCTTACTAATTTTTAATTTAATCTAACTCCATGCTAGATTTAGATAAGTTTATAATTTAGTTTTTAGAAAAAGTTTATTATTAATCACTCATATGTTTTGGTAAAAAATTACTTGCCTTTTCATTATTAATAGGTTAAATTTTTAATTTGCTTTTTTTAGAGTTTGATTTAAATGGGTTTGTATCTTAGTTTTTAGGTAGTTCATTTTTGAACACTTAAATGATCTGGTGATCAAAGCTACTTTCTTTTTATTTATTTCTAATAATTCTTCTAATACATTTCTTCTATATATATTCTATTTTGATAGTTTTTATACTTTTACCTTAGAGTTTTTAATCCTTTTCAGAGTTGGGCTAATTTTTCTTAACTTTTTCATTCTTTCTTTAGTGAAAATGTACCCTTAGTCAGGTTTAGCCCAGTAAATTTTAATTTTCTTGTTTTAACTTTAGAGTTTACTAGTATGTTTACTTTGTGATCATATTATACTGAAAGGTAAATTTAAACTAGATCTTCAATTATTTATTTTAGTTCTTGTTAATTAGAACTTTATAGTTTTATATACATTTTTATCTTTTTTGTATAAAATAATAAAATCATTATAATGTAAGCTTTAATTGTAAATGATGTTTTATATAAAATACCAAAACCATTATAACTTATGCCTCAAGTGAGAAGTATCCCAAGTCTTATTTTTAAATTATTACTTTGTGAGAGCTATTACTTTTTTTTGTTTAATACAGTTTGGAGTTTAAAGATAGAGCTAATTACTTTAGATAAATTTCATATACTTTTAACTTAGGGTTATATAAGCCTTAATAAAGTTGGGCTATTGTGAAACCCTCTTTAGTTTTGCTGAGCGGTTCTATCTCACTGCTCAAAGGTTGGCTACGTCTAACCTGCTTACCCTGGATAACGCTATCACTGCCATATTAACAGGGTTAGCTTCACAACCCTCTCTCGCCAGGCATATCATATCATTGAAACGCCACTTCACAACTTTCCATGATATAAAAGAGGCTTTATTAGACGTCGCCCATATTCCTTTGGGTGAGCTGCAGACTGTTGAACCGTTGGAGGTGAGGCCACCTGTGCCTATTCTCCCTGTAAAACCTGCTGCTTTGGTGCGACTTAAACTGGACATCCCTCAGTCATGCAAAGCGGAGATCCCTACTGTGGTTTCCCCTTCAGCTCAGATAATAGGTGTGCGCCCTAAGGGTATATCCTCCAGAACTACTGGGGTTGTGAAAATGCCCATTAAAGCGAAGCTAATTACCCCACCTCTCATGGCTGTCTCCCCATTTCAATTACAACCTTGTCCATGGTTGAGAATACCCCTGAGGCTGACTATGAGGGGGTTACAATAACGTTGGGTACTACTTGTTGGGAGCTCCCGTGGAAGTGGAGGTCCCTGATCACCTAAACGCTGGAGAAGTAGATGAAGCCACCATACCTGAGGATACTTACCTCCGCCAAGTTCTAGGGGAGCCAATCATTATTAATACTGCCAGCAATGTAGATGAGGTGTTTTCTCACCTTATTCACCCTATCCAGCATGGCCATACCATGCAGTCCATCCAGGAAAATTACCCTGAGACCGCGTGCAAATTAACCTCCAGTTTCCATCTTAAGGAGGTCTTAGCACTATCTCCCACTTCTGGGGGATACTTACAAAGGTCAAAGTGGTTATCCAAAAAGTTTGGGTGATGGCTATCTTAGATATAGGCTCCCTGGTGAATTAATCTCCTCCAAGTTGATGAAAAAGATCAAACTTGCACCTGACTTGGAGTACAACCAAGACTTTGGAACCACTGGTCCTAACAACACCCGCGCACTGGGTGCTTACTCATCCCTTCCCATTAATATTGGGAAGCTTATTCTATCAGCCCCCACAGTGGCTTTAGATAATAACAACTATGATATGCTCATAGGTACACAATTTATGATTGAGTATGAAGGCATCATCAACATAAAACAAGGGTCCCTATCTATAATAAACTACAAAGTTCCATTAGTCTTATCCAACAAAGAATTCATCAAGAATGACTACCCTTGCCTAATTGAAAACCCCTCTTCCGCTTTGCCTTTACATTATGTCACCTCTGGGTGCAACACTAAGAAATTGCATGATTCAGTGGAGGCTAGCGATGGTATTCCAAATTTTGTAACAGATGAGGTGGTGATTAAGCCAGGTGAACAACGAGTGGTTGACACAAAAGTCACATACCCAAACCCCTTCAATCTCTTAAGTGAGGCTGACTCCAAAGGAGAAGTTCAGGCTCCTAAAGTACAGCTAAAAAAAGAGAAGTCTATCTCTAAGCCCGTGGAGGCAGCCGTTTCTCATTCCAAGGCTCAAGAGAATCGCTCTTCCAAGGATGCTACCCTCGCGGACCTTAGACTAAACCTTCGCGCACTGAGGATGTAGATTCTAAAATTGTGTGGCCCCCATAGTCATTTTGACAAAGAAAAGAAAGCCCAAAAGCTACTTTCTGATGAAAAAAGAAGCAATTGCGTAAGGCAAATGAGGGAGCTGATGAGTCTCAATGGAAGGAAACTGTTCTTTTAAAAAAAGAGGATGAAGAATTATATGCTGGAAAGTCTAGCCAAGCAAAAACAGTGATTAAAAAAGGCCAAGCTGCCAATGAGCTCTGAGCTCCTCTACCTTCTTACCAAGTGTCAGGTAGGGTTTTATATTACCACAATTGCAATACTCCCCAAAGTGGCAAACTTGGATCAAACTGGGAGGGGCCATTTACCATCATGCATAAGAGAGGAAAAGAGTATTCTATAAAGTCTTTGGCTACAAGAATTATCATAATCTGGGTACATGGCCACTTCTTACGACCCTACACCCCTCCCAACATTATTGAGGGGGGCAATGTCAGATTTTCTCCTTCTCAACTTAAGCAAAAGAATGTTGGAGGTATTAGTGCTCCTGAATCTGTAACCATGATTGGCCCATCACCTGCCCAATTTTTAAATAATATTGTGAATATCAACAATAAGAGTACCCACAGTGAAAAAGACCTTAGCGGATTCTTGGTGGAATCCTAACTATCAGGAAAATATGGTTTATCACAGAAATCAGCTTAAAAAAGGTAATAACTAATAATAGGATTACTCTTACTTCTCAGCTAAATTCAGGGTGTTCAATACCACATGAGTCTGCCCACCGCCAAGGTGAGAAGATTTTACCCATTGATGATTGGATGCGAATTAACCAATCATTACCACATGAGTCTGACCACCGCCAAGGTGAGAAGATTTTACTCAATGATGATAGGGTAAAAATTAACCAATCATTACCACATGCGTTTGACCACCGCTGAGGTGAAAAGATTTTACTTGCTGGTGATTGGATACAATTCATCAAATTGTTACCACATGGGTCAGTTTTGCCTCAAAATATTTCTCTTTGATCTGATAGGCCAAAAGCCTATATTTCCTAATTTAGATAACTCAGCTTTTCATTCTTTTGCCTCAAATACCCATGGTCTCAAAATCCAAACTAGTTTAAATAGGAAAAACTAGTATTGAGAAAAGGACCTTTCTTGATTTTCCCGTTTTAAACAATAAAAAACATAAAACTTTAATAAGGCGTTATTTTATACTTTTATTAAAAAGTAAGATTCTTTTTCTGTGAAATATTTGTGGCATCCATCAGTGGATCCCACAGTTGTCACTAATGTTTTCTTTTTAAGCCAATGCCTTTTGCACTGCTTCCTATAACATAGGAATAAGCTTTTCAAACCAAAGTGTATCCAGGTCCCTGCTTGATCAAACCTGTGCTGTAGAAAAATTACTGCTAACTATATATGACAATATTTTGGAATTATAAACTCTTACTTTAAAAAATCTAAATCTAACTCTGAATTGATATTTTTGATTTTGATTTTTAAACTTTTTGAATAAAAGTTAGAGAATTAAAATTTTAAATCATTTTACTAAAAATGTAAGTTTAGAAATTATTCATAAACTGATTGTTATGGACACTTATAACCATATGTTTACATCAACTGCCTACATTGTAGGCAATAAAAATTGTAATAATGGTGTTTGGCAATGATGAATTATGGGTCCTAAGAATACTTTTCTCATGTTTTTCAGAAAATTCTTGCAAGGATGTGTTACCAGCCACATTTTTTCTTTCTTTTTTGTGTCAGACATTTGCCCTCCCAGTTGCAAAAGAAGGATGTTTTGGGTCAAAATCTGACAAAAAGGGAATTAATCAGCCATATGCAAGATTGCAATGATGTTCCAATTGATGTAAATAATGTTACCGCTGATATCAGCCAAAAGACTCTGGCCGATTTTCAGTGAAACCCTGTTAATCAGGATAACACCATTTTGAATCCTGCATGGGCAACAAACATAAAATCAAGCAGTCATATTACTTTAACCACACAACGGACCATGGGGTAACCATCAGAAGGTACTTTCCCAACCACAAACAGGTCCTTCAAAGAACCTATGCGGGAACCACCCCCTTTTATAGGCTTTGCGGGGGTCCCCTCAAGGTGCAATAAGTTTCTCAAATGGGGATTGGCTGAAGTTTGTAAAATCATTACCCCATAGGTACATTTTGGCCAATAAAATTTCCCTTCCATCATCCAGCCAAAATGAAGTGAGTATCCCAAGCTCTAATAGGCTGCTTCCCCATATTTCCTTATTTGAACTAGTCCAAGCTAATCCAAACCTATCCTCAAATTCCCTTTGACCCTCAATACAGTTTAAATACCAATCAGTAAAATATTGAGAGGGATCACTTTTCTTCTTACTCCTGCACTTCTAATAAAAATTATAAAGCCTAAACTTTATAGTAGCCTTATTTTTAATTTTAATAAAAAACCTTTGTGAGATTCAGTGGTGCGAGCATCAGTGAGCATAAGTAAGTTGGATTCCTACAAAATTCTCACTACAGGGGATATCTGTACACCTTAAAAATTGTCAAAAATGGAGGCTTCAAACATGAGTAACCATCCCACTTTTCCTCTTCACATTAAATCACATTTAGTTGCTCTGGAAAAGCAACTGGAAAGCGCTCTATTCTGCCTTAAAAAACTTGGGCTGAGTTCAATAAAACCAATTTTTAAGATAAGTTTATTTCTGGCAAAGTAAGCATTGCTGCTTTCTTGTATGTTTATAAAGCTGCCATGTATGGTGCAACAGATAAGCAGAAAGTGTAACAAATCCTTCCTTGTTTAAGCTGCCTAGTGCAAGAGATGATAGTTTCTTACCTGGACCCTTTGCACACTTAGGCAGAGGTGAAGGAGGCTCTTCTAGCTAAATTCAGATCAAAGCAGAGTCTATACAGAGAAAAACAGGCCTTTATGAGCCTTAGAATGTATGAAGGTGAATTGCCCATTACCTTGCTGAATAAATTTAACTTGCTGTGCAAAGGTTGTCAACCTCTAACATGCTCACCCTTGATGATGCTATCACCGCCCAGTTAACTGGGCTAGCCTCTCAACCCTCTCTAGTCAGATATATCATCTCAGTGAAATGCCACTTCAACAACATCCATGACATTAAAGAGGCTATGTTAGAAGTGGCTAAATTACAATTATGTGCCAAAATATTTAATGTGAGGTAAAACCTTCAGCTCTAACCATTTGAGGAGTTCTTGCCAGTTAACACAGTTGGGAGTGAGCCCACTTGTGCCTAGCCTCTCTGCTAAACCTGCTTTCTCAGTATGACTTAAAAAGGATACACTATCCTCATTTAAATTGGAGCTCTGTAATTTAGTTGATACCACACTCCCACACAAGCATAACAAAGCCGCTGTGCTTTTCCCTCAAGCAAAGCTGGTAGTTGCACGCTCTAAGTCTATCCATCCTTATGTGGCCATACACCCTACCTCAATTGCAGCCTTGTCAGTGGTTGAGAATACTTTTGGAGATTCATCTGCGGGGGGTTACAAAGACGTTGGTTACTATATATTGGGAGCACCTGCAGAAGTAGAGGTTCTAATAATTTGAATGCTGGAGGAGTAGATGGTACCACCATACCTGAGGAAACATACCTCAGCCAAATTTTAAGGTGGCCAAAAGTTATTGACACTGCCAGTGATGGTGATCAATTCTTAGCTGGCTTGATTTGACCTATTTGGCGGGTCCATCCCATAAAAACAATTTTGGATAAATATCCTGAGACTACTCAAAAATTAGCCTCCACCTTTTGGCTCAAGGAGGTCTTAGCTTTGTCACCTAACTTTGGAGGAACATTCACTAAAGTTGAGGTGGTCATACAAAAAGTCTAAATGCTGGCCATCTTGGACACTGGCTCCCCAGTTAACGTAATCTCCACTAAGCTTATCAAGAAGATAAAGCTAGCACCTGACTTGGAGTATACGCAAGAATTTGGAACTGCAGGTTCCAACAATACCTATGCTATTGGGGCATACTCTTTCCTTTCCATTCAAATCAGGAAGCTTATCCTATCAGCCCCTGCTGTGGCTTTGGACATAGTACATATGATATGCTCATCAGCACTTAGTTTATGATTGAGTATGAGGGAATAATAAATATGAGTAAGGTTTCCTATCATTGCTAAACTATGAAGTCCCTTTATTCATATCCAATAAAGAAACCAGCAAGCACAGATACTCTTGCCTGGTCAAATACCCCTTTTCAGCAATGACTTTACCTTATTCCATCTCTAGACGCAACACTAAAGAAAGTTTTCCAACTCAGTGGATGTGAGGGATGGCATCCATCTTTTTATGCTACAGATGAGGTATTAATTAAGCCCAAAAAACAACGCGTGATAGACAATAAAATCATGCTTAAAATCACACATCACTGCTTGATGCATTTTACAAGCCTTGAGGGAATTAGCCTCTCAGAGCCTTGGGTACTGCCTGGGATACTAGACCCAGCCTACCAGAGGCTTATTATCCTTCTTCTGGGAAACCTCACTGGAAAAGACATGGTCATTTGAAAACACCAGGAGATTGGCAGAGGCTTTCTACTTCCAGTGGAGAATATTGAACTTATCTACTCCATAAGCTCTATGGCGGATTTTTGCTTGCATATGGATAACCTGTGTGTACTCTATCAATGTTCATATTTCAGATGAGCTAACTCCAGACAAAATTGGAAAAAATGTATATTTTATTATACTATACAGTGACATATTTTCTAAATCAGACAATGACTATGGCCATATGAAAGGCTGGTGTAACTTCATTGATGTGGGTGATGCCTGTCCTATTAGGTACAAACCTTACCATAAATCAAAGGTGAAAGAACAGAAGATGAGGATAGAGCTCCAGCAGTTGCTAGACGTGGGGTTATTAATTCCTTCACAAAGCCCTTGGTCTTTCCATCTGTTGCTTATTAAAATTTGGAGGTCATCAGATAGTTATAGACTACTGAAAGTTAAATAACCTCACAAAAAAGGAAGCTATCCTATCCCTTGCATTGACAATGCCCTGGATCAACTCTCTAGCTCTAACTTTCTTTACAATGGACTTGGCTAGCAGCTATTGGCAAATGGACCTTACCCCTGAAGATTAGGAGAAATGTGCTCTCATTTTATAGTGAGGGTCTCTTCCAACCAACTTAATTACCTCAAGGGTTGTGTAATGCACTTGCATCTTTTCAGCATGTAATGGACCACACTTGCGGGACTTGAAGTTAACTTGTGTCATCATATATCTTGATGATATCACAGTGCTTTCCCAAACCTTCAACAAACATCTTGATCACCTGAAGAGAGTGTTTCAACGGTTATGTAATTCAAATATTATGTTGAAGCCTTCAAAGTGTACCTTCTTCCAAAAAAATTGGATTTCATTGGACACTATATTTCCTGAGAAGGAATCCAACCCATGCAAGATAAGGTCAAAAAGATTTTAGAAATGCCTCCCCCTAAAAATTTATGGGATATTCTGGTATTCCTAGGGATGATGGGGTATTAGCATCAGTTTATCCACAAATTTGCCCAGTTAAGCAAATCACTCATTTGCCTATTGACTAAGAACACCCCTTTCTATTAGGGCGCTGAACAGAAAGCTGCTTTTGAGACTTTAAAACAACTGCTACAACGATGTCCTATCCTGAGGCACTCTAATTACAATAAACCATTTATCCTATTTACTGACGCTTCAGACTATGCCGTTGGGGCCATCTTAGCCCAATTAGATGAAAATGATGTAGAGCATCCAGTATTCTATTTCAGTAAGATGTTGTCAAAAGCAGAATGCAACTAGTTTGTAACTGAGAAGGAGTGCCTTGCCATTCTGTTAGCTGTGAAGCACTACCGCCTTTTTTATATATAGGACTGCCTTTACTGTGGTTACAGACCACGCTTCCCTAAAATGATTGCAAAACATAAAGGATCCCACTGGACAGTTAGCTCATTGGGCTCTAAAGCTCCAGAATTATGACATGAAGATTAAGCACCATGCTGAAACATGTTACATGAATGTTGATGGGTTAGCTTGGCTACCAGTCCTTCACTTGGATAATAGTGAGGCAAAGAGGTTACCTGAACTTCTAATGTCCCCCAATGACTTGGAGGATGAGGATGAAACTGTACAGAAAATGTTAGCCTGGCACTCCTGTAACACCAAAGTGGAGAATGAAAAGTTGTATAAGAAGGTGGGGACACAATTGCTGCCTTACCTATGGACCTCAAAATGTGTACCTGCTGCCCTAGAAGCTCACTCCAACCTAGGTCATGGAGGGGCAAAGAAAACTTATGAGTGGATTAAGGATTGGTACTACTGAGATGAAATTGTCATGAAAATGGCAGAAGAAGTTTAAACTGGCCTGACAGTCAGAATACGTGAGCACCCAAAAAGCAAGCCAGAATGCCAGGGGCATTGTCGCTTGTACAACGTTGTATGTAGCCACAAATTGGGAAATAATAACTCATTGGTGTATAATGAGCGTGAAAAGAAACCCAAAAATGAACCAAATGGAAACAACCTCAGATACTGAGGGTCTCGCTGAAGGGGATTGTATCACTGAGATGGTTTCTAAAGGGTTGCTGGTGGGTGGGTTCAGTACAATTGTGGAGACAAGGGGGCGGATCCTTGCTTGGAAATGGTGGATGTAAGGCCAAACAATCCCAGTATATTGATGGTGGATAGCTACAATGATGGGGTTATATTGCCAGAAGTTTCTTGCACGTTGAATCCAGTTAATGATGGTAGGAGTGATTGTAATCATCAAAACTGGTAATGCCCATCCAGTGTAGGGACCGACAGGATATCAGATTAATGCCATCAGGACTTCAGTAAGAAGGATATAAATAAAGTAAGATTGATGGTTTTAGAAGGAATTTATTGGAAAGAAAAATAAAGAGAATTGACCAACAAATTCTTTAATGCGATGCAACTGATTAAGGTGATTAATTGAAGTGGGTATAAGCAGGGATCAGGTCTTAATTTTGACCTACCTGGCAAATTTTTTGTGGAAGGGGTCAGATAGCTCAATAGAAACTGACATCAAAGGATTTGGTGGCAGGTTGAGTCACTGTTGGTTTGACCACAAATTATGGACTGAGGCTTGACTGCATATCTGTCAGTTGGTGCTATGGTGTCTGGACTGACGAGCAACGGGAATTCCACAGGGCCAACCCATTTAGGGGCAATCCCAATTGGTTGGAAATGGGTTCAGGATGCCTAACCCACCAATGCCTGGTTGCTGAGGCACACATTTGATCAAATGAGCTACATCAGCCACAACTCCTGATTCATTGGATTGGGGATTTGAATTGACTGCAATAGTGTCTGAAGATACCATATGCACATCAGGGATCATCCCAAACAATTTTGAGAGGTGGTTGGCATCAGTGATTGTACTTCTGGATAAATTGAAACTGTAGGTAATTCCAGCCAATAAATTGATATTTGTCCATTTTTGATTATATTTTTTCCAATCATTGGGCTTTATTACCATCAGTTTTGGACCTTCTGAAATTGATTTAGTAATCTTAGCAAAAATTTCTTCGATTTGGGGGACAAGTTAGGCCAAGGTAAGCGTGGGTACTGAGGGAGGAGTCCTAAGAGGGAGGGCTATTACCCAGCACTTATCTACCATGTGGGTGAGGTCACCCTGTGTGATGAGAGGTACAGCTGCCCTCTTTGGACCCTTTTTATTCAAAAAGGGGAAGATTGCTCAATTCACGCATAGGGAATGTTCCCCTGAACTTACATTACCCCTTTCTTATTCTTAAGGTTGGGCACCACCACCAGGAAACTGCCCAAGGGTGACATTTTTGTGAGCCTTAAGCAACTTGATTGCCATTAAAGTCACAACTTTTTAGGGTGATGGGGAGCATTAGGATGGTACTCATGAAACAACTTGGCCAGTTCATGCAGTTTGCACAATCATGGGCCTTACCCAACTGTTCTAATAGTCTGGATAGCCTTTTCAGACTACAAGATACTGAACAGACCTACGAGATTTGTGGGATGCTAATATGTTTTCCATCTCAGCTTACTCCACATTATTGATTACAATCAGCTCAGGGTCTGCAAGAACCATCCCCTTAAATGTGGAAAACTGAGAAACGTTGAAGACGGGATGCTGTTTTCAATGAGCTGGTAGTTTCAACTGGAAAGCTTCATTTTCAAGGTCTTTCTCCACCAAGTAGGGACCCAAACGCTTACTTGCAAACTTCCAGGAGGGTATCTGCATTCTCAAATGGCACGTATTGAGCATAACATATGAACCAACCATTATGTCATGACCAGGAGTTGTTTTTGATCTGCAAACTGCTGATAGTCATTGATAGCTTTAGTGAGATGTTCCTGCGCTAAGGAATGAGTAGAATGAATATGCTCAGCATGATCTTTGGCAGCTGGGACCTTGGGGCGCAAGCATGGTCTGACCAAAAATAAGAGATTATACCCTAGCGTTGCTTCATAAGGAGAAAACTCCATAGAAGCGTAAATTCCATTGTTGTAGGCAAATTGAGCAAGGGGAAGGTCGTTAGCCCAGGTGTCCTGTGTGGCTGCAGCATAGCAGCGCAGGTACTGTTCTAAGACTTGGTTAATTTGCTCAGTTTTTCCATCAGACTGAGGATGATACACCATGGAGTGACAGGGAAATTTTTAAAATGAATAATAGTTTACTCCAGAACCGCACTGTGAACTGTGAACCACAGTTGCTGATGATCTCCTGCAGAAGACTAAACATTGAAAACATATGGCAAACAAAGAGGCAAGTGGTTTCTTTGGATGTAATTGTGGAAGCATGGGAATAAGTAGGGAAAATTTGGTGAAATGATCAACCACCACCATTACCGCCATAAACCCATTATTTCAGGAAAGTTTGACTATAAAATACATGGACACCAATTTCATGGACCCTCTGCCTGTTGCAAGGGATGTAGGAGGCCATTTCTTCCTGAATGGTCCAACTTGGCCTGTGCACAGGTAATGCAAAATGGCAATCCAGGCCAGAACTTCCTGAGTTAAACCCACCCAAATATAAGTCTGATTGATCAATTCAATGAATTTTTTGTTGCCCAGATGGATGATCATGGGAGGATCATGATGCGCTCAAAAACATCAGCTCTGAAAAGAGGAGGGGCCCAAACCCGTGACCTAAAATAAATGAGACCCTCCACCAAGGAATATAGGGAATGTTTTTGATTTTGAAGGGACAATTGCTCAAATAACTCTACTCCTTTAGGACAGGTCATTTGGGCTTCTAAAACCCATAAAATGAGAGGGACGTCAGTAGCAAAGGCGACAGATGAGACCACTGGAGGAACAATAGACAAGATTTAGTGGAGGGGATCACAGTAACAAAATCCAATTCATCTGGGTCCAAAGGACAGTAAGCCAGGTTGCAGCTAAGAAAATCAAGAAGTACACTAAGCGCACCTTTCACAAGTTCATATTTTGAAATTGAAACTGCAAAAGTCCCAATAGGTGCAAGCTTGCCAATATGCCAATTTCTGGGGTTTGCGGAAGTACAAAAGAGCTTGGTGATCCAAACACACAGTTAACTCATGCTGGGCACCCTGTAACAGATACTGCCAATGAGTCAACGCCAATGCTACATCTTCCAACTCTTTATCATAGATGGCCCAGGATTACTCAAAAGAAAATTTTTGGGAAAAGTAGGCGCCCAGATGTTTCTAGCCATTGTGCTTCTGGAGCAAAACTGTTCCCACTGCCACAGATATAGAATTGTAAGCAACAATATATGTCTTGGTGGGATCCACGTGTTTTAAGATGGGGAGATAAAAACACCTTTTTGATTGACTCAAACGCCTGCTGGCACTTGGGTGTCCAACAAAAACACATTATTACCCGTGAGGGGGTGGAGCAGAGCAGCTAACTAGGAAAGGGCAGAGAAAATTCCTTTAGGAAAATAATGGTGCCTAAGAAACTCCATAATTGTTTCTGGGTTGTTGGAGTTGGCCATTCATGGATGGCGTCCAACTTGTTAGGAGGAATCACATATCTGTCTTTGAGGAATAGGTTCCTGAGAAAGGTATTTTCCTCCTTATAGAACTTACATTTTGAAGGCTCGAAAAAAAGCCCACCTTGTGCAAAGCAGCCATGACTGCTTCCAAGTCTTTAGCATGTTGTTTGGAGGTTGGGAAGTAGACCAAGATGTTGTCAATATAAGTGAGTGTGTAAGTAAACCGGAGGTCACCCAGTACACTGTAAATCATTTTTTGAAATGTAGCGGGCACATAATTCAACCCAAAGGGCATCATGCGTAATTGAATAATACCTCACTTTGTTCATATTGCGGTAAGCCATTCTTTCCCTTCCATCACCCAAATCTGGTTAAAGGCATTAACAAGATCCAGCTTAGAGAACACACAATATTTAGCAATCACTTGACTGATAGTCTGCTCTAGGGGCAGAAGGTAGGTATCATGAGCCATGACTTTGTTTAAGTGTCCATAATTCACGCAGGGATGGAGAGAACCATCGGACTTTTTGGCAAAAAGATGGGAGACGCGACTGGTGATGTCTCTTTAAAAACCCCCCTCTTAAGCATATTATCTAATCAGGTATTAAGTGCAACCTCCTCCTCCACTATGTGTAGATACAACAGGCAGTTGATATTCACCAACTGTACCATTGTTCTGAATCCCAAGTTGAATTTTGTATGAGGGGGAGATGGTCCACCTTTTTGGAGTCAAAGATACTTTGATAGCACATTAATTATTTAGGAAAATCAGACGGAAGGCCTGCAGGGGAAATGAGGGAAGTGATGGAGCTACAGCCTTGAGTTTTCTTAAGGGTATCAACTAGAGGAAGCTCTCCCTCCATTTGATCATTAACAAATGACAACATATTTGACTCCAGATGGATTCTAACATGTTGTCAACTCCACTCATCTGACCCCAAGATTACAGAAAACACTAAGTTTGACATTTCAGAGAACCAATCACAAAAGCTAAACTGCTTTACCAAGAAAGGTACTAGCTGATGGACTATATATGATATCTGAGAGGTTAAGAAGCCACCATCATCAAAGGACCTACATCCAGATCCAGCTCCAATTGTTGGCTAATGCAACACTCATAAAATTATCTGCAGCTCCGGTATCCACCAAGCCTTAAAGGAGATGTGGTGAGACTTGATACTAATCTTCATAAGCAATAAGAAATAAGTGGATTTTGTTTATTGGTAAATTTGGTCATTCTTGCTGCAACTGAAGAAATGGCAAGTAAATCAGAGGGAAGGTCGGGGACCTTTTCAGGAGTAAAGTTGGGAAGAGCAAGAACATGGGAACCAGCTACTCCAATCTGGGCTTTTACTTATTCATTAATAGGTGAACCAGGATAACACAACTCAGACGCAGGGTAATTGCCAGGCTCTGAGGCCTGGACTAATACTGGTTCAATGGCCAGGACTGAGTCCAAATTATCATTAGGTAGTCTAATCATGTAATTTCCCTCTTAATAGTGGGAAGCATGGCACGGGGAGGCGTTGGTAGTAGCCACAGCGTTAAATATCTGATCCACTGTTCCCATAGGGGTGTACTAAACTACATGATAGGTCAAGGAAGAATCCAACCCTGATCTAAAGATTGCCTGGAGCATATCATTAGAGAACTCAAGTTCAGGAGCCTGTTTGTAGAAAATTGAGATTAAAGAGGCTAAGCTGGGGGATTTCAGACATAGTAGAAAGCAAATGGAATAAACGGTATTAGCATGACACAGGGGGTTTCAGAGCAGCTGATACTCTGTTTTCAGTGAGGTGGAATCCACCACTTGTGAAGTAGTATGCAGAAGTCCTCATACCCACCAACAGGCATCCCCTTATACTGTGTCTAAGAGGGTGACCCCTTGTTGAGCATGGAATAGCGCAGTGGCATTGTTAAGGGAAATAGAAGAACGCATTTGCACCTCAGCAAGGGCATCAAGAACTTAATTGATGATATCTTGGGAGGGAATACATAAATTCCTTCTTAAATATTAGATGGGGGATGAGTAGTAATCCACAGGGCTCTGCTGCTCTGAAGAAGTTTCTCCAAGGTATAGAGAATAAAACCCACAAAATCAGCAAGTGACTAAATGAACAAAACAGAAATCAGACTACTGACTGCACATTCATTTTGGTAGAGGTAACCACTTTGGCGCCCACCTCAAAGAGAAGGGTGGAAATGGCAGAAAACAATGGTTGGTCAACTATGTCATGAAAAGGGCAGAAGAAGTTTAGATCAGCCTGCCAGTTAGGATATGTGAGTACCCAAAAAGAAAGCCAGAATGCCAGGGCATTGCTGCTTATATGACGTTGTATGGAGCTGCAAATTGGTAAATGATGACTCATTGGTGTAAAACAAGTGTGAAAAGAAACCTGTAATGGATCAGGAGGCACCAGATCCGTACATTGCTTCAGATCAGGTGGCGTTCAATATGAATGTGGCCCTGATCCAGAGATCTTCAAATTTGAGAAGGTCATAGCTTGGAATATTCGCCATTATAACCCAAATTATATCTGTGGAATGATGTTGGGCTTACGCATGGCATGGATGGTGATCAGGTGGGATGGGGAATCTTCACAAATGATGTGTTGGGCGGTGCTCAAAAGAGCTTAGCTGAGGAGGAGCTTATTCCATACTAGCAGAATGCTATTTAGGGGAGGATTTCATAGCCCTGAAAGACAGTTGCATCTTCTATGAAACAATAAAAATCAAATAAAGGGAAATTTGCTTGCTAATAAGAGAATAATATTTACTAAAGTTATTAATAAGTTTGGATCAGAATCATGAGATCAACTAGTGAGCTTAAAGTGGCGTTGGCATCATTCTCGGCCCTTTCCTAGTCCCAGACCTTGCTGTTGATGTACAGCATTGTGGGAACAGTAATGCGAGAATATGTGGCAATAATGAGGCATAACAGTCGGGTTTGGGTAGAGTTTCTCAGGACTGTCCCTAGTATAATCAGTAACATGGCTCTTACTGTCCAATTTATTTGTCATGTATTGGTGTGAACCCACCTGTTAAAAAACCCAAAAATGAACCAAGTGGAGACAACCCAGACACTGGGGGTCTCTCTGAAGGGGATTGTACCACTGATATGGTTTCTAAAGGGTTGCTGGTGGGTGGGTTCAATACAATTGTGGAGACAAGGGAGCAGATCCTTGCTTGGAAATGGTGAATTTAAGGCCAAACGATCCTAGTATATTGATAGTGAATAGTTGCAATGATGGGGTTAAATTGCCAGAAGTTTCTTGCACGTTGAATCCAGTTAATGATGGTGGGAGTGATTGTAATCATCAAAACTGGTAATGCCCATCCAGTATAGGGACCAACAGGCTACCAGATTAATGCCATCAGGACTTCAGTAAGAAGGATATAAATAAAATTAGAAATTAATGGTTTTAACAGGAATTTATTGGAAAGAAAAATAAAGAGAATTGACCAACAATTTCTTTAATGCAATGCAACTGATTAAATACTTTTTGATTAAAGTAGGTCCAAGAAGGGATTGGGTCCTTAAATTCGACCTAACCTGGCAAATTTTTTGGGGAAGGGGCAGATTATCTCAATTGGAACTGAGATTGAAGGATTTGGCGGCAGGCCAAGTCACTGTCAGTTCAACTGCAAATGCCAGAACTGAGGATTGACGGTGTTTCCATCAGTTGGCGCAACAGCATATGGCCTGATGAGCAACAGGAATTCCCCAGGGCCACCCCACATAGGGGTGGTCCCAATTGGTTGGAAATGGGTTTAGGATGCCCAACCTGCCCATACCTGGTTGCTAAGGCATTCATTTGGTCAAATGAGTTACATCAGCCACAACTTCCAATTCATTGGATAGGGGATTTGAACTGTCTGAAATAGTGTCTGAAGATACCATCTGCACATCAGGGATCATCCCTGACAATTTTGAGAGGTGGTTGGCATTATCTATTATACTGCTAGCTGGATTGAAACTGTCAGCAATTCTGGCCAATAAATCGATATTTGTCCCTTTTTGACTATATGTTTTCTAATCGTTGGGCTTTATTCTCATCAGTTTCAGACCTTCCAACATTGATTTGGTAAACTTGGCACAGATTTCCTCGATTTGGCAGACAAGTTTGGCTGAGGTAAGCGTGGGTACTGGAGGAGTCCTAAGAGGGAGGTCTGTCACCCAGCACTTGTCTACCATGTGGGTGAGGTTGCCCTGTGTGACAAGGGGTACAGCCACCCTCTTCTGATCCTTTTTATTCAGAAATGGGAAGATCTTCTGGTCCATGCACAGGGGACGTTCCCTGGACATACAGGAATGTTGGAATCTATTGTTGATGTATTGGAAGCCTGCCTTATGTGTAAGAAGCAATCTGGTTTCAAGACTAGATACCAATATCAACCAACTATCCCTCAGCAACCATTCCACACCAATAGTTTGGATGTAGTTGGTCCCCTTCCTCAGACTACTAGTGGATACAAATTTATCCTGGTAGCTATTGGCCACTTCACTAATTGGGTGGAAGCCGTGGCTCTCCATGCCCAAATGGCCATGGCCACAGCCACGTTTTTACATCAAAACATTTTCACTTGAAACATTTATCTCCAAATATTACTCTGCAATAATGGTAAGAACTTAATCTATAGAGTAGTTAAAATCTTGGGCACTTCTATGGGAGCCCAACAACTTTTTTGGCTCCATATAATCCCTCCACTAATGGGACCATGAAAAGAGTAAATGGAACCTTCGTTTCCATTTTTATAAAAAATGGCCTCCTCTGATCCTCTTCCCTGGGATCATTACCTACCCAGTGCTCTGATGGCTTACCAGATTAGCTATCATAAGATCTTAAAACTGCCTCCATTCCAGGTCTTGTATGGGCGGGAACATGGAATACATGCCCTTTTAGCAAAAAATGTGTCTCCTCTAGAGTTGAGGAGTCTGAGAAAGTCATAAAGATTGGCTCAGCATATCATTTAAATCCAATCTGAGGCAATGACTAATTTAGTGAAAATGGTGACTAAAGAAGGAAAGGCTGCCAATGAGCTTTGAACCTCCATGCCTACATTCCAAGTATTGAGCAAGGTATTATACTACCATAACCGCATCACTCCTAAAAGCAGCAAACTTGGATCAATTTGGTAGGGTCCTTTCACCATCACCTATAAAAGAGGAAACGAGTACTAAAGTCCTTGTCTACTGGAATTCCTCATCAATCGTTTATATGACTGATTCCTACAGCCCTATTATCCCCCCAACATTCTTGAGGAGGGTGATGTTAGACATTTGTCCTCCAAGTTTAAAAAAGACTATTTTGGGTCAAAATTCTCCAAAAAGGAGAAATGTCAGTCATTTGCAAGCTTTCAATAATTTTCTGATTGATGTAAATAATGATAACACTGATATCATCTAAAAGACTCTAGCCAATTTTCAGTGGAACTCCGTTAATTGGGGTAACACCATTTTGAATCCTGCATGGGCAACAAACATAAAATCAAGCAGTCATATTACTTTAACCACACAACGGACCATGGGGTGACCATCAGAAGGTACTTTCCCAACCACAAACGGGTCCTTCAAAGAACCTACGCGGGAACCACCCCCTTTTATAGGCTTTGCGGGGGTCCCCTCAAGGTGCAATAAGTTTCTCAAATGGGGATTGACTGAAGTTTGTAAAATCATTACCTCATAGGTACATTTTGGCCAATAAAAATTTCCCTTCCATCATCCAGCCAAAATGAAGTGAGTATCCCAAGCTCTAATAGGCTGCTTCCCCATATTTCCTTAACTGAACTAGTCCAAGCTATTCCAAACCTATCCTTGAATTCATCCCAATCCTCAATAAAGTTTAAATACTGATTGTTCAAATATCGAGAGGATTGCTTTTCTTCTTACCCTGCACTTCTAATAAAAATCATAAAACCTAAACTTTATAGTAGTGCTTATTTTTACTTTTATTAAAAACCTTTGTAGGATCCAGTGGCGTGAGCACCAGTGAGCACAAGCAAGATGGATTCCTACACTTTACACAGGATGAAGATGACCATTTATATTTTGGAGAAAACTGAGCCTCTTATTTATTTTAAGATGGATAGGAATGGGGAATGTGGTGATAAACTCACCTTGAGTTCTTCTTCTTTGACATATGATGTCAATATCTCTGTTTCACCATTGCTAATGGTGATGGATATTTGCATTTCTGCATAGATAATTC